>VYXB01007937.1:3178-16967 GCA_013397135.1 Pachyramphus minor
TCAGGGCTGGTGGGGTCCTTGGGGAATATGAGGGAGTGCGAGTAGGGGGGAGTGAGGGGGCCCTTGCAAATGTGAGGGGGTTTTAAAGGGAGAGGGGCCTCGGGGATCTTGGGGGTGAGCCCTGGAGAGGCACTGGGGGCAAGTGCCCCTTGCTCTTTCTGCCCCTTCCTTTGTCGCCTCTTCCCCGAGTCCATCGTTGTCCCGGTGGAGGTGTCACCCCTTTCCGTGCTCAGGTCCCTCCAAGGATATTCTGGTTCGACATAAAAGTGTCACCAACTGCAGTGAACTTCTCATTCCATTCTGCCTGTTGGGCAGAGACTTTCTTCCCCCAGGGATGGTCCAGAGGGCTTCTCTATTTCTCCCTAAAACACCGGGCAGGAATCCACAGCCATTCCAACCGCTGGCTTGCTTGGACGGGTTTTTGCATTGGGGTTTTCTCAGCGGAGACTAAGAATAACCCCAGTGTTTAAATGCGGAGGAGAAGGTGTGGGAGGTGGGCTGAGCAGCCAAATTCCCGTTTGGAAAACGAGGAGGATTGACATCCTCATTTCCTTAAAGCCAGAGCTCACATTCAAGCTCCTGTGGCAGGAGCGGGGGAGTCCTGCTGCCGACTCCAAATGCTCCACAGGGCTGAAGTGATGGAGGGCTCGGGAAACCCACAGCAGGTGGGGGGTGAACTCAGCCCACAGGGTTGGTAACAGAGGGCTTCTCTCAGAGGAGGGTTTTATTCCTGATCCTGGAGCTTGGTTGGGAATTGAGGAGTTGGGAGATACCACACAGCCCTGGATTTGTGTAGTTGGGTGCCAGCTCTCAGTGACCTGGAGCTGTGGGACACTGGACCCTTCCCCTGCTCCCTGGCAAGGAACTGTCACAGGGATTGTGTCCACCCTGCTCCGCCAAGCTGCACGTCCAGATAGTTTAATCTTTCCTTGGAAATCAATCCCTCCAGCTGTTATCCATGTTTTCCTGAGTCCCTTCCAATTTGCCAATATCCTTCTGACACCAAACAGCTCGGAGCTGGACGTGGTTTGCTGGAGATCTGGGGCCTTCCCTCCCTCCCCTCGGATGAGGAGAAGGAAGAGCTTAACACAAACTTCGGGAATGTGTTAAACCTCCCTCTCACAATTCCTCTTTCGCTCTGACTTGGCTCTGCCCTGGTGAGGGCTGCTTCTGACAGGAATTCCTACTTATTCTTCCTCGTGTTTCTGCTTTCTCAAGCTTCCTTGCTTTCCAGTCCTCTCCAGCATCTCCCAGCACTCCTTTAGTGCTCTGACTTGGTTTATTGGCTGTGAGCTGAAGGTGTGAGGTGAACAGGCACTTGCTGCTGCCTTGCTGAGCCCACCTTGGCAGGTGCAGGTTCCTCTCTGAGTGGTTTGACTGTGGCAGTTCTGAGTCCCTGTGGAAGCACCTTGCAATCCCCATGGCACAGCTGGGAGGTGTGGAGGGAGATGGCCAAAATAAAAGGACGTGGATTCAAAAACATCCAACTTCTCCATCATGTCTTTATTCCCGTCTCTTCCCAAACCCCTCAGAGCTCTGCCAGAGAAGACACTGGGTGAGGAGGACACTCTCAGGATGGATAAAAGGGGGTTTGGGGATGTGGCATGGGGTGGGCAGGGAATTTCCCTCTCCCGTTTTGGGAGATGGGGAAGTTGGAGAGAGGAAGCTCAAGTGGGTGGGGTGGGGGGTGGCTGGGCAGCTTTGGGGGTTGGATCCACATGACCTTTAAGGTCCCTTCCAACCCAAACCCTTCTGAGAAAACAACTGCTCCTTCCATCCTCCTGGAAGCCCCGGGAGCTGCTCTCAGCTCACTGAGGTTCCCGGGATGAGGCAGCTGGAGAAACAGGAGCTGTGCTGAGGGGGGGTCTGGAAGGGCTCAGCACCCCCAGTGTGGTTTGTGTGTTAGCAAAGCGCCTCTGGCTCGGATTTGGCTTTGGGCTCATTTTGTGCTGCATCACATGTGATGCTGCTGCGTGTCTGTTTGGGTTTATTTATCCTCTGGACTTTCTTGGGGACTTTTTTTTTTTTTCTTTATTTGTTGTCACGTTCCTGGCACTGAGAATTGAGGCCAGATTTCCAAAACTGCTCCTCCCCTGGTCATTCAGCTCCAGACTGTGCTGCAGTCAAGAGAGGAAATGCTGGGAGAAAATACCCTTTTTGTGACAGACCTTCAGGACTGGGGACCTGTTGCTTCCTGTAATTCATGAATTATTTTCACCCCGTTTCAAGCAATCTGGTTTCACAGTTTGGGTTCCAAGGGACTTTTAGCACCCTGGGTGAGTGGGGTGGGCTGAGCCAGCGGCCTGGGTTTTCCTGGGGAGCCAGAAGTGGTTCCTGTTTGGGCTTGAGGTGTGTGGGAATCTGCTTAGAGAGGCTAAACCAAAAGCACATTTACAGTTTTGGTTCCCTTTGGATTTTAAATGGATTCAGTCAGTGCTCAGAGCACAGCTTCTGTCTGGCTGGTGGATTCCTGCTCGGAATCCTCAGTGAATCTCTCAATTCCATTTAGTTCTTCACATCCTCCAGTTCTTCACCTTCTCCAGTTCTTCACCTTCTCCAGTTCCTCAAATGGCTCTGCCCAGATCCAAAAAGTTCCAGCCTAACCCGTGTCCAGCTGCAGTTTGAGCCTGGCCCAGCTGTGCCTGTGGCCTCAGCTCCCAGGTGAGCTGTAGGACAGGAGCACCAGCATTCCCAGTGTCCATTCCCAGTGTCCATCCCACTGTCCAGCAGTGGAGGTGCTGGTGCCCACAGAGGTTCCTCTCCAAACCACTGGTTGATGTTCTTGCTGGGGTTTTTCTGCCTCTCCAGAGCTGGTGTTTGTGGTGTGTTTGGCTGCAATTAGTCTTGGCTCGAGGGGAGTAGTTTGGCTTAATTTCTTCTCTGAAGTTCAGCTTCCTGCTCCAAATTCCACGAGGCTCCTTTGGTTTTTCCCCCCTCCTGTGCACCTGGGGCAGAGTCAGTGCTCCTGTGCCTTTGTGGAGTGGGGCTTTTGGGTTTGGAACACCAGGAATTCGGGGCCCTCCTCAGCCCCAGCACAGGGAGGCTTCACCCTGGTTTATTGTGGGGGGTTTTTGGCTCTGAGCTGGGGAGGAGGGAGATGGATTCCCTGAGCCCCACGTTTCCCTATTTGCTGCAGGAGGTGAATTCCCTGAGCTCCAAGTGCCCTGTTTGCTGCAGGACGTGAGCAGGGACACCAGGACAGGTGCAGAGTGGAGCTCCTGAGTGAGAACATCCATTTCTTGAGGTTTTCCACCCAAAGCAGAGCAGCACAGGGACTGGGAATGGTGCTGCCGCTCCCATCTCGGGAGCGAGCCGGCCCCGGAGAGCCTGGAATGCCACTGGCTGTCCCACCCTGTGTGAGGGATCCCAGCAGTGCTGGAGCCACTGTGCCAGCCGAGGGGAGCTGGTTCATGGACAAACAAAGCTGCTGTGCCAGCTGCTGCCCACACCGGGGTTTCTCCACACAGCTCTGAGCTCCCTTTGTGGGCAAGGCTGCCAAAAAGCCCTAAAAGCAGCGAGTATTCAGACTTTTTTCCTGCCCTTCTCCCAAAAAAAAGACATTTGAGCTCCTTGAGTGTGAGATGCAGGTTGTGGCTGGAGTTCAGAAGAGAGCAAAGCTCGGAGCGAGGGGCTCTGTGAGGTCCCTTCCATCCCAAACCACTCCGTGGTTCGGAGTTCGCCCCTTCCCTGCCTTGGGGACGCCCGTGGTGCTGCAGGGAGCAGAGCTCTGCACAGCTGGGGGGTTTTGTGCTCATGGAGAACATTTTCCAGCCCTGGCTGGCAGCGCCCTCGCTCCGAATACCTTCGGCAGTGTTTGGAATAACAATCCTACTCCAAAAGCCCTCGGCGTGTTACGGACTTGGCAGCGCCGGGGCCAGCGAGTGTATTTATACCTGTGTCACTGAGCTGCCTTATCCCCTTCAACTGCTTCCAGAGGGAGGAGAGCACACTTGGAGCAGAACGTGGCTGTTTGGGTGGCTGCCCAAAACCTCTTGTCGGTGCTGAGTCTGCCGAGGCGAAGGCAGCAGATCTTTAATCGCGAAGCAATTAATGGTTGCAATTACTTAAAATCGATTGTTTCCAGAGGTCTGGCTGGTCGTGTCCGTGGCTGGAGGTGCTGCTGCAGAGCCTCAGGGGTTTGGGAAGCGAGGCTGAACTCGGGGCTGGTGAAGCTGAAGGAGGTTGTGTGTGGAGAGGGAAAGCTTTGCCAATTAACGTAATTAATGCGAGGTCTCCCCTGTGTGGTTCCCACTGCGGTGGGATCTGCAGGAAGGTTTGGCAGCCACTTGCTGCCTGTTCTGCTCTTCCAGCAGTAGGAATATTTCCTTCTTTTTTTATGGTTTGAGTGTTGGTAAAACAGATGAGGAGCACGTGGAGGAGGTTCCAGAGGGACAGAAGGGTTAAAAACAGGATTTTATCCCACATGGAGGAGGTAGAGGACCCTGTTGGGGATGTGGGATTTGTTCCTGAGGTGCTTCATGGCGTTGTTTTTTGCAGGTCTCTGTTTCCAGTGCCTGTAAAACCCCCGTGTGTAGGAACCCATTTAGGACCCCGCGTCCTGCACCACGTGAGGTCTCACCTTTGAGTTATGTAAAACTCCTGCCTAGGAAACTGTGCCTTTGTTCACCCCCAGAACACTTAAACAACTCACTGTAAATGCCCCAGCTTTCTACACATTGCTTCTATCCAGAATATTTCTGGCTCCCCTCTGATTTTAGGGCTCGTGTATCAAACAATGACAACAATAAAAGCCCCCGAATGCTGAATGAAGCAAAGTGCCCAGGTGGGATGGAATAATAACAGGTGGGACAGGATGTTTTTCTTTTATGAGCAGAGGAGCACAGGGCCTTCCTGGCCCCGTCCTGCTGCTGCTGGTTCAGCTGTTTTAATTCACAGGCAGGAGTTTTATCCATAGGTTCTCACTCTCCCATTCCTTCGCTCTTCCCTTCAAACCATTTGCGCGCATTGCGAGGGAAAAATATGTTCCAGCTCCACTCTTATGTCTCGTTTTCAGCAGCTGTTTTATTTTTTTTTTTCCTCCCTTTTCATTGAAACAAGGGCTCTGAAGTGGTGAAATAATTTCAGGAAATGGGACTCCAGTTTCTAGGTCACTCAGGCATTTCCTAGGTAAAATACTGCGTCCTCCAAGGCTTGTCGTGGCTTTCTTGTAATTATCTCGGCTCGGGAAGGAACAGTGGGTCTCGGAGGCTTTTCCTTCCTTCCTTAAACCTGAATTATTTCTCTCTCCTGTAGTAGATCTCTGGCACTGCTGCTGTCCCTGCTGGGAGGGAGAGCAGGGCTGAAGATGGATCACTCTTAATGAAGACACACGAGGCGACCCGAGAGCCGTAGTGCCGAGATCCAGGGGCTGCCTGCCTGTGTCTGGGATTCTGCCTTTGGAATAGCTCTTCACTGGGCTGCAAGGGTTCAGTTGAGGTGTGTGGGAAGAAAGAAGAGCTTTGCTTGAGCTCATGGGGAAGGTTGTGCCGTATTCCTTGGCTGGAGTGGGATGGGATGTGCTCCCGCCCGTTGTCACCCTGGGTTCGGTCGCTCCTGGGGACAGATGGACCTCTGGGTTTAAAGACCCAGGCTCAGTGGTGGCTTTTCTGACCTCAGTGGGGGGTTCAGGGACTTCCTGTGTAGTTCTTCCCGTTCTGGAGAACGTCCTGGAGCAACCACATGTCCACAAACAGTGCCTGAGGCTGTGCTGCTCGTTGCAGTGTTGAGGTGGACACTGTGTTTGATGGGATCAAACCAAACGTCCTTGTCCAGGTGCTCCCAGCGAGTCCTGCTCTGGGGGTCTTGCAGTTGGGTCTCTCCCTGCTCTCTTAGTGTAAAGCAGCCTTAGGGACATCCTGCAGAGTCCATCTTCCCTCCAGAAAGGGAGGGAAACACGACTTCTTCACGAGAGGATGATTTAGAGATGGTCTTTCTCCATCTTGTTGCCCGGGGAAGTTGCTGACTTGCTGGTTTGTGCTGGGATTTGTCTCGTGTTCATCCAGGGCTTCAAAGCCTGTTGGACAAATGCCTCTAGGTGTTGGAAATCTCCTCCCTGAGCTGGAGGAACCCTGCCTGCTCTCCGGAGTGGTTTGCCAAGCTGCAGCCGCTTTGGTGATGTTTGGCAAGGATTAGTTAAAGTCAGGATTTGAAGAGCAGGAGCTGCTTCTCTCTGGGGACTCTGCCCATAGAAGAAGGACCAGGGGATGCTGTTTGTGGTGAGACCTGACCCCCAGACCCCAGAGGTGCTCCCCAGGCACTGGAAAACCAGGGTCCTCAGCTCAGTGGGAGTGAGCAGAGGGAACTCCTGAGGGCAGTTCCAGATCACCTGAGCTTCGGGGTCTCGTTTGCTTTTTTTCACCACAGTGATGAAACCCTGTGGTCCTTCCCTTTGTGGTGTCTGGGCAGACCTGTGGCTTGGCTGAGGTGACGTGGGACATTCTCCAGCACCTCTCTCTGAAGGCAGAGGCCAGGCCAGAGCTGACCTGGAGGGTGGCCAGGCAAGGACACTCCTGGACATGGAGCCTCTCTAACGCTTTCATCCCAAGCAAGGGACACTTTGTTGTGCTGAGCTAAGAGTGTTGGGTGAGTGGTGTCCTTGGGAGGCCTGGTGGGAACTGTGCTGGGAAAAGCCCTGTGGGCTGGCTGGAGCTCCCAGCCGAGGGGGTTTGTTGCTTTAAGTGCAGGGAAAAAGCTTTTCTGTCTGGGCGAAGGCTCGAAGGCTGCTGTGCCGGTCTGGGGCCCGTGTTATCCCGCTGGCTGGAGTTTGGTTTACGTTTGACAGGACTCTGACAATGCCTCCCTGTCCCATCTTTCACGCTGAGGGGAGGAGAGCAGCTCTGGGGCTTGGCTGTCGCTTCCTTTTCCCAAAGCACATGGGAATAATCAGCAGTTCATTTGCTCCTGGGCGAGCTGAGGAGCAGCTTTTGGAGCCACTTCGGGTCCAAACATAAGTCTGGTGGGAGAGGTCGTTCTTCTGACAGGGCTGGTGATGCTCCAAGGCGAGAAGTGAGGGGTTTGTGCGTCTTTGACACCGCTGAGGCCATCGTGTTGCAGCTGCTTGGGGATGCTCCTGTGGACAGGGGATCCTCTGCGAGCCTGAGCAGTGCTGAACACCCAGAAAAGGGGGGGGTAAGTGGTGGCACTTTGCGTGAGGTTCACTGTGATGACTTGTTAAATACCGTGTGGCTGAGGGGGATTTGCTTCAAGCACATTCCGTGCCAAAATTCCAGTTTATACAGTTGGGTTTGCTTTATCAAGCTTATGAAGCATAAGGGTGTTCTGCCTCCGGAGCAGGTTTTATAGCCTCGGCTTTTGGCCTTCTTTCCCAGATGACAATTTTAAGCTCTTGCAGCCTTTTGGTTACAAAGCAAACACTCTCACTCCTTCCCTCGCACCCTGAAATAGCTCGAAAGGCAGAGCTTAGGCCTAAGAGCCGCCTTGTGCTTCTGCACTGAGCTCTGCAAGGGCCTCTCCCTGCAAAACTGAAAGTGTTTCGCAATCTCTTTGGGTGTATCACAGATGGGAGGGTCAGGGAGAGCTCTGGGCACCCAGAGGGGCAGGACGAGCCCTGTGCCTGAGTCCCTGCGGGCACCGAATTTAGCCTGGCAGCCAGAATTTAGTCTGGGGTGGGGGCAGCAGTCGTTCCCCAGTGGAAATGAGGTGCCAGAGTGGCTGCACCAAGCAGCTCTTGCAGGTTGGGCCCCAAGCTGTGCCTGGCAGGGCTGACCCTGCACGAGGGAACCTCCATGGGAAAGCAGATTTTCTGCTTGTTTTTTTTAAGGAAGAACTTGACCTCTTGGTTTCTTCCCCTCCCCTCGAGGACGGATCATGGTGCTCCCAATCATCACTTCAGTGCTGGATGTTAACCCAGGGTGGGACAGGGAACACCAGGGCAGGGGAAGGATGGGGTTCCCTCTGGGTGTTCCCTGGGTGCTGCTGCCTCGGTGACCCTGCTGATCCCAACCCATCCAGAGTGTGGAATCGTTCTGAGGGTTAGGAAGCTCAGGGCAGAGAGCTGTTAATGACTGCACTCAGAAAAAATAATAACGAGCCTTTCCTGGCCCGGCCTCAAAGCAACGTGTTTCCTTCCTTGCATTTGAGTGGAAATCTCGTACTATTTTGGAGAGCTTGGGGCAGTGCCTCGTGCTTCCTTCTTTCTCCTTGGCTGGAAATGGCTGTCAGGCTGCCTTCCTTTCCCTGCTGCTCGCCAAAGAGCAGTTTGGTTTGTGATTGCAACCAGCTCCCAGTGGCAATTACAGAGTCTGCCTGCGATTTGTGTGTCCTCCTGTAGCAAGAGGATTCTGCAGCCCGGATTCGGGTGCAGCCATCTATAATAATCTCGTTTATTATGAGTTCTCTGCTCTCCCCAGCAGCAGCACTGCCTGTCCTTGGGGCTGGGCTGGTGTCTTGAGCACCATTTGTGTTTGAATGGGCTTGTTTGTGCTGCGGCTCTGGTTGTTAGAGCTCCTGGCACGGCTCCCAGGGCTCAGCAAACTTACCCAGATGGAGCTGGGATGGCCTGGCGACTCATTAGTCTCTGAGAATTAATCCCCATGTAGCTCAGGCTCATCAAAAGTTAACTCCTGCCTCTGCTCTACCTTTTGCATTAAGCTGGATGTGAAAAGCAGAAGAGCAGTGATGACTCAGTCGAGGAGAAAATGAGCTTCACCTGCCAGAGGTGCAGTAGAACCCCGGGCTGGCCCTGGCAGTGATGAAACTTTCTCTCTTTTGGGGAAATATGTGGGTAAGACACCGTTTCTGCTCCAGTTCTGCCTTTGCTTCCACTGGCAGTTCTCCTGACAGCTGTAATTCTCCTGCTGAGTCGCAGCCCTCCCTGGATCCTCCGCCCTTCTTGAGGACTCTTTGCCCTATTTAATAACCTGGGATGATTACAGACAGGTTTGTGGGACTGTTTGGTAGAGACACCTCACCTTGGGCTGCACCTTTGCTTGGACTTGTTCCTGCAGGCCCGAGGGCCATGGGGTTTGTGACTGTGCAGGGAGATTTTTTGGGAGAGTAAAGCAGCTGTAATCCCTGTGCAGTGTGTGTCCTGCAGGGATACAGGCACCAAACCAGCTGGGGTTCCTCTCATTGCCCATCTCAGGTAACTCCCTCTGCCTGGAGCCCCTGTTAGACCCTTTTTGGGGTGCTGGGTGCCACAGCCAGTGTAGAGTCAGCACCAATCCCAGCACAGGCACCAGCAGTTATTTACCTTGTGTGGGGTTTGATCCCCATTCACTTAAGAGTTGCACTTGATCCTTGTGGGTCTTGTGGAATCCTTGTGGGAATATTCCAACGTGGAATATTCCCAGCAGGACCAGAACTCTCGGCACACTTATAAAATCGACTCTGAAATGTCCCAAATTGTCCCTTTTGGAGGCTGCAGGTGTGAGGGAGCAATGGGACCTGAACAAGAACTACAGAAACTGCACAGGGAATATGGAGCAGGGAAGGTTTGGTGGTCCCTGCCGGTGCTTGCTCCCCTCCTGGAAGCTCACAGCCCTTCACTGCACCTTTCCCCAGGGTCAACCTTGCTCTTGATGTCCCTCTCTCCAGCAGTTTTCTTTCTTCTGACTCATTTTGCAGCTCATTCCTCACTTCAGGTCTTCCTAAATCTTAACAGAGAGACTCTGTCAGCAGAACAGGCAACGTGCTTTGGTGTCTCTTCTGTTTAAGCCTATTTTTAGGAGGTTGCTCTGCAGCTCTTCTGGTTTTGTTTCATAGCTGGTGCAACCCCCAACTTTAATTTTGTGGTCATATTATTGTGAAGTTTGTCCTCATGATTTATGGGCATAAGCCATAAATGTGCTTGTACTGGTGTAGGAGTGAGGAGGGGGATCTGTATTGGGAAGAGATCTGTGCTGGGAGGGATCTGTGTTGGGGAGGATCCATTCTGGTGAGGGATCCATGCTGGGAGAGATCCCTGCTGGTGAGGGATCCGTGCTGGGAGAGATCTGTGCTGGCAACCTCAACAAATGTTGGGATCTGGAGCATTTCAGCTTGTCCTGCAAGGCCCAGATGGAAGTGTTGGGCATGAACATTCCTGCAATGACAAGTCACATGCAAGGACAACAATAGAGCCTTATTTTTAGAGCATTTTTCAGCCCAGCTCTATCCCCAACGTTCAGCAGAATTGAACGAGCCGGGAGCTTCTTCCGTCTTCGTGCTGAGGTTTAAGGAAAAGGGTTTGTTTTGAGGGGCCAGTCACTCGTGACTTTGGCAAACCAGAAGAGACATGACTCAAGATTTACAAATCCTGGCTTGAGGCTGCTTCCAGCCTCAGCTACTTGTCAGGAATTCAGCTGGAACAGGTCCGGGGAAGCTTCACCGACACACGGCCCCATCCCGACGCGTGCGAGTGCCCGGGCGTGGGGTGGTTGTGGTAACGGCTGTGAAAATAGCTGTGGGTGGCAAACCTAAAGACAATTATGAGCCTGACTGTGTCCCTTTCCATGTCACCAGGCTGATGCCACCCAGAGCCACGGGCACACGCTCCTCTGTAAAGCTCAGACAGGGCAATTAAAGGATGTGGAGCATCTTGGAGGAAAGGCTCCACGTGTGCCAAGCTTTGCAAACATCGTCCTGCTTCTCCTGGCTCTTCCTAAGCTGTTTCCAAATTGAAGTTTTTCAAATGGGTTCCATGAGGTGCCAGCACGTGTCCTGGGGGACGTGCTGTTCAGGAAGGCTGATCTTTGATTGCTGTTGTTGATGCATGTAATACGTCTTAATTCCTTTTAAGGGACTTCAAATATTCCCCCCTGGTGTCTGTCTAGACCAGGATAACAGGCTCTGTTTTCTCTTAATGGGTTAGTTAACATGCTCTGGGACCACTTGGGTTTATGGACTGGTGTACCGTGGGGATGGCAGCATCTGGGCTGGCTTCAGTGTCTGCAGGAAGGATTAAACTTGGAAATAAGTGGGAATTCTGGTTATTGAGGTGAGCAAAACCAGCTCATCCCAGCCCAGGGTCCCACTTGGGTGGTTCGTGATGAATAGAGGCTCTGATGGGCAGCAAGTGGATTGCTGAGAGGGGAAGGGAAGGTTCTGGCTTTCACTGGATACCTGCAGCCTCTCCCCTCTCCAACTCTTACCCTGAGAGCCTGTTTAGGTGGGTAAAATACATATTTTAATTTTAGAGGTGACAACATCACCCTGACACAGGATGCACTTGGGCATTGCTTGTAACCTTGTCCAGAACTTCACCCCTGGGCTTGTGGTTCATGGCCAAGGTCAATGTTACACCTTTTGTTAGTGTTTGATGCTCCTGCCACTTAATGCCCTTGTCCAGGGGGGCAGCAGGGGATTGGGATGGAGGTGAGGGAAAGGGACGTGAGGGCTGCTCCTGTCCTGGGCTCTGGTTTGGGTGAAAATGCCTCTCCAGCTCCCCTGAGCCAGCAGCTGCCTCTCAGGTGTGTCTGACTGAGCTGTGGAGTGCTCAGTAATCTGCATTTCTTCCTCCCCTCACTGTGTCCAACGTGCTAAAAATCATCAAAACAGTGAAATACTGTCCCACGGCTGCCGGAAGAGGGATGGGAATGTGCTCCCAGTATCCAATCAGCTCCTTATTCCTCCTCTTCTTAAGGACAGAATTTATTGAAGCAATTTATCCTGACTAAATGTGACATAAATCTGAGCACATGTATGTACATACCAGTCATATTCTGCAGTGAACGAGCAGCTAAATCTTGCCTTAAGGAATGAGCAAATCCTCCTGACACTTTGCAAGCTCAAGGAAACGGAGGCTTTTGCGGTGTGTTGGCCCAGTTTTTTTGTCCTGCTCTGGGCAGCTGGTGTGCCATCAGCTCTGGGGTGGTTTTTTTGTGCTGCCAGAGCCCTGGGATTGGCAGCTGATGCTGGGCCTTTAGTTTCTCAAAGAGGTTTTACGGAAGAACAGGTATGAGGAGGAGAGACCCCGCAGCTCTCGGTGCTGGCGGTGAGGACGGATCTCTGACCTGTGTTAATTAAAAAAGCCCAGCTTGGCTGCAGCATCTCCCTCCAGCACAGCTCTGCTCGTGTTTAACGCTAAGATCTGTTTGTTGATGGAATAAACACATCCCCAGCCTCATCCCACGCAGCCCAGTTTAAATGTAGGAGGGTGATTTAAAGACTCCTGACACACTTGCAGCAGCAGCCTGGCTCTGGCAGCGAGGGGCATCACAGCTGCCCTTCAGTGCTGGGTGACTTTGCTGCTGTCCCAGTGCCTCAGCTCTGAACTGGGGTGCTGGACTGGCAGAGAACCTCTGATTCTGTGATGAACTGAGAACAAACTGTGAGAGCTGGTGCCTCTGTGGAGCAGGGTCCCAGCACCCCTGGCCCTGAGGATGAGGAGTTTTGGGCTCCACGTGGTCGAGCTTCGCATCCAGATGGACACGTGGCCGTCCTGGGGCCGGGGGTTCAGGTGTGATAGATCTGGGGTTTGGGTGTGATAAATCTGGGGTTCAGGTGTGACAGCTTTGGGGTTCAGGTACAACAGCTTTGAGGTTCAGGTGTGATGGCTCTGGACCTCGAGTGCAGGTGACCAAGGTGTTCAATCCCTTTGTACCTCTCCTCTTTGCAGTGTCAAGGAGCTGATCTGAGCCGTGGTTTGGTGTCACAGGAGAGGTTTGACCTCTTCATCCCTCCCTTCCAGAGGCTCTTTCTGCCTGTTCAGACTTCCCAAGGAAGCCTGGGCTGTGCCTTGGGAGCAGCTCATGACAGCAGCTCGTGTGTCCACTGTTGGGACACAGCACATGTGTGAGAGGCAGCTGCTCCAGGGCCCCAGGGAGATTCCTCTGGGAGCAGGATCAGGTGGCTGGGGATGGAGGGGGGATCCCTGTTTCTTTAACAGCATTTTGGATTCTCGAGTTCCCAGTTTGGAGCTCGGGGAGAAGTTCAGAAGGGTGATGTGAAGAGTCTTGTCTGGAACAGGTCCCACTTCAGACTCACCACAGGTGATTTGGGGATTTGCCCTTCCTGCTGGCAGTGCTGCCATCCCCTGCCAGGCCACCTCCAGCTCTGCCAGCCCTGTGTCACTGCTGGGGGCTGCTCTGAGGTGGGTGGATGCTCCAGGACCATGAGATTGCCTTTGTTATCCCTGTCCTGGGCCGGGCAGCGGTTTGGCTGCCAGCCCGTCCCATTTCTGACAGGGACATTTATCCTTTCTGAGTCCTGTTTGCACAGACCCTGGAGTTTGGCTTAATAAATCCAGACACAGCCCAGTGCTGTGGATGCTTCTCTCTCCTGTTTTTGTGGGAGAAGAGCTGGCAGCTCCTCTCTCGTCACACTTTGGTTGTTGTCGCTGCGGGCGAGGGGAGTTAATTCACCCCCTCCAGCCCCTTCAGCTGCTGACTGCCCCAGCAATAGAAAAATAACCTTTTTATTTTTTTTCATATTAAGCAATAATTGATTCCTGTGCCTTTTCAGTGAGAGCAGAAGGGGCTGTTTCTGCAGGACATGCTCCCCCTCCGCTGCTGAGCCGCATTCTTGGAGCACTTTCTCATAGAGCTCCTAAAAATACCAACCCTCCCTCCCCACCCTGGTGTGGGTGCTCAGGGCTGGAAGTGCAGAACCTTCCCCCCAGAGCCCATGGCTGTGCTCTGGGTCCCTCCCCAGCTCAGCCAAGCACCCAACTTGGAGCAGGAGATGCTGGAAGCAACATGAGCAGCCCGAGCTGCTGTTCCCACAGCAACCCCCCGAAGAGAGAGCATTTGCTTTATTACAGCTTTTTAAAATCCTCCTATAAAAATATCAGTGGGTGGAGGGGACCGTTATTTCTCGAATTTGAGGTGTGTGGGTGGGTGGGGGGGTTACT
>VYXB01007937.1:16993-59823 GCA_013397135.1 Pachyramphus minor
GGTGGGGGGGTTACTTTATTTACTCTTATTTTTTATTAATAAGAATAGCTTCACTTGTAGCATAATAGGGCTGAGTGTTTTGTTATCCTTGGCTGTAATCCGTGATAAACTACCCCTGCCATCAGCCTTGTAGTTTACCCACTGGGGAGCCAGATTATTGCCTTGTAAAACGGAGCACCACTCCTATAATCCCTTAATTAATTAAATGACAAATTTTAGTTCTCTCCCATTGAAAATATAACTGGTACAGAGAGAGGACTTGGATTTATTTGATCGCTGCTTGCTTGCACTTTGTTTTCCTGGAGATTGTCACTGTCTTTCCTCGTGTGTCTGTGTGTGGGGGGGATTCTTGGGCTGGTCCTATGCAGGGCCAGGAGCTGGACTGGATGATCCTTGTGGATCCACTGTGTGGATCAATTCCATGGTTCCATTTTTCTGTGTGTGTGTGTGATTCTTGGGCTTATCCTGTGCAGGACCAGGAGCTGGACTGGGTGATCCTTGTGGGTCCCTTCCAGCTCAAAATATTCCACAATTCCATGATACTGTAAATACAGAGGGAGGGTCTGCTACTAAGGGGTCTTTGCTGCACTGGGTGGTCTTTCACAAGGGTTGAGGGTTGTCCCCATCTTGCAGGAGGTGACACTGAGCTGCTGAAGCTCCCTTGATGCTCTGGGCCTTCCATGGGGAGCTCCCACACCTTTCCAGGCCTGCCCTGCCCCAGTTCCCTTCCTCCATGAAAAATCACCTCCCAATCCTTACTTAAAACTCGGGTGGGATTAATTCCTCTCCGCGGGTTGTGTCCGGGGCACGGACCCTCCTTCCCCTGCTCTCCCAGCGCTGATTAACGACAGCCCAGCAAAGAGCAGCCTCTGCTCTCGGTATCTGGGATTTTTTTTTGGAGCTTATTTAACAATTTCCCCTTCTCTCCTCTCCCCAGCTTCGGCTCGGCCGTGTGAAATATGGGCGACGACAGGCCGTTCGTGTGCGGTGCCCCGGGCTGCGGACAGGTACGAGTCCTGACTTTCTGGGAGCGCCGTGAATCAAAGTGGCTGTTTTATCACGGAGCCAGAAGCGCTTAAAGCCGCTGTTTTACGTGGTCCCCGGGAGGTAATCAGATCCCGGGATTTGCAGGGTGTAAATCCCCGTTACGAGCAGGGCAGGCTCTGGGAGCTGCCTTTGTTTTTGGGGGGTGAGGACTCCTTGTTGTGGTGCTGGTTTTTGCCATGATCCCCCCACCACCCCGGGGGATCTCACTGGATTCCTCCCCCCACCCTGGAATTCAGTGCTCCTGCTAAGGCTGCTCCTCCTTTCCCAAAGGACAGGAGCCCGTCCTGTGGAGCAGCTGGGAATGTGACAGGTGATGGTGTGTGTTAGGTGAGCCCCAAACTGCTGTGGCTATTTTGGGATGGCTTTTCTTGCCACCCCATTGTGAGTTTCTCCTCTCTGGAGCTGTTGCTGCCTTTCCTGGGATGAGGGATCTGAACAAGGCACATCCCCTTCTGATCACCTGCCTGGGCAGGCACCTTCCCATCCCATTTTCCTTGGGTTTGCAGGGAAACTGGTGCTGAGCTTGGGGTCTCTCACACACCCTGGTATTGGGAGGAGCAGGAGGATCATGCAATTCCTGCTGGGGCTGATTTAATGGGAGCTCTTGGAAACTGGGGCTGCTGTGGAAGTGCAGCCCCGTGCAGAGCCCAGGGAGATTTGTGTTTGCCTTTTCTGAAGCATTAGAACCTCCAAATGCCTTTTTTAGGGGAAGGAGAAGGGGGGAACTGTGGCTTTGAATTAGATATTAAGTGATGTTGCTCACTCTGGTTTCCTGGCTGCAGCCACTGGGTGTTGGGGTTGCCAAACTGGGATGGCTGGGATGAGTTTGGGAGCAATAACCAATCCCAGGGTCCCCCCCTGCATGTGTGTCCCCCCAGTTCTTCAATTTATTTAGTCCTTTAATGCCTCCTGTGGGTCTCTCAATTGAAATCAAAGATAATTCTGCATCCCCAGGGCTCCTCCTCTGAGGCTGCGTGTGGGTTCTGTGATGCTGTTTGCTTTTATAGCACAAAAATGGGTCAAAAACCTCGTCTGGTAACTCCTGGGGCCTGGGGCTCTTTGAAAACACACAGTTAAGGCTTCCCAGCTTTCTGGTCCTTCTGGCACAAGCCCCATCCAGAGCCTTCTGTACCCACTTGCAGGTGATCTTCCTCCTTTTGCCTTTTTTTTTTTGTAGGCTGCTTTTTATCTGAAACTTCTTTGCCTGTGAAATTGTGCAAGTCATTTATAAAATGTATTAGCTGTGTTTGAGCACTTAATGGTGTGAGCACTTCAATCATACAGCCTTAAAATCGGATTCAAACAAGCAATTAAGGCAAACAACAATGTATTTAAATTTAATCTCCCACAATCTCCCACAAATGACATATAAAGGTGGTTGCTTCCTCCTTTCGCTGTTCCAGCCTGCTGCTTATGGGTAATTCTGACAATTCTTCATGTTAATATGGAAATGTTGGAATCCGGGTAATTCATAGCGGGATGATTCATGGTGATCCAGCCTGACCTCGTGCACAGTTTCCTAGAACGTCCTTCAATGCCTGTTCAAACCAGAGCAGGTATTAAATGTGATGATCCAAGCTTGATGTAAAATATTTCCAGCGATGGGAAATTCACCACAGCCCTCGGTTAAGTTGCTCTGATAGTTAATTGCTTTTGCTGGGAGGGAAAACTGAGGCCTTATTTCCAGTCTGAACCTGTTTGGCTGCAGCTTCCGGGCTGGGGATGGAGTTGATGTTTGTTTGTTGGACAGAAGATCCTCCCTGTGGAATTCCAGGTGTTGGTAGGTGTTTGCTGCCTGATGGGTCATCCCTTAACTAAACCCAGGGTGCTCTGAGCCTTTTCTCTCTAAGTCCTGGTGTCCTGCCTGCATTTGTTTGTCCTCTGTCCTGTACCTCAGCCCCACGTTGAAGGTTTTTACAGAATCACAGAATGTTCTGAGTTGGAAGGGACCCATGAGGATCTTCAAGTCCAACCCTTCAGTGAGTGTCCCCTCCAGGGATTGGAACCACAACCTTGGCATTATTAGCACCAGGCTTTGACCAGCTGAGCTCAGCTCAGGGTTTAAGGAGAGCTGGAGAAGGACAGTGAGACCCCCGGAGCTGTGCACACTGTCACAGGGCAGCTAAAGCTAGTTCTGGCTGAGCTGAGCTCCCTGGGCCAACAGAAAAAAGTGGGATCATTGGGATGAGCTGGGCAGGGCAGCACAGTTGGGAGCTTGGAGGATATAAACGTGGATTTGGAGCTGGGGGCTGCAGCGGCCGCAGGGCTCAGGGGCAGGGGACACACTGGTTCCTCAGCAGCTTTCTGGCACTGAACCCTGACCCTGGACAAGCCACTGGGGATCATCCCCTCAGGAATGGCTTCTCCATATGGACTCAGGTTAATGTGGAGCCTTGGAAGGGTCAGAGGGGGCTGCAGCTTTCTCAGTTCATTCCCTCAATTCCAGGGATGGAGACACTTGTCTTCAAACACAGGGGGCAAAAAGGGACATCAGGTCCCTGTGAGCCACCAGCAAACCAACCCACCCTTCCCAGTGGAGTCTGTATGATCCAGAGTTTGGAGCTTTTGGGAAGATAATCCCATTTTCCCACCCACAGCCTGCAGGCCCAAGCAGGGTTGTGGTACTGGGAAGCATTTCTCCCCCCAAACCAGGCTCTGGGGAGGAGGGAGACTTCCAGCAAGGATTCAGCCTTTTCTTCTGTTCCCTCGAGAACTTTGGGTGCATTTTGCTTTGGAAAAGCCACTGGAATGGGAGGGTGTCAGTGGCTGGTTGAGCTTCTTGGTGTTGTCCAGGTCAGCATTTTTGGGATGACTCCTGGCCAGGTCCTTCCACGCTGGGTTCCTTTCAGTGCTGAACCTTTGATCCCATGCCCAGGGATCACTGGCAATCACCAAGCCAGTGGTGATTCCCCCCTTTGGTGTAAAGGAAAAAAAATAAATTATGTTAATCTTTGAACCATCAGCTCCTTCATTCCCTCTGGAGCTGGTACAGCCCCATCTCTTATGCCTTATGCTCTTTTTTCCTCCTTTTCCTTCCCTTTTTCCACGTAGAAAAGAGGCTGCAAAGCCGTCCAGGGCAGCAAGGAGGGGGAAGAGGGAATGGCCACCAAAAATAGCCCAGCAGATCTCGCCGTGCCGGGGGGTGCAGTGGGCTGTAAACATGTTTGGGTTGCCAGGGCTGCAGTGGGGGTTATTTTGGGATTCTCCTGGCAGTCCCTTCCCAGCAGCGGGGCCGTGGAAACCTTCACCCACCTCCTTGTGCCGCAGATGCTGCCGCTAAAAAACATTCTTCTCAAGGTCGTGTGTCTGGGTCCTTCCCAAGCAGGACAGGTGGCACATTTTCCCCTTCCCCAGCTCTCTGGGCAGAGGGAGGGGAGCTGTTCCCCAGCAGCGATGTGTGTGTGTCCCCCTGCCAGGAGCTGGGGCAGGGCCCTGCCTCTGGAATGCCTGGAGTCACTGAATCTGTTCAGTGGAATTAATCTGGGGTGCTGTGTGCTGCTAATCACTGTTAAAGTCTCCTAAGCCCCTTCCAAGATGGTGAGAGGCTCCAGCACAGCCGAGGGCTCGGGAGAACTTGGGCGTTGCCATCGGACATGGAAGGTGTTCCCAAGGTGTGTCCCTGAGGTCTGTGCAGAGGGACAGCTCCAGCTCCTTAGAGCAAGGGAATGAAACCTTCACCCACCTCCTTAGAGCAGGGGATGAAACCTTCACCCACCTCCTTAGAGCAGGGGATGAAACCTTCACCCACCTCCTTAGAGCAGGGGATGAAACCTTCACCCACCTCCTTAGAGCAGGGGATGAAACCTTCACCCACCTCCTGACAGCACCCAGGTCTGGGACAAGTGGGACAAGGAGGGGCTCCAGGGCTCAGGAGCAACAGGAAACTTTCTCCATGTCTGGATCCATCTCCTCCTTTGGAAAACTGCATCAAACCCTCTTGGGGGCCCAGCAGCTGCCAGGGCAGGTGAGCTGGCACTGAAATGCAGCTCAGGGATGGACGTGCCTCTGGCACTGCCTTCTGCTCCAGTCCTGGAGGCTTTGGGAGCACTGGATGCTCAAGGAGGAATATCTTGATTAATTGAACTGTTTGTCTGCTCCTGTTGCCAGAACAAACAGAGGGGCCATAATATTGAATATATTCAACTGGGAGCACGACTTTTCCCCATCCCCTACTTCCCCCCTTCACACCATTTCACTTTTATAAGTGAGACAAGTCACTGCTCTGGTCCTGATTCCAGAGCTCCAGTTATCCAGGCCATTTCCTCAGACAGTCATTTGCTTTTTAAACCCACCCTTAATTTCCCAATTTATCCCCCCCTAAGCCCCTGCCCGGAGGTGCTGCCCGTGCAGTGTCCAGGAAACGCCAAGCCCAGAACTTTCACGAGGCCAGAAAATGATTTTTCTTCTTTGTGGTTTATTGTATCCTCTTATCTTGTCATATAATAGAAATAATGTTTATGGCATCGAGGCCTCAGCATCACTTGGCATTTAACCAACCTCAAAAGCAGTTTATTGCTTTGTATACTCTGCTGCCATGACCATTATCCCTTAAATCTCTATTGCCCAATAATATACGAGGCACCAAATGGCTCCTGCGATTGGGTGAACGTGGCTCAGGGGCTGAGGTGTGTTTTGGAGCTTGTATAATCCAAACGAATATGGATTAGTCCTTTTATACGATGTGGAGAGGAAAAACCAACCCCTTCCTCTTGCCAGGCTGTCCCTTGTCACCAGTCCAGCTTTGGGGTGTCACCGTGTGCCCTGTTCCTTGGCCACTCTGGGATTCCCAGCTGTGGGATTGCACCACGTCCCTGTTCCTCGGGGATTTGCAGCTGTGATCAGCCTGGGCTGAGACTTGTGCTGGTCCCTCTTCATCCCGCTGGAAGGACAGGACCAGCTCCACCAGGACAAGGAATGAGTCCTGTGCCTGGTTAAAGAGTCCACCCTGGGACAGGTGGGAGCAGATCAGATCTTCCAAGGTGAGCTCCTGTGATGGAAAAAGGCAGGACAAGAGGGAAGCAGGAGGAGGCAGGTTGGAGAGAGCCCAGAGGTGAGAGGGAGGAAGGGCCTGAGCCCTTTTGCCTCCTGACAAAGCCTCTGTCCTTGGCTGTAATTCCAAAGGTTTGCTTTGCACTGTCCTTCCCTCCTTCCAGTTATGGCCTAAAGCAAAACATTCCCAGTCTGGAAGCTGCCAGGAGCCACCTTGACTCCAGGGATGTCTCAGCCCAGCTGGAGCTCACTGCCAGCCTGGCCCATGGGAGTGCAGGACACGGATGTGTTTGGTCTGGAGATGAGAAAGAAACACTCCTTGGTTTTCCAGCCCCCTCAGGCTCTGCCTCTGGAGGCTGTTCCCCAGGCTTAGGAAAGGAAGCCAGACAAACTGCCCAGGGAATTCAGGGAGTTAAAACTGAGTCCTTAAAAACCTGCTGCCCAACTGGCTCCGGGCTGTTGGAGCAAACTGGAATTTAAATGGTTATTGAGCAGAGTTGTGGCACCCTGGCCTCCAGCAGAAACTGTTCCTGCCCTGGCAGGAGGGGAAGTGGGACTGGCCTTGGACACAGGCACGGGGTGTTGTTCCTAAAGAATTCAGGCTCCTTCCAGCCCCTGGTTTGACGAGTGGGAGCCTTTGGAAATCTGAGCCTTATTAAGCAGGAGAGTGGCTTCTGTGGAGAGGGGTGGGCACAGAGCTGGAGGGGGCTGGTGGCCGTGGCACGGCAGGAGCAGGACTTGGAGCTGCCCCTCCCGGGGTTATGGACACGATCCACACCAGGTCTCAGCTCCAGGACCCCCAGGTGACCCTGTCACCACACCCCAGGTGGGATATCAGGGGAAGCAGCTCCCACCCATCCTCCTGCAGCCCTTCCAGCTGACCCCAGGCAGTGCAGAACTTTCCCTCATGTGGCCCAGGGGGTCTCTCCCCACCAGGGACGAGCTGTGGCTGATCCCCCCTCCCTGCAGCAGCCGAATGTTAACGTGAAAAACTGTGGGGTTTAACGACAGAGTGAGGATAAAATCCTCCTTTTTGTTGTGCTGGGGCACAGCTCCCCCTCGATAAAATCCTCCTTTTTGTTGTGCTGGGGCACAGCTCCCCCTCGCCTGCACTTAACATGCGGAGGCACGTCGGAGTCGTGTCCCTACGGCACCCAGGTGGGTTGGGGAGCTGAGCCATAAAAACCAGGTTCTGTTCCGTTGTTTAAACCGAGGGAAAACGTGAAGCTCCACGGTGAGGAATTCCTCGCTGCACACCCCGGCTCCTTCACAGCTGCAGCTTTTATTTGAAGCTGCCACGGCCGATATAAAAGCTCTGCAGAGAAACATCTCGCTTAAAGAGTCTTCCATTGTTTTCCAGGAGTGCAGGTTTTCCAGAGTTAATTATTTATTTCGGCTGAAGGCCCTGGTACAGCTGCAGGACCTGCACGTCGGGACAGGGTGGCAGATGCTGCACAAAGCTCCCAGCGTTGAGGCCGGAATGGCTCCATGTGGAAACAGGGTTGGCTCTAGGAACTCTTTAGTTGTTGGCAGCAAAAGGAGGGAATTAATTTGAGCTGTAACTCCTGTATTGTCAGCAGAGTGAAACGATCTCTCCCACCTCTCGCTGAAGGTATTTTTTTGGAGGTGGGGAGGGGAAAGCTAATTTTGAATAATAATAAGCTTGAGAAGGCATCTGAAACCAGTAAACGTTTATTTTTTACACTCCTATAACTTAAAAACGGCCAAACCAATTTAAACCAAATTGGATAATAAAAAATATTGCTCCTAGGCTGAGCCCCTGTTTGCCAAGTTCCAGCCTAGAATGAATTTTTATGGCCAAATTATAAACCCCCTAGAAATGAAGGTTTAAAATGGAAATGTTGACAGACCTTTAACTACAAAAGCACTGTAATAGAACTTCTTTTTTTATAAAATGGCTGGTTTAAAATATAATTAAGACTTAAATATTATTTAATAGCAGCATTTCCTGTAAGTTAAAATCTTTATCATTCCTCTGGCTGGGATTCCTTGGCAGTTCTTGGAACGCCAGCGCTGCTCTGCAGCGGGAGCACGTGTGAGCCACAGACCCTCGTCTGTCACATGGAGACGGGGCTGGACAGCTTTCCAAATTCCAAATAGGAGCCTGGATGCCAAAGGACCCGCCGGCCTCCACACGGATCCTGCGGCTCTGGAAGGAACCGCCGCGTCCGCCTCTGCCAGACTCGGCTTTTAATGCCGCGCGACGCCGGTGGTTCACTCCGTGCAGGAAAACGTGTCTGATCCCCTCTGGCTGATCTGGTGTTAATGGGGAGCTGTGCTTCCCGAGGGGTGGCTGTGGTGGTGTTCCCAGCACTTCCCGGGCACCTGGAGAAGCTGGCGAGCGAGGGCTGGGCAGGGTGAGCCTGGGAGCCTCTCGTGCTGCAGTGTCCTTGCAGGAAAAGCAAAAGCTTTTCTGCTGCAGGGCCCTTGCTCAGGCTTCTCCCTGCTCCTCTCCCAAGAGCTCCATCCTAACCCTGTGTTAGAATTCCTCTTGTTTCTTGCTGTTCTTTCCCTCTCTCCCCTGGAGAAGGAGGTTACAAACAGCCCCGGGCGGTCACTGCCGTGCCTGGTGCAGCGGGACACACGGACAGGGAGCTGGCAGTTCCTGCACTGCCCTCTCCCTTTCCCTGCTGCTTTTCCTGCTTTCTCGCTGTCCTGCAGGTGGAGAAGCTTCCTGGTTTTACCCCTGCTGCCTTCCCAGGACAGCTGTGGGGACCAGGGATGCTGCAGCAGGATGCAGAGACCCGTGAGAGCGTCACCATAATCTCCTGGGGGATCTGTTTTATATGGGTTGGGATTTTTTACAGTCTTCGTCAGGAAAGGGCAACGTGGTTTAACCTGGAAATTGGGAATGTTTGTAGATGGAACTCTGTGGTGTCCAAGGACACTTGTCTGTGTGTCCAACACATGCTGCCCTTGCCCTCCTGCACCTCCCTTGTGGGAGCCACGTGTGAGCAAGAGCAGCTTTTAAATGTAACATTTAAAATACATGTTGAGAAAACTGAGCCTTGATTATGGCTTTTCAAGTGTGTGACCCAGCTCTGAGTTCCCCAGTACGGGTTCCCCATAGAAAACTTCATAACATTTAAATCTGAAAAGCACCCCCCCCATATCACCTTGAGGTGTTAAAACCCTTCTCTGCCAGATATTTTACACTCAACCCCCTTGTAACTCCAACAGCAGTCACAAATTAAAAACCAGTTTGTAAATAAACAGCCACCCCTGCTGCTGTTCTGGGGATGTGTTAAAGGGCATCAAGGCCCCATTTATCCACCAAGGGTGGTTTATGTGTATTTTAGATTCTTGCAGTGTCCCCCTGCATGTGCCACGCTGGAATATGACTGGGAAAAGGTCTCTGGAAGCTGCAGTGGAGATGCTCCCTGAGGCTTTGCTGCATGTTCCAGTGGAAACCTCCCAGATCTGGTTGATGAAATATCTGTGGGTTGGGTTGGGGGACGTGTGTGTGAAGTAGCTGCTGCCTCGCACGAAGGGGTGGAACGTGCACGTAGAGGAGGTAAGTTCAGCTCCTGTCAGCTCCTCTCTAGTTGGGGTTTTCCCAGAAACATCAGGGCTGTGCCTCTGGCTCCTGCTCTGGCGCTGCAGTCAGGTTTGGCAGCAGCTTTTCCCTTTCTGCCCCGGTGAAGGACTGTTCTGGAACGAGCCCTCGGCAGGGGTTTCGTGGCCGCTACCGATGCTGCAGCAGCTCCTGGGAAGAAACAGCCCCCCTGCATTTGAAGAAATCGCTGTGTTCTTTTCCCCTCTGGTCTCAGGGATGCTGTGCCGAGGCTGCAGAATCCCTAATCACACCTTAAAATATGCAGAGGCAGCTTTAATGCGGGTCGTGTCCCGGAACAGCGGGCGGAGGCTGAGCTGTGCCGCAGAGCCGCGGCAGCCGCGCTTCCCCCGGCCCTTCGTTGGCACAGCTGCTCCTTTTGGGGTGAAAAGGGAGGCTGTGGGGCAGCACCAGTGAACCCAACAGGTTCACCCAACAGGGAACCTATTCCTGCAGTAGAAGAGCCAGTAACAGAGCCCATTGCCCTCTTGGAGCACCTTGTGTCCCAGAGGATTCTCCAACCAGTCACAAGTTGCGTCCAAAACGCGACGGGACAGAAGATTCTGGTCTCCCAGAAGGGCCCCTTCTGCCAGTTCATGGGGCTCAGGGCCCCTTCAAACACAGATTAACTTTCCTGGGATTTGGGGAAGGGTGCTGAGCCACAGGGTGTCAGGCCCCTTTTCCAGGGAAGCTGGGCTGTGGAGCCATCTGCTCTCCGAGGGGGACTTGCAGACTCAGCAGCTATAAATATATAGAGGGGCTGGATGCCAGGACGTGGCCCTATATAAACAGCCATATCTGTGCATCTGCACGTGTGTTTGTATGGACAGGAGCTCCTGGCTGCAGCCCCTGCCCCGTGCTGGGCTGGCTGAGGGCACAGGAGGATGCAGGGGAGCAGCTCCAGCCCCCTCCCCACACAGGGCTTGGCAGGTACCCCTGGATACACAGGCATTACTCAGGGCTTTTCTGGGGGTTTCCTGTTCCAAGGGGGCTGTTCTCCCCCTGTGCACACTCACACCTGCAGTGCTGCTCCTTGTGCTGCTCACATCAAGCCAGGTCAGGAATTCCTCAGGCTCCAAAGGGTTTCTAAGCATTTCAATTTCTGATTTCAGCCATATCCTCGCTGTTCCCAAACCATGGGATGGGTCTCCACTTTCTGCAGCAGCAGGGAATGAGGAGGGAAGGTTTCTCCTTTCTTGGGAACATGATCAGGGCTGCAAAAATACCCCCCAAAGGAGCTTGGCTGTGCAGTCACAGGGAATGGTTTCTTCTGGTTTTGGTTTAAGGGACGTTCCTGCCCGTGGAGTTTATGCTTTGAACAAACTGCTCCGAGCTGACTCCTCACCTAGAGCTTGTTCTCAGTTCCAGAAATGCAAACTGTGCTGCCAGTTTGCTCAGAAACTGAACCAGGCTCAGGCATTAACCTGAGATGAGACTGACCCAGAGGTTGTGGGCTCAGGAGGAGCCCAAAGCTGCTCCAAAGCAAACCTGAGTGTCATCCCTCCCTAAAGCACCTGGAAATGGGGCTCTGGGTTTGGAGAGCTGGGAGGGAGGAGGCTGCTTAGGAAGCAAGACAGGGGTCTGAAGGGGCACCCAAAGGTGCACCCAAAGGTGCTGCCAAATGCTCACAGTTGAGCTTTTCTTCCCTCTTTTGAGCTTCTGGGTGTTTCCTTGGCCAGTACAATATTTCCTTATGTTAAAACCAGTATTTTGAAATCAGGGCTGTTTGGTTTTGAAGCCTCACTTGCTCCCTGCCTGCTGCTCTGAGACAATTATAAATCCTTTATATTTTACTGCAAGAACAAATCACTTGTCCCTCAGAGCACAGCTTTGACAGAGGCCTCGTTATCGGTGTCATGAGTATCCCAGAGTCAGAATCAGAGCAGGGCTAAGGAGGGAAATGAAAAGGATATATCCAACTCCCCCAAAGGTGCCTGAGTTTGCAGGATTTTCTGTAAACTCCTTGTATAAAATCCAGCCAAGTCGTCACTGCAGGACAAAAAAAATAAGCAGGATGGGGGGGACACTTTGCCTGGGACTTCATCCCTTTCCCCAGCAGTAGCAGCAGCAAGAAGGACCAAGGTTTCCTTTTGGCTCAGCCCTGCACGGAGATCTTTGGGACCCCCCCAGTGCTGTGGTGTTATTTCAGCACCCAAATAAACGGGGAGAGCGGGGAGGTTGTTTTCCTGAGCCCTGTTCAGGTCTCAGCTTTGCAGAGACACGAGGAGGCAGCTCCACACGAGTCTTGCAGCTGAAATCCTCCCTTTTTTCTCCCAAGGATGCTTCGCCCCTCTGCGGCAGCCGGGTGATCCGTGCGGCTCTCCTGGCCCTGGCAGCGGGAATACTGGGAATACTGGTGATACTGGTGATACTGGAGCGCAGGCAAACAGCACACACTGTGCCCTGAGTGCTTGGGGTGGGAGGGGAGAAGCCCCCCAGCACCTCCTCGCTGGAGAGCAGGGTTAGAAAACCACCTTTAAGCCATAATATCTGTATTTCTAGACAGATGTGGGGTTTTCAGTCGTGCGTTTTTTACACTTTCAGGGTGTTTTGTGGCTCACATCCCCCCCCTCCTCAGTCTGTGCTCCTTTGTGTGAGAACCTTCCTCAGGGTGGGGTCTCAGCTCAATAAATACAGTTCTTTAGCAGCTCCTGAGCCGCGGGAGGTTGGAGGGGCTGGATGGATGCGCCGGGAAGACTCCACATTATCCTGCTGAGGGCTGGAGATGCTGCTGCACAAAGGGCTTGGGGTGGGAGGGGAAAAAAGCACCTTTTGGGCTTTTTCTTCACTGTGCATAAAGAAGAGGGCGCGGGGCCGAGCACTCCAGAACTCGCCCCTTCCCCCGGGTCAGTGGTTCTGTGGGGTTGAATTTAGGCTAAAAAGCAGGCTCCGGGTGTGTCGCAGAAAAGCAAAACTCGGTGTAGGAGAGGCTGAGCTCGGCTCAGGCACATCCCGCCCGTCTCAAACCTCCTTAAATCTCGGGCAGGGAGCGTCGCATCGTGTGTGTTTAACACCTGCTTAAGCACCGCCGCTTCCGAGCTCTTGGACCAGCTGTTGTGCTCCAGATACTTTTTTTTTTAATGCCGGATTAAAACAATAAAAACATTAAAGTCCTAAAATTCCCCCTGGGAGTAAACATGTAGACAATAAAGAATTGTGTGAGTAGGGGCTGGGGTGGGGGAGCTTTGCGGCAGCGCACAACGAGCTGTAAATGGATCTCAGCAGTGAGCGCCGCTGAACAAAACCCCTTCAATCAGGGGAGGATCTTGAATCGCCTTTGGGGCACTGACAGAGTTTTGGCTGCTTGACTTGGGGTTATTTATAAATGGTGAATGTCTGGCGTGGCTCTGGCTGTGCCGGGGGCTGGGTTTAGGCTGGGTTTAGGCGGGGATGTGGGTTCACGGGGGAAGGATGGGACAGACAGGGAGGGGTTTATGGTCACTAGAAGAATTATCAGGAATTCAGAGCATCACCCTTGGCTGCTCAAACCCCCTCAGTGTGGGCTTCGGACGGGGAGGGGGGTGAGCAGTTCCCAGTGCCCTTCCCAGTGCTGAGGATTCGGGAGGGAGCCCTTCCCAGTGCCCTTCCCAGTGCCCTTCCCAGTGCCGTTCCCAATGCCCTTCCCAATGCCCTTCCCACTGCCCTTCCCACCGNCTTCCCAGTGCCCTTCCCAGTGCCCTTCCCAGTGCCCTTCCCAGTGCTGAGGATTTGGGAGGGAGCCCTTCCCAGTGCCCTTCCCAACACCCTTCCCAACACCCTTCCCACTGCCGTTCCCAGTGCCCTTCCCAACGCCTTTCCCGGTGCCCTGCAGTGCCGAGGACTCGCATGTGAGCTCCCCCTGCACCACAGCTCTGGTTCATCTCCCTGCTGCCTCTGCCCTTGTGAAAACCTGCTGGTTCTGCTGGGAATTCACCCGAGCTTGTGGCTCTGCAGCCCCGGGGGAGGCAATTCCTGTGCAGGGATTCGGTGCTAAAACCAGTCTGTGCCTCTGCATTGTCTCCCTTGTACGAGGCTCGGGTGATGTTTGCTGTAAACCCCCGACGTTTGCAAGGCTGCAGATGAAAATTTAAATGCATTTTGCTCCGGCTGTGTGTGAGATTTTATTACCTGCAGCCAGAAACGTGGGCGGAAAGAAACAGTTTAGACCCTAAGGATGGGATTTTGGTGACCTTGGCTGTGTATTTCCACATCACTGAATCATCACCTCCCAGGGCTGGACCTTGGAGAATGTGGGGGAAGCTGCTGGGAAAGCAGCTCCAGCTCCTCTGATTTTCCTTGAACTTAAGGAGTTTATCCACTTGATTTTATTAAGGGCTGCAGGTGGCAAGTGATGGGAGAGAGTTTGGATTAGCCAGGAGGGGAGTCCAGAGCTGATGCAAAGAGCAGTTGGGAGGCTCAGAGAGGCTTTTTGGGGATTTTGTGGGGTCAGTGGGTGCACAGACCAGCTCCATGTTAATGTGCTCCTTGAGCCTCATCCTCAAACCCAAACCCTGACCCTGGAGAAGGCTAAAACCTCCCAGCTCCTGGGATGGAAAAGAACAGGAGAAGGGCAAGAAACCTTTCCCTTTCCCCCATAAACCTGACCCCACTTGCTGGGAAAACTTGGCACCTTTTGAAAACCAGTGCAGTTGCATGACTGCAGATGATTTGGGAGCGGGGGGAAAAAAGGGATCCAGGAGAATTCCCAGCACTCTGGCTGCAGGATGGAGTCAGGCTGAGAGCTGGGAGTCAAACCCCTCTGCAATAGTCTGCTCTGAGAAATCATAAATCTCCAGGGAGAAGAGGGTCACTGAGAACCTCATCAGGGTGGGAGCAGCAGCGCCGCGTTAATGTGCCCATAAATCCACCTGTTCCGATAAAACAGGTGGCTCTTCCAAGAGGCAAAAAAGAGGCAAATGCCTTTTTTTTTTTTTCTTTCCCCTGCTGCTGCTGCCTGTCTCCTTTTAAAACCTTAATTACCGCAGTGCGCCGGCTCGGAAAGACAGGAATCGGGTTTGCATCCACACGTGGGAAGCAGCGCCAGGGAAAGAGGGAAGGGCACTGCAGGTTGGCCAAAAATCTCCAGAGGAAGGTGTGGAGAGGCACAAAGATGACTTTTCATGCACTGGTTGAGGAGGTTGTTGCTGGGAAACTGTTGGTGCTTTAAGGGCTCCTGGAGATGAAGAAGATGGAGCTGCAGGGTAGGGTTAATCATGAGGGAAGTGGTGCTCTGGGAGCTCCATAAATAGGGATGGATGGGGAGGGATGCCAGGGCAAGACTCATTCCACCCCCTGCCACGGGCAGGGACACCTTCCAATATCCCAGGCCCGTCCAACCTGGCCTTGGACACTTCCAGGGCTGGGGCATCTACAGATTCCCCGGGCAGCCCAGATGGAGGGGCCGGACCCCTTGGATATCTGTGGCTCATTTCCCAAATGCTCCAGTTGTTCTCAAGGATCCCCAAATCTCAGTTTGCCTCCTGTGTTTTGTCCCTCTCCCCCTGTCAGTCTCCCACTGACCCCCTCAGTAATTCCCTCTCCCTGTTTCTGGGCTGTGTGAGTGTGTTTGGGTTGTTCCCAGGCACCTCCAGATCCGTGTGTCCACGTTTCCCTACAGCTTGTTCCCTCAGTGCCACCAGTAAAGGGGACAATCCCCAAACCTCTGAGTCGTTTGAAATCTGTTTGGATTTGACCTACTGCCCTTCCCAGGCCACTGCTGCTGCTGCTGGAGCTTCCCCAGGAGAGATCCATTAAAAAAAAACCCCTTTTCCAGGCGATAAAACCATCAGCAAAGGCTCGCACTCCGTGAACGGGTGGGCACATTCCCAATATTGCAATGAATTGAAGGAAATCACCATTCCAGCGCCTTAAAAACCTGAATGGGGCCCATGGCATCCTCTGTGGGATTGTGGTGCTGTTTGAAGGTCAAGGCTGAGTCACGACGACTCTTCCAGCCGCGGCGCCCGGCGCGGGAAGAGCCCGTTTCCATTGGAGCTGACTTTTGTTTTGGGATCATTTTTCTGGTAGCCCTGAAACAATGGTGAGTGGAGAGGGTGGTGTGAAGTGTCGTCCAAAGGGGACAGCCACCAGACCCCTGGGTGAGACCAAATTTAACCTCCCCTCCACCAGCCCTGGGGAATTCGAGTTGGAAATGGCCGTGAGGGGGTTGGATTGGAGCTGCTGGGAGCAGAGTCTTGGGCTCTTCCCTGGATATGTACAGAAAAGAGGTGCCACGTGTGCACAGCTGCTCCCCACAGCGCTGTCTGGGACCCATCCACATCCCTTATCCTGACACACTGCACTGGGGATCCCAAGAAACACCCAAATCCAGGCTTTGGCTCCGATCTCCCGGCTCGAACCTCTCGGCTTCCCTTCGCCTCCCCCCTTCAGGTCTCTGGAGGAGAGGGCTGGGGGCTGTGTGGGCTCCAGGGCTCTGCTGTCCCCCTGAGGGTTCCCACCGAGCACTGGCATGGCATGGGATGGGATGGGATGGGTGGCCTGGCAGGGAGCAGGGAGCCGGAGCAGCTCATCCCAGCCGGAGCGCTCCGGCACCTGCTGCCAAAGCCTCTCCTCGCCGGGCGGCACCGGCGGCCTTGGCCACCATCCAGAGGCGTTTTCAGATCCCGGTGCAGCCTCCCAGAGCACGGATCCGCAGCCCTGCCGGCAAATTAATCGTCTCCAGTTCGCATTTAATTATTTTTACACATCCATTCCTGTTTCTCGGCTGTGCAGAGATGGGGTTTCCTGTTATTCTTTTCTTTGCACTCTATAAATCCTCCTCGCGCGAGGAGCTCGCCGCCGGTGCTGTTTGTTTGCCGGGGAAGGAGGCTTTGGAAAAAGCTCCTGGATTGTTCCTTCAGGAGCTGTTGGGTGTTCAGGGCAGGAGGGTGGTAGTGGGTGAGCAGCAGAGGCTGCAGGGGACGGCAGGACCCCCTTGGGTTTCTGTGGTAGAGCTGAAAGCTTGGGGGGGGGATTTGATTTTATTTTTACTCCTTTTTACCCTTTCTTTTCTACCAGCAGCCCCAGGGGCTCAGGGTTATCTCTCCACATGGCACAAGGGCAGGACCCCCCAAAAACCCACCAGCAGCTGCATAATTCACCCTTTTCCTCCCACATTCCTTCCCAAACTGCTCGGCCTGGCCGCAGGGCAGGGCAGGAATTCCACTCAGCCTCAGCTCCCTGCCCCTTCTCCCCGCTCCCTATTCCCAGCCTCTTGTGCTGGGAAGAGATGCCGAGCTCCCAATGAATCACTGGCACTTGAAATACGGGCAGGGAAAGGCGGCTGTAATTGCCTTTGTTAATGGATTTGATTCTTTCTGCAGTGCTGCTCGCGCGGCTCCGGTGCTGCGCCCGGGCGCTCCCGCTCCGAACGCCCCCGTGAAGGATGGAGCCTTTTCCCTTTTTATTGGCTCTGTCTGGTGGGTAAGGGGAGGATTGATGGCTCGCCCAAGGTCACACTGAAAAGCTGTGGCGCTGCTGGGATTCGAGCCGGGGATGTAATAATGATTCACATCCACATCGCAGCGATCGGGGGGTTCCCATGGGGCCGGCGTGGATCCGTCGGCACAGGCTGTGGAGCCGCTGACGCTCCCAGCTCCACCCCCTCGCTCACCCCGTTAATTACCACTGGGCCTCTCCCCTTAACTCCTGTGGCAGCGGTAATTAATACATGGATTTTAATCACCTTCACTCGGATCGAAACAGGGCTAGAAATGCTCCACCGTGTGGAAGTCGATAACCGGTGCATTCCCAGGATCCAGCGCGCCGCAGGCTTTGTGCCGCTGCAGCTCCCCATGGCTCGGGGCTGTAGGGAGCTGCTCCGGTGGGATGGAGCTGCCCAGAGCACAGGGACCCCACGGGGTGTCCATCCCTCATGGGATGGAGCAGCTGATGGCTGAGGATGGAGAGCTTGGGAGAGCAGAACACTGAGGGGTTCCCGTCTCCTGTGGGCAGAGCGGGAGGGTGTCAGTGGCTTAGAAAATCCTCCCTGGTGTCATCAGGTGGAGATTTAGGAGCCTGGTCTTCTCATCCTTGGTTTGCATCCCAAGGTTTGGGCTGTAATTCCAGCCCTGTGGGGGGGCTTGGGATGTGATTCCAGCCCTGGGGGATATTTCAGCTGTAATTCCAGTGGCCATCCCAAAGGAGACCACCAGGTGTGCTCAGGGCAAACCACGGGGCTGTTTCCCTCCCTGCTACTCCATAACCCACCTCTCCTCCACATGCCCCTGTCCCAAAGGGGAGGAATGTTGGGTCAGGTTCTCTGGGAGTGCAGTGCTGCAGAGGGATCCCTTGGGTTTGATGGGGAATGGTGGCCAGTCTGGGATAAATCCCACCAGGATAAACCCCTTCCTGGCACTTGCTGTACCAGCTCTGAGTGCTGTGGTCGGTGCTGGTTGTGTCTGCACCCAGCTGTGCTGATGCCCCTCTCTGGAGCGCTGTGGAGGAGGGAGAAGCTGGGTCTGCCCTGGGAGACTTTATTAAAATGAAAGAACAGAAAGGAAAGTGGAATCCGGAGTTTCTGAAGGAGTTTGCCCCGGATGTCCTTGGCTCCTCACTTGGCTCCTCACGTACTCGGTGCTGCAGCCAGATGGTTCCTGCCTCCCCCCCATACCCAAACACCTGCATTCCAGGAGGGGCATGTGCATGAGAAGCCCTCTGGGATAAGCGAAGCTATAGAAATGTAAATTAAATTATTTACCTACTCCCAGTTAAATGCTCTGCCCTTCTGGCCAAGGAGGATTGGGACGGGATGGGGTGGGATGGGCTCCACAAACTGCTTTAACTCTTTGTTTAAATTGCAGGGAAGTTCGTGGAGCAACCTGAATATCCTGCAAAAAAAAAATAAAATCTCTGAGCAAAAAAAGAAAAAGGTTAAAAAGCCCAATTTTGGTGGTTTATCCCAAACAGAGTGTTTGGGAAAGGGCTGTTGGGTTGCTGGTCCAGGGATTCCTCGCCCTGCACAGAGCAGGCCAAAGTTTCTGATTATTATTATTCTAATTCTTGCCTTTTTTTTAAACACAAGGAAGGAGCAGGAATCAATCACAGGGCAGGAGGGAGCAGGTTTTTAAAGGGAGAGGAAGAGCCACAGGCTCTCTGGAGTCGCCGGCGCCAAAAATAACATCGCGAGGTTTAATCTCAGTGCAGTTTTAGTTGGGGGAGATCTGCAAGGGGTGGGGAAAGGCACAAAGTGCATCCAAGCCCCTTCCTGAGGGATTGAGCCGGCTGGAGCCTTCCTGATTTCCACTGAGGGAGCAGGAATAGGCTTTTCCTGCTGGCTGTGGCTTGGGAAGGACACGGGGTGCTCAGTGCTCCAGTGCTTTGCAGCGGTGCAGAGCAGGATCTGGCCCTGCTGCAGCAGAGCTGCTGAGGTGGGGGGGTAACCTCCCCCTCCTCCAGCTTTTCCTGTGTCCTCCCTCCTGTGGGAAACGACCCTGGTGCCAAAGGACCCTGGTGTGGAGCCCCTGCTGCAGCCCCTCTGTGCCAAGCAGGACCTGAGCTCTGCGAGCACCTCCGAGTGCGATTCACGGCCCGGTTATTTGGGTTTTTTTTTGAGCTGATCCCTCTAAACCTTCCCTCCTTCTCCTTCATCCTCCTCCAGGCTCGGGAGGTGCTTCTCATCCCTCCTCTAGTGGGAGGATGCTGCCACTGGAGCCAGCCTTCCAGAAGCGCTCGGTGACCTCGGCTGCTGCCGGGACTCCTGGCTGCCGTCAAAAACAACCACGAGCTTCCAACTGGGAGCAACGGGGCTCCGAGCTCTTCTGGAAGCTGGGCCAGAGGGGACCCTCCAGGAGGACACAGTTCCCAAATCTTTGCCTGTCGTCTCCTGTAAGTGTGAAAATAAGACAATTTGTCCGCGCTGTTGTCGCGTTCTCTCAAAGCAACGAGTCTTTGCGGCATTCCCTCCTTGTCCCAGCACCTCCTTTCCCATGGAAATGGGCCCAGCCGGGGACTCACGTGGGCCCAGGCAGATAATTGTAATGGTCCCCCCGGCCTTTAAATCTATGAATCACTCCCGAATCGGGGCACTTTATGCACATTAGTGAATTAATCCGTGCAGCCTCTCCGCGAGGGAGGGAATTATCCTTGTCATGGCTCAGATGGGAAATGGGTGAGATGGAGCCCGGATCTGTGCCAGGATCGGGGGTCACATCACTCACCGTGGAACGACCGACCTGGGGGCCCCCCGGCCCCGGGGGCACCCCTGACCTGCATTAGTTACTCTGCACTTGTGCCGAGCGAGCGGGGAACGTCTCCGCAGCCTGGAAATCCATCGGAGCCCTGTCAGGCCGGGATGGATGGATGGGGCGTGGGCAGCGGGGCTGCCGCAGCCGGGAGCACGGGGAGGGTGTGCTGGGTGGGCTGGGGTGTGGGCAGGAGGTCCAGCACCCCCCCAGGGCCTGGGCTTTGCTCTCCTCCAGCTCCGTGGGTGTCCTGCTCCTCGCCCAGGGTGTGCCCGGAGATCCAGGCAGACCCCAGGACATCCCCTTGGCCTGGCTGATGGCTGCGGGGAGCACAGGAAGCAGATGAATTTTGGAAGTGAAACCCATGGTGGCTCCTTTCAAAGCCGGTGGCTTTGAGCTCAGCTTATCCACGCTGAGCACTCAGCGCATCATTCCCTCCCGCACTGCAGTGCAGACACCTGCTGTTCCCTTTTGTTCCCATGTATCCAGGTGTTTCAGCCATGTCAGAGCATTGCCCTGGCATCCACGGGCAGAGCAGCTCCAGCTGTGCTGTATTACATGGAATTTTGGCTGGGAGACTGGCTCTGTGCATGGCTGGGGTTGATGTTCCCTGGACAGGACTGTCAAGGTTAAAATCCAGCCAGAACTGGAGCTGCTGGAAGAGCCAGTGGCTCCTGCACGGCCCCGTTCGGCACTTGCCTGACCCTCCCTTTGCACCAAAGCAGTCGTAGGCTCTACAAAAAGAGGAAAAACACGGAGCAGCCCCTTGTTCCTCGTGTTGTGCTTGTTAAACTAATGGAAAAATCTCTCCTGCCTGAAGATCCAGGCTTCAGCCCGCTGCGTTTATTCCCCGGCTCTCGCGCCGACGGAGCCGACGCGTTACTTGGTCCAGCTGGAAGCATTGTCTCCCATTAAATAAGGATTTTTAAATGAGCACATTTATCCATGGAGCTGTCACAGGCTGTTGGGTAACGAATGCGGAGCTGCCTCGGAGCCGTTTCTGCTCCGAAGAGCTGCGACAGTCTCGGGTGAACAAACCCCGTGTCACCCAAACCCCAAACCCCCAACGCAGCCGTAGGGCCCTGGGGTGGGAGGGAAAAGCCAAACTCGGGGCTGCAGGAGGCACTTCCACCCTTTTTTCCTGCTGCCCTGGAGGGCTGGTTGGCAGCACCGAGGTGGCATTGTCAGCCTGTCCCTCGCCCCGAAGACTTTACAGCCAACATCTTCTTTTTAATTCCGACACCCGCAAAATAGCAGCTGAAATAACCCTGCTGTATGTCAGCTGCTGATGGAAGGAGATTAAATATTAAAGCTGGTGCTGTGGCTTTAACTCATTCCATTTTTTTCCCTACTCTTCCCCCTCTTTCCCCCCGTTCCACACCCCCCCCTGCTTCCCCTCTCTGTGTAAAATGACATGATTTAGAACCCAAGTGCCAGACTCAGCCTCTGGGTTTCGGCGTTTGGAAATGTGTGGAGAAAGATATATTGTGTCTGTGAGCGTTTCTGTGCAGGGAAGGAGAGAGCTCCCGAGCTGTGAGCCCACATAAAGATGTTAAATAGAGCTGTAACGCGCACGGAACGCACGAAAAGTGCCTGAGAAGAAGAAGAAGGAAAAAAAAAATGAGGGAAAAAAAAAAAAATCCTGCGATGAAGCAAAATGAAAGATTAAAATAAACCCGGTGCTAGCGAGGCCGGGCTGGAATGTGGGGCCGGGGCTGGCAGGGAGAGACACGACCGTGTTCCACAGCTCTTGCTGCTTCCCTGCTTCACCTAAAAATCCCATTTCTTTAGCAGAAAACTGAGCGGGAGAATCGGGAATTTTCTCCCTTTTTTTCCCCTGTCTCTGGTGCTCAGTGTTTCTGAGCCTGCCTGCTAAATATTCCTCCCAAACCCCTGATTTATTTCCCTCGGTTCACCCCAACCCACCGATTTCCCCTCCGCCAGCAACGGTGCCGGGGGCAAGGGGAGCCATAAAAACCAGAGGGGTTTTGGGGCCAAAATGATGGCAAAGTGTGGGTGCCCCTTCCCTCCCCGGGCCCCTCTTCCAGTGCTTTCCGACGCTTCGCTCGCTCTTCCTTTGTTCGGGGACGTTTTGGTGTCGCCGGGATTCGTGCTGCTCCTTGGAAAGGGCTCCCAGTGCCGGCCCGAGCCGAGCGGAGGGATTGGAAGCTGCGGGGAGGAAAGGAGCCCAGAGCCAGGCGTGTTTTAGCCAAATTTGATTTTTAGAAATTTGATTTTGGGTTTATTTAAGGTTTAGTTACGGAGTGGGGTCCTGGGAGTGGAGGCTGGGAAAGCTGGAATGCCTGTGCCTGGAGTTACACAGGTGAGAACCTCTTGGGTTCTCCTCCACCAGCTCTAATTTCTTTCAGTTTGAGCCCAAATTGTGAGTCACCACCAAAAAAGCACCTTCTGATCCAGCGTTTTGAAGGACACTTTGTGTAACCCCCTTGTTCTTGCACCGAGGAGAACCTGGATGGTCTGTGTGTGGATGGGCCCCGTGTCTTGGTGTCCCCTGCCCCTGAGGGACTGTCCCCTTCCCTGTGCTCGTGTTCCAGCCTGGAAAACTCAGATTTACTCCCTAAAGCAACAGAGCCATAAATAAGCGTCGGAAAAGGGCGTCACGCCTGAGCGGATTCACGGGAACAGGTGGCTTCGGGTGGGTTGGGGTTTTGGGTGGTTTAAAGAAGAGAGGAAAGGAAGGGGAAAAGGGCAGAAACACACTGCTGCTGCTGCTGCTGCTGCTGCTGCTGCTGCTGCAGCGTTTTCTAGAAGCACCCGATGCTGCTGGGTGCATAAAAATCCTGCGGTACGGCCGCGCCGTGCCCTCGGCCGCCGTTTGTCGCAGTCTATTAGGAGAGACGCAATCCATCCTCGGGGTTTATGGTTATTTGCTTTAACCCCATCCCTGCCTCTCCCCTCCCTCCCTTTCCCTCATCCCGGCGCGCGGGGCTGGCGCAGCCCTTCCTCCCTTTGTCTGGGCTTCGGCGCCGGGTGTGAAGCCCCCCACCCACCCCTAAAGCCTTAAAGTGGGATTTTTATCCTCACTAAACCCTCCCAAAAAAGTGGGGTTTTGTCCTCCAGTTCTCCCTGCAGGTGGAATTTTGGCGGCGGGTGAGATGTGCCCCCTGCTCTGCGGGATTGATGCGGCCGCTCCATAAACCCACGGCCTGAACCGCAGGGTGGGGGCCAGCTCTGCCTCACACCATCCCAAAAAAGTTGCCTGACCCACAATAACACCTAATTCCCCCCTCCAGCAGCTGGCAGTAAGGCGGGGATGTTGCCCAGCAGCGCAGATCCGCATTTCCATCGGCTGCAGCGGCCGGGTTGCTCAGAAAACTGGATTGTTAAAAAATAGCTGCCCCCCATCCCATCCCTCAGAAGCCTCGTTAATGGCTTTTCATTTTGACTCCCCTGTTCCCACACCCCTTCCCCAGCTCCGAGCCCTCAGCAGCGATCCCGTTACATCCCCCTCACCCCACCAACCCGCCGCAGGACGGACCCGTAAAACACCAAACGCATTTATTCGCCATTTTTCTAAATCGTTTCATTTCAGAGGTTCACAAACGAGGACCACCTGGCGGTTCATAAACACAAGCATGAGATGACATTGAAATTCGGCCCCGCTCGCACCGACTCCGTCATCATCGCAGGTATGTGCCCGGCCAGCGCCCAGCGCGGGGCCTGACGGCAAAGATTGATGCCAGGGACCAGATGCACTGCAAAAACGGCTCTGCCGCCCATAAAACCTCCTGTGATCTGCATTTAATCAGGGGGAAAGGAAAGCCAGAGGCTTCCAAGTTTCTTTTTTTTTTTTTTTCCCTTTTTTTTTTTTTTTATGGTGGTATCAGGTTTTGTGGGGTTTGGTTTTTTTTTTTTTAATATTTTTTTTTTTTTTTAGCTCTCGCCCTTTTTATTAAGACTGGAGGATTTATGGCCAGAAGGTCTTTCACTTTTCTTCATGTGCTTTGAGGACGATGAACCAAACCTGACAAAGCAGCTTCCCCTCTCAGCCCAGGTGTCAATTTTCCTGAGCTTTTAGGCTGCAGTTAATAAATTAAAGCCCCATCAGGTGCACTGGCTCTGCCGAGAAGGCGTTTTGCAGAGCCCCAGTGAGGACCTCTGACAGCACATGGCCAAAGCAGCCTTTATAAAATTGGGGGGGAAAAACCAAACCCCACAGATTGTTGTCTGGCAGGTTCCAGAGTCCCTCCTGTCCCATTTGGGGGCTGCTCAAAGTGTCTTGTGAGAGGTTTGTGTTGCTGCTGGGTGCAAAGGACATTGCTGAAATCAGGGAGAGGGAAAATGCTTCCTGCAGGCTTCAAAGTTCATAAGGGGAAACAAAGCTGCTGCAGCAGGCTGGCAGCTTTTTCCCAGTTTATCTCCAGCCCAAATTCAGTGTTGAAATGGGAATTCAGTTGGTTTATGGAAGGCTTCGAGTGAATTGTTGCTGTGGGTAAGGATGGGAAGAGAGCTCACACAGCCTGTGCTGGAAAGGCTGCTCCCAGGAGAGGGCTCTCCCAGAGGGTGGTTTTGTTCCAAATGGGATCAGGCTAATGGGAGCTGGTGGCAAGGAACTGGGGCAGAAGCTGACAGAGACTCAGATTCCTCAGGGTCACCTTTGCTTGAGTTCAGCCCTGTCCAAACAGGGAGCACAGTGGGAGGGTCGGTGCTGCTGGGTCAGTTTAGGGGGCAGATTGGAGGGGGTAGGGGGGGGCAAAATTGGGACCTGGCCCCACCCCCAGCCAAAATCCCACATGACAGCCCAAAATCCCACACAACACCCCAAAATCCCACATGACACCCCTCATCCTCACAGCTCCCAGAGCCGGTGGTTCCTGTCTCAGGAAAACGCTGGGGGGATGAAACACTTCACCTTTAGCACAAGGAACAAGGTCTGGCCTCCTCTTCCAGCCCCCCCAGGGCTAATGCTCAGGAGGTTGCTCTGAGCTAAACAACAGAAAAAAATAGCCTAAAACAATTATCCATGGCCAATGCAGGACCAGCTAAACCCCCTCAAAACTGATTTAACCATGGCCAGGGCAGGACCAGCCTGTGTAACACAGGCTCTCCCTGCTGCCGGAGCTGCTGGAGGGGGTGTGAGGGCTGTAAACCCTGCTGCCTTTGAGCAGTGAGATCCAGGCTGTTATTGCCTGACATTCCTTCTGTCCTGGGTGGTTTTTTTAAGCCACCATTTTGTCTCTGGGTTTTCTTGCTCCCTCCCTCCCTGCTGGTCTGTGCCGAGCCCAGGGCAGCAGCCGTGTGGCAGGAGCAGGACCCGGTGTGTGTCTGGCTGAGGCGCCGTGGCTGAGCTAAGGAGGGTCATAAAGAATTGTTCTCTGGGCTGGTTGCAGCTGGCAGCAGGAGAGTCATTTATATGGGAACTTCTGGGGTGAGACAGGAGCTGCTGCAATTCCTGAGGTACGGACTGGGGAAGGGCAGGAGCAGAGAGGTTCCACGGCTTTGTTTGTGCTCCGTGGAAGCTGCTGGAGATCTGTGCCCTGAGCTGGCGTGTGCAGCTCGGGAGGGCATTGCTAAACAGGGAATGGTCTGAAAAGAGCCCTGGGAGCTGATAAATCCCTGCAAAAACAACCTCCTGCCGAGAGCTTTAGTTGACAAAGTTCCTTGGTTTATGAACTGGGACTCGGGGGGAAGCGAAAGGTGCCCAAAGGGGGCCTTTGCTTTACTGACAAACCCAGTGGGGAGGGTTTGGAGTCAGGCTGGAAATGAAGTGTAGTTCCACAGCAGGCAAGGAATTGCTGGAGTGCCTTCCCAAAGGATGCAGGAGGCTCCACCTGCCCGGTGTGGAATCCTGGGGCACGTCTTCCACAGACACTTCAGGTGCTGTGCTGGAACCGGGAGCACCAGGCAGCTGGTGCTTAATGGAGGTCAGGCCAAACTATCCCAGGGATCCCCTTTGTGCGTGAAAATCCTGGTGGTTTTCTGCTGGATGGATCCTTTGGGTGTGACGTGCTCGTGCGAGGCTCCAGGACTCCTGACCTGCCGGCACTCGGGAATGGGAGGCTGGCTGAAAACAGAGAGTTTTCCTTCTGTTTTTATGGCCTGGGTGATGGCCAGAGAGATCATGACTCAACGTGTTAATGTGGTGGAGAGCAGCCTCAGAGGGATGGCTGTGGACAGGGGTGGTTGTAAGGACTCTGCCTGGTCATGGAGCAGCTCCCTTCAGCTGCTTTCCCTCTCATCACTCTGTGTTTTTAATATCTGCTGCTTTAGGGAGATCAAACCCCCCTGATTTTTCCCTCCTTGTCCAGCTGAGCACAAGCAAAACCTCGGGGTGGGAGGGGCAGGACACAACCCACAGCCCTGAATTCACAGAAATCCCTGCAGTCCCTCTCTCTCCAATGATTATTTCTTTAAACACCAGAGAAACAAAACCAACAAGAAATGATTGTCCTGTTCTGAATTGTCACTTGCTTTCAGAAGGTGACACACACCTCAGTGGCAGAGCTCCCACACTTCCACAAAACAGAGGCCACGTTCCCCAGGGCTCCCCAGAGAAGGACCCAGGTGGGTAAAACATGTTTTGTGGTCTCTCTTTGACCCAATTCTTGGTGTTTTAACCCCAACCAGATCAGACTCCGACCCCGACTCGGTTCCTGAAGAACTGTGAGGAGGTGGGACTCTTCAATGAGCTGGCAAGTTCCTTCGAGCACGAGTTCAAGAAAGCTGCTGAGGACGATGAGAAAAAGGCAAGAGGCGAAGGCCACGGTGCCATAAAACTGCACTGGGAGCAAACTGGGAGGGGAGACCACGAGGGACTGGGGGCAGGGGCTGCTCTGATGAGAGGCACACGCCCTGGGGTTACTCTCAGGTTTAATTTGCTGCCATGTGGGGGGCTTTATTTTTGTAACTCGGGTGACTTTGGCTGCTTATCCTGCGATCCGAGCCCTGCGGAGAACGGGTTTAATGGTTTATTATTCCTTTGGCTTTTCACTTCGAAAAAAGAAAGAGAAGAAAAAAAAAAGGGGGGGGAGGTGGGGGTAGTGCCCAAAATGCCTCACACTTCTGGGAAGGAGCTGCAGGGAAGGACAGGACGGGATCTGAGCAAAACCTCATTCAGAGCCTCCTTGGGGGCTGAGATCCGAAATGATGGTGCCTCTAAGGTGCAGTTACAGGGAAGGGACCAGGCCCAGCCGGTGCCTTTGGCATTTCCAGGGTGTCTGGAAACAGAGAGACAGGGGCTCCATGCAGGAGGGAAGCTTTTCCTAACAAAGAGCTCCCTCTGCAAAGCGCCATCGATCCAGGCTGCCCCTGCAGCCTCGGGAGCGCGAGGGTCTGAAGGACAACGGGATCTCATCAGAAAGCAGCTAATTAAGGACATTTTCCACTCCCCCCACCCCCCCTCCCTTTGCCGGATCCGAGGAGCAGCAGATGCGTGCTGGGCTCTCAGCCTGGCACATACATTTACTAAATTGATGTATGTCCGTACATACGCTCGCAGTCAGCGGCGCTGCTCGGAAATAAACTGCGGGAGCGGAGCCGCGTAAATCTTCCCGAGATGGGGAACGGAGGAATTCAGAATTAAAACTGAAACCTGGCTTCCACCCCGCTCCCCCAATAACGGGCTCTTTAAACCGAAATTGATCTCTCTCATTGGTATGCGGCGGGGCTGCTCCCAGCTCCGAGCTCCTGCCCTTTGTTCTGGCAGCGCCGGGAGAAGGAGCCGCCGCCGGGGTTTCACATGGAAATGCTGGTCTGGGCAGGGAGACCACCCAGCTCCTGGGCTCTGCGGCCTCCCAGCCGCCTCTCCAGCCCCAGGGCTGCTCCCCTTGGGTTTTGCTTTAGGATGGCTGCAGTCTAAATATTCCTGTGGCGGCTGTGGATGGGGGCTCGTGAAGCTTGGGATGGTGTCGGGAAGCATTATCCCTAAAAACCCCCCTGCCCAGGCAGGTCCCATGCCCAGCTGGCTGGTCACTGCATTCCGAGGCTTTTCCAGCATCCAGTGTGTTTGTCCTCCAGTTCCAAGGGTGGTCTCACACCAGCACGTTAATTAAAAACACAGGCACAGCGGGAGCTTCCCTGGAGGCACTTTAAGTGGTTTGAAACTTCCCTGCATGTTAATCCCTGCTCCTTTGTGATTCCCAGAGCAACATCTCTGCTTGAAGAAGGCAGGTAAATGCTTACTGCACCTACCACAAGCACCTACTCCCGGGAAATCCGGGAAGGGCAGAGGGGCTGGAGCCTCACCCTGCTGTAAAACACCCCTGAGCAGAGGGGCTGGAGCCTCACCCCACTCTCAACCATCCCTGGGTGCCCGGATTTACCCTTTTGCTGCAGTTTTCCCTCCCTGAGAGAACTCACAGTGCGGCAGGAGGGGGTTTAGGGGAGATGCCAGGATGGACTGTGGGCATGGATGGTGAAGGGAGGCAGAACAGGCCGGACAAACATCTGTCAGGGCTGATTTAGGGACAGTTTCTCCTGCCTGGACGGGAGGAGGAACCGGGTGATTTGGTGCCGCATCCGTGCCGCGCTCCTCCACTGCTCCAGGCACCATCTTCTCCCGGCTCTTCTCTCCCTCCAGGTCTGCAAATGAGGACAGGTGGCCCCTCAGTTTAACTGTCCCCAAACCCTGTTGTCACCCTGCCCTTTCTGCAGCCCCAGCAAGTCGTTAACTGGTTCAACTGGGGCACGTGGCACTGCTGGATCCCAGGGTGGTGGCAAGTCGCCAGGTTCAGGCATATGGTTGGATTTTATTTTAATGGGGCGCTCATAGATATTTAATAACTTGCATGGCTCTTTGTTTGCTTTTGATAATCGGGTAATAAAATAATTCAGGCTGATTTATACAATGCTTTACAGCTCTTCTGTGAATGAAAGTGCCTCCTGTAACTCGCAGGCATTTGGCTTTGGTACCTGTCCTCCTTAGCAGAGCCCTCTTATTAAAAAAAAAAAAAAAAACTTAAAAATAAGCCATGGAAAACTCGTGTGTGTTACTGAGAACCCACAAACTGCTGCCATCTGGGGCTGACTGTCATTCCTGGGCCTCCATCTCTCTTTGGCCGGGGCCGGCACCGCTCTCCTGCCTCGGGCTCCCAGATGCTGCTTCACTACAAATAAATAATAATAATTTGGCAAGAGCTCGGAGCTGGAGCTCTTCCTCTGGGAGCAGCCGAATGTTTCACAAACAATATGAGCTAATTGTCCTTTCAATCCGTGGCTGGTTTTCCCGCAGAGCGCCGGAGCCCTGGACATGTCCCTGCCCTCCACTCCGGAGATCAAGATCAAGGAGGAGGAGCCGGTGGAGGTGGACTCGTCCCCACCAGACAGCCCCGTGTCCCACCCACGGTCACCCCAGCACAAGGAGAAGGTGGGAGCTCCCCAGCACAAGGTGGTGATGCCCCTTTGCTGGGTGGGAACGAGATGTTTTTTCCCTATGGCTGCCCAGGCCTGGTTTGGGCTCTTTGAGGCCTGATTTCCCCTCCTTTTGAGAAGGAAAAGGGAAAAGCTGGTTCACTAAAATGCACTGTTGCTGCCCTGAAGGCTCACGGTGGGTTTGGCTGATGCACAAAGCCTCACTCTTCCCCATGTCCTGGGGAGGGGTTGGGGATTTGGAGCAGGTTAGTCCTGGTGACACTTTCAGCACCTGAATAAGGTGGGAATTCAGAGAGGGGGATTATCTGGAGCGTAATTTCCTGTGCCCCACTCCCTGTACCGACACCAGATACGTGTGTCTTTGGCAGAGGTGCTCCCCTCCATCCCCAGGGTTCTGTGACAAAAGTGCCTGAATTTTCCCTAAGGAGGAAGAGCCAGCCCTGTGGTAATTAACTGCTAATTAACAGCATGCCCCCTGTTTTCTGTTTTCCTTTCCAGGAGATCCCCTCCAAGCCTGTCATCCTCTCCACGCCCACTCCCACCATCGTGCGCCCCGGCTCGCTGCCCCTGCACCTGGGCTACGACCCCCTGCACCCCACGTTGCCATCCCCCACCTCTGTCATCACCCAGGCCCCCCCCTCCAACAGACAGCTGGGGTGAGTACGGAGCAGGGGGCAGGAATTAATCCTGGAATGAGTTCCCTGAGCCCCAGACCCAGGGAGGGGCCGCCGGCCCCGCTGCAGCTGCGTGGGCATAAGGGCCTCACTGGGCACTGTCTGCAGCAGCAGCATGGGATGGGAGTGCAGGGAACGGGAACTAATTGTCCTGGAGTAACGAAACGAGGCAGAACTCACTGTGGGGAGGGATGAAAACGCTCCCTGAACACGAGCACGGCCGACACGGCGCTGGTTGTCGGCGCCGGGCGCGGGCAGAGCCGGCGCTGCGGAATTGTCTGGAGCTGTAACGGCTGAGGGATTTTCCCAGACAGCTGCTGCCTCTCAAGTGTCACCCCTTGTGCCCAGCCAGCCCTGCCTTGGGGGGCTGTTTGCTTCAGCACAGCCAAGGACCTGCTTCTGTTTGCCCTGGAACAACCAGCATGGAGGCTCCGGCTCCTCCGGCCCTGCACATAAAGGAAGGAGCCTGAGGGTGGAAGGAGCACATTACTGAGCCCCTGGGAGATGCATGTTTAGCCCCCTGTCTGTTTGCTGTCAGGATGCTCCTGCCCTGTGGCCCTGGATGCTCCTGCTTCTCCTCCCTGGTCACCCCTGGTCAGGGCTGGCTGCCTGTTGTTAACCAGCCCACTCTGTATTTTTGGGGCTGTCACTTCACGGTTTTTATGTGTGTTTTCCTTTGACCCACTGGCACCATCGATCCAGGCAGCCTGGTGCAAGTTTTAAATGCTGTCTTGAGGCATGAAGGGGTTAAGTGATGGACCTGGGGGTAGCTACAGGACACTGTAGCCCCTCTGCAACCCAGGCAGAGACTCTGGGGCTCTTTGGAACTGTGTCCAGTAGGTTAGACTTTAGTATGACTTGTTGTGCTCTCTGCAGCCCAGATCCCACCTGGAGAGAGAGAGAGAGGTGGGGCTGCAGTGGTAACAAGGATCCCTTCATTAGGGCCACTGCCAAGGTGGTGGGGCTGGTGTCAGTGTGAGAGAGATGGAGGGGAGGCTGTGACCTCCCTGTAACTCGCCTGGTTAGGCTGGGATTCCCAAAGCAGCCTGGAGGATTTGGGATGCCCAATAGAAATGACTGAGAGTCGAGCGTTCGCGTTCCCAAGGCAGCCTTAAAAATTCCAGCCTGAGTTATTGGCAGGATGAACTTCCCCCTCTGACCCGCGTTCCCTGCTCCTCCCACCGTGCCAGCACAGCCTCCTCCCAGGATCCCAGGCAGCCCAGCCTCCTCCAGCCCCTTCCCTGGGCTTGGCAGAGGAGGCAGCAGCAGATTTATTTTACTCTCCCTCCCGCAGAACCGGGCTCCCAGCTCGGCTCTGCCTCCACTTGGTTCCCCACAGCACTGACATGGCTGCAGGAGGAGGAGGAAGAGGAGCAGGAGATCAGCCCCTGGGGTCAGGATGGTTTCCTTCCTCTCCCCATCATCTGGAGCAGCTCCAGCTCTTCCTCTGCGCTCCTGGAAAGGCTGAGTCCGGATGGTTGGAGCTGGAGCATAGTGGGATTTGTGGTGGGATGGAGGCAGAGGGGATGTCCCTGCTTGGGGTGTATCCCTGCCTTTCACTGCAGAAGGATCTACAATAGAAATAGTTCCTGGTGGTTTTAATTTGTCACAATTAGGCTCCAGCACAGTCACCTCCTCCCCAGCCTGCAGCGAGCCAGGATGTCCCATCTCCCAGTTCCCATCTCCCTGTGTAAGCACAAGCCAGCCCAGCATCCACCCAGTATTTAGGGGGTTTTCTCTGGAGTCAGAAATGCTTGTTTATGGGAAGCTGAACCCTTGCAAAACCCCCTCGTGGGAGCTCAGCAGTGGACAGACCAGGAGGTTCCCTGTAGGCAGGAGCAGCTGCCCGGGCAGTGCCAGGCTCAGCCCAGGAGGAGCAGTTCCAGCAGCCCTTGGATGTGTTTTTCTCTCCTCTCAGGTGTCCATTGTGGCTCAGGGCTTTGGCAGCCACGGTGTTTTGGGGCACATCCATGTGTCCCTGACACCCCTGAGCAGGCCGTGTCACCTTGGTGTGGCACTGCCATGAGTGTGCAGGGCCACTGGGCACCACTGCCAGCCCCTCAGTGTGACACTGGCACATCTCCTGCCCTGCCACGAGCCTGCAGGAGGACGAGTTACCCTCACCCCACTCCCCCCACCGAGCTCTGCACCCTCCCCTTCAGAACAAACCACTCAGAAACGGGGAAATGAACCCAAATCCACCAACTGGATTCACTCACCCTGCTGCCCCCTGAGCTTCCCGGTGCTGCCAGGGCACCATAAACCTGGAATGATCCAGGAGAACTCCGGTTGTTGTTTCTCCAGGTCTCCCACAGGTTCCCTCCCACTCGTCGTGCAGCTTGCGAACGGCCAGACCGTGCCCGTGCTCCCCGGCCCCCCCGTCCAGATGCCTTCTGTCATATCGGTGAGAGAAGCTTCCAGCACAGCCCCGTGTGGAGGGGGGGACGGGCCTTTCCCCTGCCAAACACACGCAGACACTTCCATTTCATAAACATTAAAATCCATCTCCCCCTCTGCGCGAGATAAGACTGGAGGAGGAGGAGGAAGAGGAGGAGGGAGCAGCTCTGGCAGGGCAGCAATAACGTGTGGATCACACTAGAGGGCAATAAGTTTGGGGAAAAAAAGCAAATCCGTGCCCGGACAGATGGCTCACGCCATCGATCTGGGGCTGGGAGCTGCAGGATCCCTGATTAGCTGCTTCCATTTGGAACAGTGTGCCTGCACTGAAACCATCGGAGCTTGCAGGGAACATGTTGGTGTGTGCTGGCCAGGAGAATGGCTGTACCAGCCTCAGGCTGGGCTTCTGCATGCAGAGAGTTTTCTGTGGGGCAGAGTCAACTGCAGATCTCTCTGGTGGGTGTTGAGTGTGTCCTCTGAGCTCTCCAGCTCCTGATTCCAGCCCTGGGAATCCTGTCTGTCCTGCTGGGTGTGTTCTTGGGGTTATGAGTGCACAAGTGCCTCAGGTGCACCTCTAGTCATGGCCTGTGGGCATGGGAACATCCTTCACCCCTTCCCTCCCAATTTGCAGTGCTTTGCCACCCATGGGGCTTATAAACATCTCCAAATTCTGGTTGTCCCTCCCTTTGCTGAGGGAGAAAGCTCAGGAGGGGACGCTGTGACCTTTGTGGGTGCTGTGGGAGCTTTGCAACAGAACCAGGGGGGATCCAGACCCCTTCTCTCATCCATGGCATGTACTGGTGGGGGAGAACCCACTGGCAGGGAAGGGAAGGAGCTGCCCCCCCTCCCTGTGCTCTGGGCTGGGCTGGTTTGTTTGGGTGATTCTGGAACAGCCTCCGTGGCCACCAGCATGGCCGGTGGCCCTCAGTGACAGCAGGAATAACGGATGGCTGCAGTTAAACATTCGCCAGGATTTATGGATGTGCTTGGTCAGGGAGTTACTGCAGAGCTGCTCCAGCACCTCCACTTCCCAACCCGTGTGTCCCTCCCTCCCCCACAGCTGGCTCGGCCGATGTCCATGGTGCCGAACATTCCCGGTATTCCTGGGCCTCCCATCAACAGCAGCGGGTCCATTTCCCCCTCAGGACTCCCAGTGCACTCCGAAGCCAAAATGGTGAGTGTTAGGGAGGGGGTCACGGTGTTGTCCCTCAGCCTTCACCACCAAGGCTGCCCAGAGAAAGGACTTACAAGACACATGGGGGTCCTCCTCCATCCCCCAGGACCCCTCTGTGGGTGCTCAGGAACAGTTGGGCTCTGCAGCCTGTTTAGTCTCTGGGCTTTCCATGGAGCCTGCCAGCTGGGGAGGGGTTTGGTGCCAGTGGCAGTGGCAATTTTGGGATGTGACACCTGTCTGTTGGGTTGGACACTGCTCTCTCTTCGGGCAGGCCAGATGGTGATGGCTTTCGGTTGGACTCGAGTCAGCCGCAGCCTCTGAAGAGCCCGTTCCCAGCAGGGCGGCTCCTTGGGTGACAGGAGCTGCTCAGAGCCTTGGCAGCACGGGGAGCAGGTCCCCTGATGTCCCTTCTCCTCCTTCCACAGAGGCTGAAGGCCAGCCTGACGGCCTCCTCCTCGCTGAACGGCAGCAACCTGGTGGTGGGCTCAGCCAGCACGATGGTGACGGCGCGTCCGGAGCAGAGCCAGATCCTCGTCCAGCACCCCGACGCCCCTTCCCCGGCTCAGCCACAGGTCTGCTGCTGCTGCTGCTGCCCCACGAGGCAGGGCTGGAGGTGCTGGGGGGTTCCTGGGCTTGGGGAAAGAGGAGGAAATCCGCAGCTTCCTCCCTTGCAGAATGGGTTAAAACCTTGTTTTTCCAGCACTGACACGCTCCCAGCCCACCAGGCAGAAGCTCCAGCACCGCTTTCATTTGCCTGACGAGGTCTGGAGTTTGGAAAGAATATTTCGCTCTCTTCTCCCTGCTCAATTACTGGGGTTAAACGCTCCCCTCTCAGGCAATCAGCTCTGCTGGCTCCTGCCAGCCAGCCACATGCCAGCCTTCCATCAGGATCGCCACCTGCTCCGTCACTTGGATGGGCTTCCAGAAGTTTTAATATCCATATGCTGCCCGACAGCGAGTGCTGGAGTGTGGCTGCACTCCCTGGGTGTAATTGCCCCTTGCAGCCGGGGCTGCTGCACCATCAGGCCTCGCTGGTTCCCTTTGTTCTCCCAAAATAAAACCGGGAAAACGCACGGTTTTACAGAATCCTTTGCCGCTGTTTACCTCCAAAAGCTTGTTTAGCTGAAGCTACCGAGGGAAAGTTCACCCAAATTAATATTCTAAGCAGATTGCCCCCTCAGAAACTGCCACTTGCTCCTTGACTTCCTGACCCTGAACAGAGGTGCCACCTCGGTGGGCGCAGCAGCGGGATCGAGCTCTCCCAGCCCCGGCCTCTGCTCTGCCAAGCCGTGGTGGCACCTCCGTGTCCTGCCCTCCCCAGAGCTGCTGTTCAGTGTCTTCCACCTGCCCCATCCCCAGGTGTCCCCTGCCCAGCCCACCCCCAGCACGGGCGGGCGCCGCAAGCGCACGGTGGACGAGGATCCGGACGAGCGCCGGCAGCGGTTCCTGGAGCGGAACCGAGCGGCCGCCTCCCGCTGCCGGCAGAAACGCAAGCTCTGGGTGTCCTCCCTGGAGAAGAAAGCCGAGGAACTCACCACCCAGAACATCCAGCTGAGCGTGAGTCATGTAACCGGGGCTGAGAGCAGCCCTTGGCCGGCGTTGGGAGCGTCACCACAGAGGGAACGTCCACCCCGTGCCCATGTGCACCTTCAGGATTGCTGCCTCCCTGCCCAGATTTCACTCCTCCTTTCCATCCTGATGGGTTGAAAAGCAGCCCTTTGGGGGAAGAGCACTTCAGTGCTCCCTTTTTCTCCCCCTTGCCCCTGGGAAGGCTCTGCCCTCTGGCTGCCGACCTTGGAGGCAGCACGTGGAGCCTGGGGAAGCAGCTGTTTATTCCAGAGTGAGGGAGAGCTCTCCCAGCTCCCTTCCCTGCACACTGGACCCAGCAGGGGGGAGCAGGGAGGCTCTGCAGACTGATTTTTCTCTGGAAAACTGGGCTTTCCTGGCTCTTGGCAGCACCCTGGCATGCCAAGCAGAGGTGCAGCACACCTGAAAATAGAGATTTCACTCCCAATGCCACAAGCCCCTGTTAACTGACCCTGTTAGTGCTCTCAGCACTGGCTAAGGGTGAGGTAAGGACTGAGCTTGGCTCCATTCTGGGCCAGTGACTCGGGCACTGGGATCTGTGCCGGAGCTCTGACCACGGTATTTTTATTCTCTTCCCAAGACAATTATAGAAACTATTTCCTTGGGCAGTTTTGGGCTACAGTTGTCTGGGTTTCAGCTGTTTCTCCAGACATTTCTGAGGAATAATCTGCTGTACAGGTTTTTGGGGAGCAGACCTGGCTCATGGGAGCTCACAGAGGTACTGAGAGCACAGAGAATCTGTGATGTCCCCCCATGGCCTGGGCTGGGCTGGTTGTACACTCCCACATGTCCCACCAGAGCCAGCAGCACTGCAGAGTGTCCCTCAGGCAGGTGGCATTGGCAGGAGGGCTCAGAAAAAGCTCTGCCCAGCCTTAGGTGACCGTAGCAAGGGCTCTGCAGCCGGTGGCAGAGAAGCACTGCAGTCTGTGCCTTAAATTCCTCAAACCCAGGAACTTTGCTGGGTGTTCTTGGGCCAGAGGTATCTCAGATGAGTTTGCAGGGGACATCCCTGAACATCCTGGGGCTGCTGGGGCTGCTGTGAGTGATGCCCACGTGTGTTTGTCCCCATCAGAATGAAGTGACGCTGCTGAGGAACGAGGTGGCTCAGCTCAAGCAGCTGCTGCTGGCCCACAAGGACTGTCCTGTCACGGCGCTGCAGAAGAAGACACAGGGCTACCTGGGTGAGTGGTGGGTCCCTGTAACCTTTGAGTGGGTCTGAGCAGGTCAGGATTATAGGATGTAAAAGAAGGGAGGGAGTTCTCTGGGTCTGTGCCGCCTCAGCTTCCAGTCGCGGCAGTGACAGGGCAGAGCTGTTGTCACAGAAACACGGAATGGAGCACGTGGCATGTGGAATATGGAACACCCTGGGTTGGGAGGGGCCCACAAGGCTCATCCAGTCCCAACTCCTGGCCCTGCACAGAATCCCACATGTGCCTGAGGGCATCCTGTGCTGGTGCAGCCTCCACGCTGAGGAGGAACCCCCGGATCGGCACTTTGGAGGGAAGGAGGTGTGTGTCTCCCTCTGCCTCTCTGGTGTGGGATGCTGGACAGAGATCCAGGTCTCTGCTTCTCCCTGGAGTCTCTCCCTGCTCCTGGCAACATGCCAAGTGCTTGATATTCTCTTTGAAGTTAAAAACTCTTGCTGCTCCAGAGCAAAGGCAGAGTCAGGAAAGGCCAGACTATAAATGACATCATAGGGCTCCATAGCTCATTCTCTGCAATTCCCATCAAACTGGCTCGGTTTGGAAGCAAAAAAGCCTCTTTTTTTATCTTCTTTTCTTTCCTTTTTTTTTTTTAAATGCTACCTATTTCATTATCATCAGCCCAGGAGCTAAACACGATCCTGGGTCCTTCTGCCCTGCCTGCAGTACCAATTCCAGGCTGTGGTGCTGTGAAGCTTTGGGAGGACACTGGAGTCCTCTAGTGTTGCCTGGAATAATGGGAGGAGAGGCAGGGATGGATGAGAGGAGAGAAGGGAAAGGGGAACAGAAAAAGCCAAGGAAGCGTAAAAAAACCCCCAAACAAAACAAATTAAAAAAGCCCATGTCCCTGGGGGTTGGCCCTTGCTCCCCTCTCTGGGAATGTTGTCCTGGAAGCGTCTGGCTCAGCCCATTCATTGTCACTCACTGCAGTGACTCAGGGCCTGAGGGATGTGGTCGTGGCTGTCGTGCAGAACCCAAGCAGGACACCTCATTTTTTTTCCCCCTCCCCCTGTTAACTTGCAAAGTTTACAATTCCTATTACTATTCCTCACAAGTCTGCCTACTGCAATAACAGGAATTCATGACACACCTGAATACTAAAAACAAGGTTTGCCCCCTCCCCTGTGCCCCCCTCCCCTGTGCCCTTTTTATTACTGAGATTTGTGGCTGGTCCTGTAACAAAGCCCCACATTCCCTGCTGGAATTGCAGCTGCCTCCTGTACACTTGGGTGTTTTATTTTCAATATCTTGTAAATCTCACGATTTTTTGGGATGCCAGATGATTCCATTGCTCCGCTCAACCTTCTCCAAGCCCATTCTCCAGCCTGCTGTGCTGCCATGGCTTTCACCCAGGCTGAGGTTTCCTGAGGGAAGGTAGAAGCCATCTGGGAAAGGGGAATGATATCCAAGCACCTGATGGACAACTGAGCCCCAGAGTCCATTTTCTGGTGCCCAGGGAGGTTATAAACCCCCTCCCTGATTTTTTTCCACCCCAGTGTCAAGGTTTTACTGTCTTGGTATGCAAGAAGTATCCCCGCTCCTGCCTTAATTTGGCTCTCTCGAAGGAATCCCACCTGGAATTCATCTGCCCAAAGGCTCAGGAGGGAATTTCCTCCTGGCATCAGTGGATAATGAGTATGTACCCCAAAGAGAGCTCTGACTGCCCTCACCGTGGCACTGGAAAGCTCACAAATTATGCTGTGGGTGAGGAGTTCTGGGGGCTCTCTGGGGGAGAGAATCCAAAGTTCTGGAAGCTGAACAGAGCAGGGAAGAAAGGCTCTGCCTTTGTTTGCCCCCCTTCCCTCAGTCCTGTTGCTTCAAAGCTACCAAAAGAAATGGAGCTCAGCAAAGGGACTTTGGTTGATTTTATGGTCCTGGAGAACAGTAGAGAGCAAACCAGGTAATTTATATCAAAAATGCCCCAAAGAGCCCAGCCCTTGGCTCTGCCAAAGGGATTGTGTTTCACATCCCCCTGTGCCCACCCAGCAGGTCGAGGAAGAGCTGCTCAGTCTCAGCCAGGAGAAGAGGAGGTGGCGTGGGGGGAAGTTAATTCCCTGTAACGAGGAAACACACCGATTAGGATGAAGGTTATGCCAGTGCCACCCTCCTCGAGGTCCAGCCTGCACTTTGTGTGTTCCTGGCCAGAATTCAGGAGGATTCCATGGTGCTTCTCCAAGGGACTGGGGACAGCAGGACCTGGGGGGGTGGAATCCTTAGATCCCAACTCAAAGCAGTTTCATCTCCAGTCCTCGAATCAGGTTTTGTTGCCAGTGTTTGGCAGCTTTTGCCAAACAGCTGCTTGGGGGTGGGCTGGGGGCTCGGGGGCAGTGCCTGGCCTGGCGTGGGGAGCTGGGCTTCCACAGGAATCATCCTCTCTCCGCTCCAGGCTGGAAAGGTGAGCGCTCAACCCACACCTCCCGCCCCCTCGCCGTGCCACGACCACCACCCCCAGGGCCTCTCCCTAACCTTGTTTTCTTCTTTCCCCCCTCCTTCCTGGAGCAGAGAGCCCGAAGGAGAGCTCGGAGCCCACGGGCTCCCCCGCGCCCGTCATCCAGCACAGCTCCGCGTCGGCCGCCCCGAACGGGCTCAGCGTGCGCTCGGCGGCCGAGGCCGTGGCCACCTCGGTGCTGACGCAGATGGCCGGGCAAAGGACAGAGCTGGGCCTGCCCTCCCACGTCATCATGGCCCCACAGTCCCAGTCTGCCGGCAGATGATGGCCCGGAGCCGAGCACAGACTGACCACGGCCCTGGTCCTGCCCAGGGCGGGCCCACGAGGATTTTCATTTCTTTTTTTGGGTTTTTTTTCTCTTTTTTTTGTTTTTTTTTTTTGGAGTTAAGGGCAGCTCTGGCGCTTTCCCACTGCACAGCCTGTACAGCCCCGAGCGCTGCCCTCGGTCCCTCAGCTCTGCAGAGCCCCCCCAGCTCCCAGAGCCCCCTGTGAGGAGCGCCCGGAAGGGTTGGCTGGCAGGGATCCCTTACAGTAACACTAAACCTCCGTGCCTGGGGATCCCCTCAGCACAGTCCCTGCTCCAAGCCCCCTCTCCCTGCCCCACCACCCTCAGCAGAGGGGCTCAGGGGGGCTCTGACACTCAGTGCTGCTCCCAGCTCATCCCTGCTCCCGCTCCCTCAAACGTTGCACCTTGGCGCAGGAGCCTCTGGAGCTCTGAGCTTACGGGGATCGAGGTCGGGCTCCTCGCTCCCAAATTCCAGTGGTGGATCTCGGACACGACGGGAGTGTGACCTCTGTAAATTTGGCTGGAGAAGGGGACGTGGGTTCCCGGTCGCTGGAGCTGCGGGTGCTCAGGTGCTGCTCCCACGCCGGGTGCTGGGAAAGGTACGGCCTGTCCAGGCAGCCACGGGGCTGCTCCCATCTTCCCTACAGCAAACCAGTGCTGATGGGCACCCACAGGGACCGGGCACTCCTGGGATTCAGGGAAGGACCCAGCAGGCAGCGACGTGTGAGTCCCCAAACCCGGCATCCGGCCCCGGCTCCGCCGCACACCTGAGCAAACCCCCCTCCATCCCCAGGGATCATCTCCCACACACGTGACCTCGATGACCTTAATAATGGTGGCCTTAAATCGTGGATTAGTTGCCTGTTCCGAGGGGAGGGAGCACGGGATGGTGTCTCTGCCTGGTCTTTTGCCTCTTCCTCACGATGATGTTCCGCTCACGGTGACGGAGCATCCGTTGCTTCCCAGCCAGAGCAAACAAAGGATTCATGGAGCTTCCAGTTCATAGGGCAGGTTAAGAACCCACACTCCATGTAGGAGACTCTTAGAATTGGGTGTGTTTTCCTGCCAGGTGGGTGTTGGGCACGTGTGTGTCCGTCTGTGTCCGTCTGTGCTTCCCACTTGGAGCGGGTAGTTTGGAAATGGGAAGAGGTTTCATGTGCGTTCGGGCTCTTGGAAGGAATCTCGTCCCAGTCCGTGGAGCTGCGTCAGCCCTTGGTCTTCCTTCCCCTCCCAAGTTNGCCACTTTGGAGCCAAGTTGGTTTGTCCAAGTGATTTTTGTTTGGCTTCCCCAGACTTGGAAGGTTTCCAGGGACAGCGAAACCCAAAGAAAAGCTGAGCAGGAAATGTGGGATCTCATCACGGACAGGGAAGTCCAGTGGTTTGGGTTTTTCCATGGATGGGATCTGTTCTTCTCTCCCTCCCTCTCTCCCAGGTCTCCCTCACCTCTGTGGCCGTAGGGGCCACACGTGGCCTGGGGTTGGTTTGTGTTGCTGCTCCCGTGCTCCCCTCTGTTCTCTTGCTCATCCCAACCCCTGTCTGTGATTGGGGTCACATCCAGCCTCTGGTTTGGATCCCACACAGCCCCCGCAGACCCTCCTTTCCCTCCTGTAAAGCTGTTCCTGCCCAGCCTGTGGGTTCACAGATGTTTCCAGCATTCCGTGTCCCGACCTGGGACGTGGCCAGAAGGGATTTGGGCAGGGTGAGGCACAGCAGAGGGTCAGGCCTGTTTTGGGGGGATCAGGATCTAAGGCCAAGGGTTTGCAGGAGGTGTGGAGTGAGTGGTGATGTGTGGCAGCTCCTCCTGGGCCACCCCAGTGCTCAGCTCTGCAGGAAAACCTGTTTCTCCAGGAAAAGTGTTGGTGGGAAGGAAGGAATTGAGCTCTGGGCTGGTCCCACTGCTGGTTCCCTGTTTGCTGCGGGGTCTGGGGGGAAGGAGAGGCAGAGGGGGCTTTGCTGGCAGGATCAGGAGTGAGCAAAGGGTGGAGAGGTGGAAAATCTGGGACAGTGTTTGGATCAAAGGCAGCAGCTTCCCCAGCCCCTTGTTTTACTCCCCTTGGGGAGTAAAAGTGACTGGATTTTGTGTGATGGGGGAGCCAAGCCTGCAGCCCACGAAGGGCTTTTCCTGCCTCATCACTCCAGGGAACCCTGGTGGCCCCATTGGGACAGGGATGCAGGAGCAGCGACCTTCCCCCTCTCTCCGTGCCCCGATGCCATCGGTGCTGCCCCATTCCCACAACTCCCATCGCCAGAGCTTTAGTGCCTTGAAAATTCTGCAAAACCAGGAAAAGGGGGTTGGAAAGCTCCAAACCTGGGCAGGGACACGAGCAGGGAACAAACATTTGGCCATATCTGGACTTACTGTTGCTTCAGTAAGGAAGGAGCTCCCTGTGCCCATTTCAGGTATGTTTTACCTCAAAGGCTGCCCTGGAAGCAGATCCCAGAGCGGGCTCAGGTCCCATTTCTCGTACTGGGATGGAGTTGGATGGTGCAAAGGAGGAATCCACAGGGATCCAGCCTCAGGAGGATCCTCTGCTCCCATCCAGGTGATGGGAGATGTCCCAGGAGTCACTCTGGGGCACTGGGGTGATGCTTGTCCCTCGCTGGGGCCTCGGCAGAGCCACCCAAAACCTGGGAAGGGGCTGAAGGTCCCCCCTGAAGGAGGTGGGGGGTTCAAGGGGTGACTCCTCCAGCCCCTCTGGCCGATGGAGCAGCCACATGTGGATCCATCAGGCTGCCTGGGTGAGGAGATCCAGGGTCAGGGTGGTCTCTGCTCCCAGGGAGCCTTTGGGCTCCAGGGAGTGGAATTTTCTCCTGGGAAGAGCTGGTTAGTGCCCCTCATCATCCTCCCCTTCCTCATGGCCTCCCTTGGGAGCAATCCCCTCCAGGCTGGTGTGGTGCTGGTGATGGACATGCAGGGGGTTGGGGTATTTTTTTGTGGTGGGAAATCAGATTTCCTGTCGGGTCAGTGGTGCCAGGTCCCCCTGTGAGGACAGGTGGGATGAAGGTGACTTTTTCTCCTCCTCCCCGTGCTGATTCAACTCTTGCCTGAAGACTTTCCAGCCGCCTTCGGGGCAAAACAACCTGATTTCTGCTCTGTGGTGGTTTCTCCTGCTTTCCCAAGGCTCCCGGGGGGTGGCAGCCCCCGGCCCCGCTCGGCAGTGCCGGGCACCTGCACTTTGCTCTGCCAGCCCTGGGCTCCCCCCTCCCGATCCCTGGGGGTGTCCCAGAGCTTCCACCTGCCCCCCTCCCAACCCCATCCCGTGTTCGGATCGCCGGGATCTCCATCCCTCTGCCAGGGCCTGAAATGGGAGCCCTGCAGGGTTCAAAGGGCTCCTTTGTGTTGGGGTCGAGCTGGGGAGGGGAGCACAGACAGCAGGGCCGGCCCGTGGGAGTCGAGTTTTACCGATTTTTATGGTAACAGCAACATTGAATAGGAACAAATGGCTGAAAACCACGGCCCGGGGGAGTTCGTGATGAGGGACCTCCTGTTCCTTCCCTCTGGCAGAGATGAAATTCTCGTTGGCTTCCGAGTCCCTCAGGACCAGGCGGGTGGGAAGGATTGGTGCCGCTTTTCCCCCCCACCATTTTTTGTCCCTGGTTCGGGAATTCGGCAGCTCAGATGGGAAAATTGTGCCATTTTCGGCCTCGTGGACCCGTTTCTTTTCGGTTCCCCCCGCCCAGTTCCGCGCTCACGGGGGCTCTGGCAGAGGCGATGCCCCAAAACGAGCCCAGGAGGCGACACAGGGACGCGGGAGGAGGGTCCTGGGCGTTCCCCCTACACCCCCTGCCCCCACCCAGCTGCTTTGTACCACGAGCTTTGACGATCAATAATGGAAGAAGCCAAAATAAAAATAAAGGACACCCCCCTCTCCTCCCGCCGCCCCGAGAAGCGTAACCGTGTAGTATCTATCAGTCCATATCGACGCGTATATGCACCCATATATCGTAGATCGGCCGCCGC
>VYXB01007938.1:0-141855 GCA_013397135.1 Pachyramphus minor
TGATTGTGGTATTAACATTTATCATTTGAAAAATGTAGAATCAAGACTAAAGACAGTCAGAAAGATTCAGACTAACTGGTTGACATCAGAAGCACTTCCAGATAAATGATATTTCACAATAGTTTTTTAAGACAAACTGGACGGGATATTACATTTTTCACTGTTTTTATCCACTTCATCCCATTTTTAAGAAAATAAACCAGCATGTGAAGGCGGAGGGGTTTCACAGTAAAGGAGTTCTTGGCCTCAGCTTGGGATCTACCAAGAACCAGACATTTCCAGCTGAGGAAAAAGCTGGAGCAGTCCTCACAGGCAAGCAAGCCGGAGGCAGCAGTAGTCTTGTTTCAGAGATGATTTGTGGGGTTTTGCTGTTCATTTGGAAATCAAGGTCAGATGTTGTATCTTCCTGCTTGAGTTCCTTCCCTCCAACAATCTCTCTCAAAGTAATCACAGGCTTTGTGTACACAAAGCAGGGAGGAGGCAGATATTATTGCAGAAAACACAGGAGAAAAATAAGCTTCGTAAACTTCTTCTGAAGCAACCACTAAGGTTAAAGGTACTTGTCCTCCAAAAAGTGGAGCATGATTGATAGTGTCTGGTTGCAGCAGGATAGTGCTGCCTGAAACAGAGCCAAGCTTTCCAAAACCACCACTGTTTAATGTGCCTCTTCTTATGAGTATTCAATATAAGACAAGTTGATCACAAATTTTGAGCACTCCTCTCTCATAATGACACCTCAGAGCTCAGTACTGCTGAAACCTGAGAGACAGCCATCAGGAACTGAGGCCTTTAAAGAGACCAGGTTGTGAAGTCTTTTTTTAACAAGTAAGCTGTCCTCACATCATAGTGTAGGAAACACCCACAGACTCGAGTAAAGAGGCCCTTGAGCACTTGGGCTGTCCCCGGTCTGCAGAAAACCCTCTTGTGATGGTGTTGCTCCAGTTACCTGGGCTGAGGGATCAGCTGGAGCATGGTGAGGCTCTTTTCCTCTAAGTCAATTCACTTGTGTTTCCTTCCCACGGAAACAAGGGAGGGAAAGTCATCTGAGACTTGTTGAAATGGAGATGGAGACTGGTCTGGGGGCACATCTGGAGTGAGATGGCCCTCAGAGGTTCTAGGGTACAGCCAGACTGCATCAAAGAGGAAACGCCAGAGCATATCATTCAGACAAAGTGCAGCTTTGTTTCCCAATGCATGCTGCTTTGTAGATTTATAACTTCACAAACAATCCTAATAAAAACAGGAATTATTTCCACACTAAGCAGCTCCCCATCATGAATAAGAAAACGGGAATCAAGATTAGTTACCTAATACCAGCTGGTGTTTCTTCAGTCATTTGGGGAAAACTGAAAAAGAAATATGTAAGCTTCAAGTACAACTATAATAATCTGTGGTCTCATTATAATGAGCTGTCACAGAAAGATGGAGAATATGAAGGTGAACTTCTTCAACTGTTTCAAATAAATTTGGCTTTATTGAGCACTGAGCTCAATCTTAAGATCAAGAAAATGAGCTAAGGAGCAATAATTGTAGCATATTATAGAAATAGCAATTCCTTGAGAGATTAATATATAGCCCATAAAGGTGAAATTTACCATTTGAAATTTTTGCAGGGGGACAGCAGAAGAGACGATGAAGCCTTCAATAAGGCTACAATGAGGTTGAAAATACTATTGACTTCTTCAGTTGAAGCTCAGAAGGGTTTAAATGCAGAGAGAGGCACCAAGCATAGTGAACCAGATATACTTCTGAGCCAAAGGCACAAGCTGGGGTATTTAAAGGCAGTTGTGCCTGTAAGCTGCAGGGGAGATGGTCTCATGGCATCCGCGCTTCCAATGCAACACCAATGGTCTTTCCAATCTGCAAAAATTATTCAGGGCCACAGACAAGGCTTCACAACCCTGTCACCAGGTCTACCTTTCACACACACACACACACACACACATATATATATATATCTCAACTATGTATTGCTACTTAAAAAGAAACCTTCTCTGACTCCAGCTGTTCCTGCTAATTTGAGATTGCATGTTTTTCTGTACTTTTCATGCAGTGACTAAACGACAGTCACACAACCAAATCCTGGACACACACAATCTTTCACATCACCTTATTAGTTAACAATCACTTCTGTGAGATTTTCCTTGACTTATGGTTCATCTCTTCTTGGTGGCAAGCAGATGTCCTACTGATTCAAAGGTGATTCTAGATCACATGAATACCTTGAGCTGGCAGCTGTTTTGACTGTAGAGGTCTTTGAAGAAGGTCACAAGAAAATGATCAGCACTCACTCTTTCTTTTCTACTTCAGACTTTCTTTCACTTAGTAATGGGTAATATGCAACTACTTAGATTTTCCTTATGCTTAAAAAAAAAAAAGGCAAAAAAGAAGGAAAAATTAAACTTCTTCTGGGAAAATCCTGCCTGTGGAACAAAATGTCAATATATCAAACCTTCATGTGCCCACTAAAAGTAACTCATCCTGGCAGAGGATCCAAGAACAACAGAAGAAGGATGCTTCTCCTCAATTTCCTTAATCCATGGAAAACTAAGAATAACCTGGTCATGATGAACAGAGATGAACTTCCTGATTTTTCTTGGGAGGACTCCGTATCCCCTATGCTAATAAACAACAAAATGAGACAAATGCCAAGATGGGAAAATGACTTAAATTCTGTTGTGTCTTGCTTCATTTGTTATAAAAGCAATGTAGTTTATAGCTTGCAATAAAGTTTCTCCATCTTAGACTTTGCTCCCTCCTTCTTATATTCACAAGCAACATGAACAGCTAAGGGCTACCTCTGACAAACAAGTCTTTGCTGCAGTTTTGATGCTAACCCAAAAGGTCATATTGATGGAAACTGGTAGAGAGGAAGTTCTTGAATCAATGTCAAATTTTCTAACCAGAAAGCCATTAATAGCACTATAAACTACATTTCTACTCATTGTCCACACTGCATTTACCTCATGTCCTGTTGCAGCTCAACTTCAAGATTCAAATTTGGAAAAAAAATTCTATAAGTGTCACTAGGCACCTGGGTGTTGGAGCTTCATAAGGGTGGATCATGCTTCAGTCCAGTAATCTGTTAGATAATTTTAATTTTTTTCTGTTGTTAATATACCAGAAATTTCAGTGCTGTCACCATTCCTGTCACAAAATGAAAAGACACAGGGTTTCTTTTGTTGGTTAGCTCTTTTTCATGACACCCACTTCTTCAATGTGCTCCTCAGCTGCTAGCATTGTGTACAGCTACATTTGTGGTAGGAGAGCTTTCTAGCTTTCAATGTTCCATACATATCTGTGGCAAATAACTGTAAAGAAGGTATTTACCAGGTCTGTGTCTCATAAGAGCTTTCAGAAAATGCAGCACTGAAATCATGTCTTGCTGTGCTTTGCCATGCCCAGACTAAGGAGATGAAGAGTCCCATTATAACAGAAAGATTGGCAGGCTTTTAGGGCAACCATTTTCCTTCCTCTGCCTCTTTCTCACTTCCTGTAAGATGATGGTCACACTGTTGTCCTGTTTTGTGACTTTTTGAGACAAACTACTTATGGGGCAGTGGAGAAAGAGGTATATTTTCATTTGAAGTGACACACCATGAAGTAAGTCCAGTGCTGGAGCAAGTAAGAGAAGGAGTTGGGTTTATTATCCCTCCTTCTCCGCCTTGCTGCTGCCAACCAAAACAAAAGCAAGAGAAAGGGGAAGGTTAAATGCTTAGAAAGAGTTTGCACACACCCAGTTTTGGAAATCATCCACTCCTTTCCACTTCAGCATCACGCCCTCTGGATAAACCCTCCTGGCTAGGTATAAACAAGGCGTCCTATGGAAACCCCGGGTACGGCTCCGGTGCGAGGAACGCTACCGCCCTGTGTGAGGCACCCAGAGCCAAGTGCTGTACATGAAGGCTGGCTCCTGTGACATGAAAGCAAACACCTGCTATTCATATGCTTGACATCAAACTTTGATTACTCAACCCCTCTGCTATCCAAGAAACAGATGAATCCAAAAACCTCTCTTTCCCACACGGAAATAAAACAGTGGTGGAAATCAGGGGGTGCAAAAAAGTTGTGTAAAGACTGAAGACCTAATTTGCCCTTGACTCAAGTTTCAGGAGATGAAGCACAGATTGCCTGCTCATCTCCTACCTTACTGGCAGTATTTTTCCCAGAACAGAAAACTGTGAAGCGCTATGAGGAGCTGTTAATTTAATCTTTCTTCATCTTAATGCTCCATTTACTTTTTGTTGGTGGGGGGTTTTCTTGTTGTATGTGCTTAGGCCAGAAAAGCATCGCTGCTGAACATGTAATTCCCCCTACACAGCAAGAGATCAGTAGCAGCAGTTTCACAATCAGTCCCTGGGGATTGGGAAGATGATTTTGTTTACGGGGCACCTTATCCTATGCACCATGGGAGCATTGGAGAAACTGGCAGTCCTAAATCCTACGGATGTGTTAGGTTAAGAGTGGGAGCATGCAAACAGCACTCTGAAGGTGACTCATTTTACTGAGTGGTATGAGCAATATGCACTACAACTTTGTGTTTGTTCTTGCCACAGTCTGTAGGCATCACATCTGCCTCTGCTCCCCAGAAGCTTGGTGGGTGTAGTGTTTTGACTACTTTGAAAAATGTGTATGCTGGGGACAGGGAGAAAACTACAGCCAGTGGGAGTGTCAGGAAACTAGGATGGAGAGCCCCATTACCTTCTGGAGGTAGAGAGGTCACTATGAAATAATTTCATAACTCTATTTATCTTCTGAATTTGGCTCAGTCCCTACATGATGGAAAGACTCGTGAAGTTCTCCTGTGAAAGCAAGTGTTTATCCCCAGTTGCAATGCATAAATTACTTTCAGGGTCCAAAACCCTTGAGGGTGTGTCTCAGAGTCATCTAATATTTCAATGAGCTTTTCAGATTTGCAATAGATTTAATAGATGTACAATAGAATTTGATAGACGCGTAAAGTTTCAAGTAGCTAAAACCTCCCTTGTGAATCAAAATGTGCAGACACCACAAAGCAAAAATTATGTCTGCTAATGTAACCATTAACTCATACTCAGAATTTCCCTCTGCAGATTTATCTTTTTTTTTTTTTTTTTTTTTTTTTCACTTACTGGCTCCCACATGTTTGTGGAGATTACACCTACTTAAATTAATTCAGGCCAGGTTTGATAACTCTTCTCACATGAATGTGGAGGATGTGAAGTGCCATGCCTTTCTAAAAAGCTGAAGCATATCAGCAAGTTCTTAATCCAAAGGCCATGTGAGAAAAAAATAAAACCAAAATTGAAGCGGTCCATGAGGATGATACAAGAAATTCCCCAGTCTAAATTTTGTTACTTGCTTCAGCAAAAATATCTGAAATCTAAATGAACATTTATATAGAACCGTACTGCAGTTAAACTACTCTGAAATACTGAAAATGCTATCCCACTACTTCAGTCAAGAAAGCACAAGTAACAAAGCTGAACTTTTTCCATTACAGTAGAGAGACCCATTTCTTATTCTGGATGATCAGGTTCAGTGAGATAAACACATCCTAATCGGTTGGCAGCTATAAACACAGACCTTTGAAGCTCTTTCATTGATTATTATGAAAAAGAGGAACATGCCCAGAAATCTTGCAGGAACAACATTACAGCCCAACCATTTTGAAATGCACCCTTTTGGTGGTGGGCCAGTCCCTGGGTAACAAGGTGTGTTTCAAAACTACATTTGGTAGTTGCTTCTTGAGTCTGTCAGTCACATCACCATGTCTTCCCCCTTACACATCTACCCAGCCCTGCTCCCTGGCACAGGGGCAGCCCTGTGAACTCCTGGCCATGGGAGCCAAGTCCATCACTAAGGGACTGTCCTGAAGATCTGTTTTCATAGCATGGAACCCATTTTACACCACCCCACTCATTCAGGTTTCCCTCCCCTTGGGCCTAAGTAATACTGCTCTGTCACTGACTTCAATAAGTAACTTTTTATTGTGTCTAATCATGTGCAAATGTGTTAAAATTGGTAGTTTTTAGCAAACAGTTATGGAACATATTACCGTAAGGCATTTGTCCATGGCGTGACAATGATTGGCCCCATGCCACTTAAATGTTTTATTTAATAATGTGGGAATTTCAGTGTGTTTTCCTTTCATTATTTTTAACTTGAAAACAGAAACAGAAAGCCCTTTCTTTAAAGTTAAAACTTTACCGCCTAGAGTCTGTCAAAAGCAATATAAGCATCTGGATTTTAAAAAGGGAGCTTTTGCAGGATGTTAATTTAATATACTGGCATATTTCATGCATACTTTTTATATTTTGTATGCTTGAAGCTATCTCTACAGTGACCACCCAGGAACAACAGACTTTTCAAAATTCAAACCTTACGAACAAAAGATGATGTTCATGTAAGGTTGCACATTTCAGGTAATATCTGCCAATCTTGGAAAACAAATGCTATGCATAATACTTCAGCTGTTCCATGCAATGCATTTACATAAGCCATCATGTAAAATAAAAGGGTTTACATTACAAACAATCTAACCTTTAGCTCCCAGAGGGTTACACTTCCAAAACAATTCCCCTTTTAATAAGGTATGCTATGAATAGAAACATCTTCAATCTCACATGAGTAACAACTTTACAAGGTAACATCTCAAGACCACACTTTCTTGGCTAAGATTCCATATTGCATTGTGTGTCATGTGAGAGGAATTAATAACCAAGTATGGGCTGCTATTCTAAATTGGGAACTTCATTAGAATAAGGAAAAGCATACATATGTCTTCCCCTAGTTTCCTGAAAAACTTCTGCTGAGATCTTTTGCAGCAGCCTCCCAACTGGAATAAAGAGCTTAATGCCATGTATACTGTTTACTGGCTGGCTTATGCACTTTAGCAACAAACATATTTCTTTAGAAATATAGTCTAAAAATACAATGTGATCAACATGAAGCAATTCTGTTTACTCCTACATTTTCATAAATCAAGTTTGGAAGCAAAAAGAAAAAAAAATGTTTGCAGCTGAAGTCTTGTATTTCAGAACTTGATCTTTTCGATCCTTTATAGATATATACACATACATATATAATTTTACTTTTTTTTACAATTTGCCTTTCTACAACTGTCCTGTGGGCTTTCTTTGGGTAACTATGCTGAAGCTCCTATATCATACAATCAATATGGTAAACCATTCTCCTCTTAACTGTGCCGTAAGAGACAATTGGAGAGAAAAGCAGGAATATGTTGACAATTTTAAAATTAATTTGAGTAATAAATACACAAGACTGTCCCAATACACAAATGACAGGAACAAAACAGAAGGAAAACCGAACAGCAGAAAAAGTGGGATATTTAGCAGATACAAACAGACCTAGCGTGAGATACTAAGGGTTACATTTCATGCTTTGTTGCTGACATAGAAATTTTTGTTACTTAATCTTCTTCTGAACCCTACTGTAATAGTATTGCTGTTGTTATACAAGAATTCAGTGTCCCCTGTTCACTTCATCACATTTTGGTTTGTTTTCTTCTACAATCATCTTAACTGTTTTCCTCCAAAATGACAAACTGTAATACAAAAACCCCTACTCTTGGAAAAGCAGAGGGAAAAGCGGCATTAGGAAGAAACTATTCTACAGGTTCACCAATTCTTTTACCTGGCAGCTAGAAGGTATGCCAGCTCCACTACAACAGTTTCTGAGGCGAAATAAAATAACTTTCAAGGATCTTTCCATTTCGGCCATGGAAACATTAGCCGGACTGCTGGAGAAACTGGGAGTGTTTTGGAAGCTGGAGAATCAGGAAGTGGAAGGGTTACTTGATTTTTACATTTTTGCTCTATGTTTTAAACCCAATTTGAACTCAGGCACTGAGATTCATTCCACTTGAAATAACACAGATGAAATAATTGCACTTACTCAGAGCTCCTACAGGCACTGACGGACACAATTTAAACTACCTAATGACTGTGGTGGGCAGATTACCGGGGGAGGACCACTCACTGCTGGTGCCAGAGTGACTCTTTGACCTTTTGTGGAGCACCTGAACAGCCTTGGTTATATCCTGCTCAATCTGTCATCTGTAACTGATGACAAATAGAACATTTTTATATTAGTTACAATCACCATCAGTACATTCATGTATCTGAAGAAATTAAAGAAAAAAACCTCACTGCATTTTATAAAACTTTTAAAAAAGTTGATTGTGGTACCCTAAGGCAAATTATCTACTGTATATTGTTTTTAAAAAATAATTATGTTATAAAATAAATATTGGCAGCAAAATGCTGAAGTTTAGGCATCCAGACTCTCTAAGCAAATGCTGTACTAACAAGCTGCCAGGAGCCCAACAGCTGCATTTAATTTTTATAAAAGGGAGCAGATTGCTTCAGCTGCCCCCCATAGGAAGGTGAGGCCCAGGGCAGGAACAGCTCCTGCCACCCCAGCCATCCCATGCACAGGACAGAGCAACCTTACATCATGTCCCACAGTCTACCAAGCCCCTTTCACGTGGAATGGGAATTTAGCATTTCCCACATCCAACTAGCTCGGGAGTGAGGCTGTGACAGAAATAAGGGCACTTAGCAACTTCCTAATCCATCCATACTCCATGGATACAATTAAATAGGACAGAAAATAATTATTGACTAAGAAAGGCCTTTTTTATGGACTCTAAGAAGAAAGGCTTCCCTAGACATTAATAGTTCTGCTAGGTATCTGTTCCAAAAGTCTATGCAACTCAGGCAGCTCAGGAGGGCAAAAGTGAGGCAAGAACTGCAGTACACATCTTTAAGAGGATTTATTTTTCACCCGATTCTACAAAATATTATTTATGATTCCATGACCGCTACCAGTTGCTGATGATATCATACTTGGCTTTTTACATCTTTTCTGCCACCTGAATTCCAACTCCAAGAAATCCTACACTGCAGTGAAAGGCGAAAAGATGTCGGAAAGCATATGCTATGACTTATAACGCTCCAAACATGTTGAGAACATAGACACTATGTAATGCCTGATAGAGTGTTTTCGCATCAGGACATCAACAGCTTTTCCTTTGTCAGTAGTGCTAAATGAATTGGAAGATCACTGTGCTACAGCTTCTCAGTCAGGAGAGCTGTCAGCAGCTCTGCAATGGCCATCTGGGGAAAACAAACGCACGGCCCAAAGTGAGATGATGTAACAGGCGAGGAGCACTGGCAGGGACATGGTGGATTATATTAAAAACCTATCTTATTTGTTAGCTAGCTGTAGATGACAGCATTGGAGTGCACAATAAAATGCATTTATGATGCTCTGTAAATCCCTTGAGTTCACCACACTTGTGTACACCGTGAGCTCATCTGTTGGCCAGGAATGAAACAGAAGTCAGTTTCATTCAAGATTAAATTGCTAGTTATCTATAGCTTAAATAGTAGCTTCTGCATAGTGAAGATCTCTGCCAACTATATTTTCCATTTTTTTGGCATGCACCTTTTCAAATAAATTTCCTTGTACATTTGTTTGGTAAGAGAACATGCTGTTGGCAACTAATGCTGTGGGATAATGTGCAATACGTATTACTTTAGGTCTACATAGAAAAAAGAGAAAACCCATCACAACAATGACAAATGCCAAAACTCAGGTCTCTGTTACACCAGTTTTTTTGAAGACCAGAACATTCTTTGTGCTTGGCAAGATTTAGTCACCTTAAAAACAAATTAATCTTATTTATTAAAAATAATACAATCATTCCTATGGAATAATGATCAGTTCATGGCTATTTCACAAGCATGCAAAGGTTATTTAGTTTCATGTCTTTTGCATACACTGTTAGGTCTTGGCTGACACGTAGCAAGAGAATGGGTGAGATATGTCTCCTACTTGGTGGCTAAAGAAGAATGACTGTGTTTAATTCAGTTTCCTGACTTACATCAGGTTAACGGAGGTCATAAGCTGGCACAAAAAAAAAAAATCCTTTTTGACAAAATTTACAGCACTATGGCAAAACAATATTGATAAGGATGCAGTGAATCAGCAGACTACAGTGCTTACATCCCTTTTTTGACATGACACTGAGAAATTTACATGGTTGAGGCCCAGTGAGAGCCCCTTCTAACTGCAGAGATGCAAAAGGACAATGAGGCAAACCCACGATCCTACTTGTATCTTCACTGTTTAAAGAATACTCAAAAATGGACAAACATTGCAGAGAGTATTTACTATGTTCAATGTTAGCCTGCTATGTGTGGTGCAGTGTTCTGAGCTGGAGAACCTCCGACTTTCATCCTGGCAGTTTACAATACATGTGCCAAGTAATAAAATCGTGTAAGTTGAAATGTAGCCAGAGAGGAGATGAACAGAAATCCAGTGTGGGATTTATTTAGAAATAGATGTTGGCCATTGAAGTCTGCATTAGCAATCAAGCTTAAGCTTACATTTACTCATAAAGAGAAGAAGGAAAGTATCTTGAATAGATTTTGGAGGATCATGTCTGTCAACCAGGACTTCCACAGAGACAGGAATTTAATTACAGTTTTCTCAACTGAAAGGTGAACAGTTTGGCATGTTCTAAAAATTAAATTTCAATGATTAAAGATATTTATTTATTACTCACGAGCTTGCTCCTGGACCTAATTTTTGTTTTTTCTACATTTCAGTATGATTCACTGAAAAACCTACTAAAAAATGCACATTAGCACAGCTCTATTTGGTTGATCTGTTTGTTCACAGTTACCATAGTTTTCAAGCACCTTCATTTAAGGAATGGTAAAATCCAGATAGTAATTAGAAGCCACAAATTCACCAAAAATTCTGGATGCATGAATTGTCTAAAAACAAGCAAAAACCCCAAACCTACAGCAAGTTGCAAATGAAGTAGCTCTGGATCCTGACTTCCAGCAAAAATCTTATTCTAAGAGATTACATACCTGGACCAGATCATGCTCTTCTGTGTGAACTCCTAAAAATCAAAAGTTGATTTTTTTTTCTTTCTGTAATGAGAAAATAGAATTTAGCTGCAATACCACAAGACAGAGATATTGCATGCAGCTGAAACATTCAAGGTCTTAAAGACAAACTCAAAGATGTCATCTCCACTGCTCACAGAGCAAGCAAACAGCAGCAGAAAGAATTATGTCTCTATCGCAGCCTCAAATTAGCTTCCATAAATAAAAATTTAAAAAAAAAAGAAGAAAGAAACCAAACAAAATCAAACACAAACACCACAATCTGCTTTACAAACAATATGAAAAAGAGACTAATTATATCATTGCAAAAATTGGGCCATTCTTCAGATAGTTAAATTATTCAAAGGACCATTTGAAGCTATGCATAATTTCATCTGTGTTCTCTATCCAGAAATTAAGCAGAAAAAAAAGGAAACCTTGCCTTTTAACATGAAAACTTCAAGTAGTGCTCGATAAACAGACTTATACATTCCCATTAGAATATTCAAATGGTGATAGCTATAAAAGGCATGGAAGAATCACCACTTTATGTGGGTAGCTGTACAGTGAAAAAGGGAAGATGTGACAGCTGTAATATTTTGCACTCTTGGCATGGTATTTCACAACTTCAAGCTGCATAAAGGAAATGAAATGGGACAAAAGTCATAACTGAAAAGGTAGAAGATTTTTAAAAAATATGTATTTTGTGATTTGATATGAGTTACTCAAAATGTTCCCATAGCTCTCAGTAGTAAATAATTCCTACCTCCCTGCAAAGCAGGCAAATTTTCTGTGATTTCAGAAAAGACAGGGGAGTTTAATGCGCTGGTGGGATTTTGATACTGGTTCAAAGCTGTGACCTTAAACCAGTCATTTCTTCCTCTCCCTTTACAGGCCCATCCTTTTCCCTTTGCCTGTAACTTCTTGACTATTTATGGTGCTTTAGTCATCCATGAACAGCTGTCAGTTTCCCTGCATTCCTTCCCTCTTGTCATTGGGATCGCTGGGGGTTTTCTTCCTAATCACACCTAATTGGCTGAATGCATAATGCTCTTCAGAAGATTACTGTACCGGAGGCTTCCAGGAAATACGTGCTCTTGTGGTATTGAAGGTCTTTGGGGTGAAAGCTTGGTGCTTTCTGCCCGATTTCCCCCACCACATCAGTAGGGACATTTGGAAGAAAGTACAGGTAGCTTCCAAAATTCTTCTACAGCATTGTGTTTCTTCCAGAAAACAGTGGTGGCTGAAAGGTGAGGTGTAGGTTTGGACTGATGCTTTAAAGGAAGATATGTGATATAAAACAAGCTGGATTAACAGTCACATACAAATATTGAACTTCATTCTAAACAATTCACAATGTGCGTAGTTTAAATAATTTTAGCAAATAGAAATAGAATTAATTTTTACAAGAAGCTGCATCTACCGTCACTGCTTTTTCTTACTCAAAGACTGAAAGATATGAAAACACAATCTACTGAAGTCCTTAATCAATGAAGAGGAAGAGAAAAAGTGAGGAGAAAAGAGTGAAAGAGAATTACAGAAGAATTAAGATTCCTAACCTGCTAAAGACCAAATAGCCACTGTTGGAAAAGGGATATCTTCTATAATAACCACATTTATTATGCATTACTAGTAAAATCCTGACAGGTTTATCAAGTCATTATACAGAAACCCTACCACCAGTGCATGCTCACATACCAAAAGCCCACAATCTAAAATTACATGTTTGAGCATTCATTGGATAAGAATATTCCAGGGGGGAAGATAAGTGGGGAAAAAAAAAGAAGAGATAAAAAAGAAGGAATCTCCTAATAACATGAGAAGAGTCAGGCATATCTACAATTCTTGATAACTGCATTATTTCCATCATCATTATCTCGACATTACCCTATAAGCTCCCTGAAAATACCTTGGAAAAATGATACCTCAGAATCCACTGATCTTATAAAGCTACGAGTTTTAATTGCCTAAACCAACATTCTCCTCCACATTTTCTCTCTTTACAAAAGATCCTGACAGGCTTGAAGTGCTCAGGACAGAAACAGGGCAGTAGTATGGAACATAGCAACTTTAAACACAAATTAGTTTAAAATTTAACTGAAATAATTCAAGTTTTTGAACTGACTTCTGTGGAGCTGGGTGGACCAGAAACAATATGGATGGAAAGTGATGGTGTTTTTTGGGAGGAAAGGTTATGATGACTCTCAAGAGTGACATCTGGTTTACCCAAGAATAAGTGCCAATAAATACCTTAAGATGGAGAATCGACCATAGGCCTCCGCAATCACGCTGGAGGCATGTGAAATTTATCGTAGGCCTCCCTGTTATTTACCTCACTGGAAGAAGCACAGTGCTAAAAAGCAAGAACAAACAAACAAACCAACCCACCAGCTCATGAGGCTGTCAAACAAACTGGAGCAGGAGATGAAGGAAGCGAGACCTCATTCAGCATCACGACACAGTCAGCATGGTAGAGACAGTGGTCCCAGTTGACAGCTCACGTATCCCAACTCTGTGTGTCCAAGTCAGTGGAGACCTGGGAACATTATCTCCCACCTCTTGAGTTTATTTAGTTGATTTGCCCTGGAACAGCAGAGAACAAAGACAAAGCAAATTAGGGCTCCTGCAGAGTTTATTAATAACGTGTGGTTGGATGCCATTTCCAGGTCACAGAATTCAACCTAGGTAGGTCTGTAATTAATTTCCTTGCTGAATTTGCTCAAAGTCTTCCTTGGTATTGTGCTCAGCAGCAGCAGCAGCCCACACTGCAGCTAAGTAAGAAATCGCACAGGTGTGTTTTAAAAATTAAGTCCTAATGGAGAATTTGAATAAACTGACCTGAAACAGAGTCATCAGTGCCTCTCTTGGGGAGTTTTTAAGCAGTGTCAGGAGGAGGGAACTTTTTTTCATGTTGGCTGTTATAAGCAAAGATAAAGCTGTAGGACAGTAAAAAAAAAAAGGACAAGTATCCTGGTTTCAGCTGGGATAGAGTTAATTTTCTCCTTATTATCTGGTACAGTACTGTGGTTTGGATTTGGGCTGAGAATAATGTTGATAACACACTGAAGTTTTAGTTTTGCTGAGCAGTGGTTACACTAAATCAAGGACTTTGCAGCTTCTCATACTGCCCTGCCAGCTGGGATTGCACAAGAAGCTGGGAGGGGATACAGCCAGAACAGCTGATCCCAGCTGACCCAAAGGATACCATACAGCACCATGCTGAACAATGAAACTGTGGGGAGGTGGCCGAGATGTACCAATTCCTGCTTGGAGACAGACTGGGCATCATTCAACGGGTGGTGAACAATTGCATTGTGAATCACTTGTCTTGTATATTCTTTTATCATTATTACAATTTTCCCTTCCTTTTCCATCCTATTAAAATATTTTTATCTCAATGCATGAGTTTGACCTCCAAAATTGAGGTGTCCAACTTGTCACTCAAAAACTCCCAACTTTTCTATGTTTCAAAAGAGAAGTTAAAATTTTCAGTGAAGCATGCCTGTTTTTTTCTAGAGTTAGAACTAATCAATAGTTTATCAAGACACTCTTCATTCATTTTACCTATGCCACCTGAACCAGCAAGGCCAGAGAGCTCTTGAAACAGTCTATCCTTAAAGCACTTCCCTAAAAAAATCTGGACAGGTGGAAAAGAAATTTAATGCTCCTAATTTTTTAAAAAATAAAGCACTTCCTTCATGCTATGGCAGAAATTTTTGACTGGATTGACCAGGGAAAAATGATCCACAAGGAGCATTCAGACATTGAGCCTTGATAGATAGTCACAATAACTCTAATAAAGCAGCTGTTGTTGGCACTGCCAAAGTTTACATATCAATTTATGACAGTGTGATGTTTCAGTATAGTATTGCTTAGTAGCAATTAGTTTTATTTGGAGTGATTAGGTGTTCAGTTACTTACAGAGGCCCATGGTGTTAGGAATGATTCAGTTTGTTTGCAGATTTTTGCTTTGAAAAGCATTTGAGTATTACAGATATTTCTTGCAATCCAAAATCTGGAGAAAAAGAATGCTTGTAATAGAAAATATGAAGCAGACTAGAATGAATGAGATAAGGCCAAGTTATCTAAAACCAAATTGCCTAAATGTACTCTGCCCCCTTACCAAAGAGGAATTGGTTTCAGCAGGAGCTACAGTGCTGGCACAGCTTCACCTGAAAAGCATTTCTGGAGTGTATGCAGAGAGAAGGTCAGTGACAGGTAGACAAACATCTCCTATGCGCAGATTCCTTCCATCCTGACCTCTTAATCTGTTGGGAGAAAAATCATTTGCCCATCCAGGTAAGTCTCTGTTTGTGCAAACAGACCAAAGGTCTAAGGTTGCAGGGACTGCACAGAGACAATGGGGTCTGGACTAGTGTGGAGGATCCTGACCATAGTTCCAGGTCAGATCCTAGCGAAAAAACCCTCAGTACAATAGCAGCAGCATTACAACAACACTGCCAGTTGTACAAGAGGGTTGCACATTTTCCTGTGGAGAACTCTAAATCTTGTATACGACCTAGTTCCCGATGACAGGGGTTGTTTTAATTGTCCCATTAATAAACACTTAAATATCAATTCCTCAGGTGCCAATGATGCTAAAAGAAATGTGACTATAAACTGTCAAAATTTTAGTATTCCAGTGAACATAAGATACTTTACCTGTTACACACACGCATTTTGATGGCACTGCATCCACTTCTGGAGCAGAGGCCCTTCCCTTAGTTAAACAAGGCATGAATTAATAAGATTAGCATGGTGCTACTCTAATAATATTTGCCCTTGTATACGACTCGTGGATAGTATACAGCATGTGATATACTCTAGTCCTCTGCATGTTAATTCCAGGCCACAGTTTAATTAGTCCATGCATAATATATTTCAGAGATCTCTATTTCTGATGTGATTGCTTTTGTGTTGGGTGTTTAAGAATCATCTTGCATTTCTGTTTGGGGCATAGGAAAACCATGTTGGCCCTAGCAAAGGCACAGCAGCCTTTGGAAACCCCTTGCCAGAGATTAGATGAGAAGCAGCAGTACCATGATCTTCCATCTTAAACTCCCATCTCCCCAAACCACTCTCTTTCAGCCAGTCTGTGTTATGTGACTGTGCATAGACACCAATTTCTAGTGATTTTGGTGATTTCTTTTTCCAGCATTTGAAGTCAAAACTGTTTCCAACACAAACATTGGACCACAGCTGAAGAGTGGCTGATTAATATCCTATGAAAGTAAGACTTTGGGTGTTACACAGAAAATTGTAAGCACTGACATGGAAGCTTTAAAATGTTTTACAGGGAATAATTTCAAGAAGCAATCTTTGAGGTCTTCTGAATGAGCTACAAAATGCTCACAAATCCAAACCCAGTATTTTACTGGTCTCCCTTCTGTCATTTGTACCTTCTGTTTTGTATAAAGACATGATCTCCTGACTCTAGTAATTAGGATTAAGATTTTAAATTATTCAAATTACTATTATTTAGGCTTAAAAATGAAAAGTTCTTTACAGCCATAAATTATTATTTACTCACTCATAAAATATCTGTAATGCTGTGATACATTTGTATCCATGTGTCTAATAATTAAGCAATTACTAACTAAATTAGTCATCTAAACAGTATACATTAAGCATAGTCAAGATACCACAAAACCAAAAATCTAAAGATTCTGAGAGCATGACATCAAAAAGAGAAGTATGCCCATATAATTATTCAACACCAAACATTAATGCAATGAATAAAAGCACTAAGTGTTTAAAGTAATTTGGCTAGCACACAAAAATCACTTTGCTGTGATACCCACATGCTCACACTAATTGCGCACCTGATTCTACAATAAACTCACAGCTTAAAACATTAAGCAGAGGGTTAAGACACTGATGCTGAGGGTGATAAGACACAATTATTCCTTGTGGTTTAGATAGGGTTGTTTTAAACATCAATGCTAGTTTGATCTACAGCAATCCAAGAGTCAGATTGGGCATGTTCATTGGACATACATTCTTTTTTTTACAGATTATACTACAATTTGCATACACAACACACTTGATAGGGTAGTAGGGGAAAAAAGAATAATTAATTGATGTAATGTGTATATAACTTGGGCTCATTTAATTTATTTAATATGAATTTAAGTTAGTCCCCACCACTCTTCTTCATTTTTGTGGTCACTGGTGATGTTTCTTTCTGACACGATGTTGTTCTTAACAAAACCTGTGCCTTGAAAAGGTCTGAAGAAAAAAAACAAGCCAGCTAGATTTCTGAAGATGTCCTATCTCTCCTTATGATAATAAGTTGCCTCTGAGGACACACTTCAGATCATGTATCTAATTATAAATGATATCTTTGCTTTGCTGTTTTCAGATCCTTCTGTACTGCCTTTGTTTCAAATGAGTGCCACCTGTTTCCAATAGCAAAATACCTTATTAGTCAATTGCTATCAATTAACCTTCAGCAACCACAGACTGCATTACAAAAGGATTATGAATGTATATCAGATCACAGTCCATCACAGGGAGGGAATTAGGTGTATACATAATCAAAGTCTATTACACCATATACTGTGTGCAAATTACCACAGCAGGGCAGCATCAGTGTTTTCACTATATCCCAAAAACCTTTGGTGCATACTAATACTTGTTGGAGCTTCTCATGCAATGGAGGGACCTAGAAGTAGTTAGTAGTCTAACAAAGACCAATGGTATTAGAATTTAACTGAATTTTATTCTCCTGTCTTTAATTCATATCTCATATCCGGACATATGCATTTCTTAAGGCCAAAGAGAAATATTCTTCCCCAGAAACAAAACTCCAATCTGTTAATGAGATATATTTACATTAACAGAAAGAATTATGAACCTGAGATCACAGAGTTATTTTGCTAGAGAAATAATTCCAACATTGCATGACATACTATGCATGAAGAATTCTTACATTTCTCCTTAATTCCAATGTTTTCTTGGTATTCAGATGCCACATTTTCTTTTGTTCTTGGCAGATCAACAAATAGGACTGAGTTTGTGGTCCACTCCAATTCCAGTGCCATAACGAACCTCCTGCAACAGTAGTGCCACAGCTGACAATTAAAAACATAACAACTTACTGTTGAGAACTGGCAAGGGATGCACTCAGTGATCCAACACTCCTTCATTTCTAAAATGCTGCCTCGGCTCTTAAGCTGCTTGATCCCTGTTAACACCAATACAGATTGAGAAGCTGAACTCAGATGTAATGATTGCAAGCTCTTAGAGATCACAGCCCTGCTACTAGACACCAACTTGAATGGACTGCAGAAACAAGTCACAGCAAAAATGTTATTAACTGTTCCCAGTAGTCACTGCTTTGAGGTACAGATTAACCCCAATATATTCTCTCTCTCTGATCCCTGGCGATAAACCAACATATGCATGTGAAAAATCATTCCCTGTGTCTTCCATTGTCTTTTCTTGCTCTGTTTCACTCCTGACATTGCCTTGTTTCCCCAACTATTTGTAGTGTTGGTCAGTCTACAGAAAACTGAAAATCAAATATGGTATCCTAAGGAGTAATTTTAAAGTAACAGGCTTTATGTACGAACAAACTTGCTGTTTAAAGACTAACCCAGACTCATGGAAGACAGGGACACAGGCTACTGATGCCAATGTGGCCTAGGTCTGTTTTACATTTACAAGAAACCATATTGTGTTTTGAGGCAATACCCGCTACTTAGATGTGAATTGCTCTTTCAAAGAGCCATGTCCCAGGGGTATATCTAAGATGAACCTCCCTCCAGGATTCCTTGTTATGATCTGGGCATCTTAGAGCGGGAATGTGGCTATGTTCTCACATTTACTATCATCTCTTCATCTTCAAAAGCAGAACCAAACTGCATCATTGGATCTGATCCTGGTGGAGTTAAGGCTAACACATTTTTACATCTCACCACACACTTGTGGTTTCTGCAGTTGTAACTTATGTGTAAATGCACAAGTATATGCAGACAAATGAACCACATTATCACAGCTACCACACTGACTAAACCCCAATGAACACAAGAGGAAAAAGTCAGCAAGAGGAAAAGAGCACTGTATTTCTTAGGAAAACGTTGTTTCTTAAGTTCAGTTTCATTTTATTGAGACATTTTTATTTCTGAAGGAAGAAACAAAAATGTAATTAGAGGAAAAGGCCTAACATATGAATGCCATTTGTATGCTTACGTGTAGATAATAAAGTGTTCTGCATTTAGCTCTACTCCTCCCTGTCTTTCTGGTATAGCACAAATAAGAAATTGAAATTTTGGTAAAACATCCACATTCTTAAGTTGTAGCACTGTTTAACCAAAAGTAGAGTTCCAATTTTCATTATTGTCTGCTCTCTTTTCCTGCAAGGTTTGTAATGTGTCCGTCTTACAGGAGCCAAAGAAGTAAGAATAAAGAAATACAGCGACAACTCAGACTTTGGCTTGTACTTTCAAACCACTCAGTAAAGGAAAAAAACCCCAAAACATATTTTTCATACTTTCTGTTGCTTTGCATCTTTGTTCTTCCCCACCGCTCACACATATAAAACACAGTTCTGAAATATACTGCCTCCAGATCTTGATCCCATTCATTCTTGGGAGGACCTTGTGTGGTCCCACTTCCTGCACACCATGTCCAATTCAAGCTCTCACTGTCACTTCCCTCTCAAAATGATTTCACCATGGGGACCTCCCTCTCTGTCCCGGTCCTTCCCTTGAGTGGTTGAATGGAGGCTGGCACTTGTAAGCATCCTGACATGCTACATCCTGCTTGCACAGCGTTTTCTCATGGCAGTGCTGAACACACAGTTGTGTTAGTAAATGTGCTGCACAAGTGCATAACTGGAAGAAAAAAGGTAGGTTTGGGAAACACAACACACATTATAGAGGCCACTGTTTAACAGAGGTTATTTCCTATTCCCCAGCTAATATCCCTGTGATCCATAACAATGCCCACCAAGAACCAGCACAGAGATGTCCTTGCTGCTGAAGTCAAAGACAAAATTCCCACCTGTATTGTGGGCACCATTCAAAGCTGAGAATCCAGGTCTACAGCTTGCAAAGAAACTGTGCAGGAAACAACTACCTGAAAGGAGGTTGTAGCCAGGTGGGGGTTGGTCTTTTCTCCCAGGCAAACAACAGTAAGACAAGAGGGCACAGTCTCAAGCTCTGCCAGGGGAGGTTTAGGTTAGATATCAGGACGAAGTTCTTTACAGAGAGGGTAATTAGGCACCGGAATGGGCTGCCCAGGGAGGTGATGGATTCTCCGTCCCTGAAGGTATTCAAGAAGAGACTGGATGTGCCACTTAGTGCCATAATCTAGTAACTGTGGTGGTAGCTGATCAAGGGTTGGACTTGATGATCTCAGAGGTCCTTTCCAACCTGGTTGATTCTGATTCTGTGATTCTATGATTCTATAATTTCTTCAAAAATCACAGCATGTGATGCACTTCCTGTTGTTTTCACACATGAGTACTTTGGTATTTACATCCCAAAGACATGGATGACAACAGAACATATACAGGAACCTGTACAATAATCCTGCTAAAAGCTGTGAAGATAAATCTCACAGATTATGCAATGCTCTAGCACATTGTCCACTCATACAGACATTATAACTTCATTCCAGTATAAAAGCTGCTAACTTAATTTGGACATAACCTTTTCTATAACCTGTCCCCATAAAATTATTTCAGTACTACCTTGCTCAGAGCATTCATCTCTCTATTACCCATAATTATTTCAATGTGCTCCCTTTTGCCCTTTTCTTTCCGCTAAGACAGCTATAATTATGAAGCTGTTTCTTGCCCTAGACATCCTTGCATCACTAAGAACAGTAGACCTCCATCAGGCTATGTTGTTAATCTTACCCACAATGACAGAACTTGTAATATTATGGAATCAAATCCATTTTACAGCTCATTTTACAGCTCCAGGGTTAGTTGTAACACTGACAGCTCCTGTGAGATGAGATTAATACATCTTTTACAAAACATGTAGAGCATTTGATCTGATAAGGTTTTCTGGTAGTTTTAATGTCCTCCATTACTTATCTTTTTTTTTTTCTTTTTAATAACTACTAAATTTCAGACAAGAGTGCAAAAAAATGTTAGTTTTCATACCGATGCCTAAAAAAAAATACTTCCCTGTACTATCTTTTCTATCTTTTTCTTTTTTTTTTCCTTTTTTTTTTTCCAACTACTCAGAGGTTTCAAGAGTCATTATGAGATTTTCCGTTTTAATTCTTTTAAATCTGATTTATAACAAGAAATTAATTTTCTAGATTTCCTGACAGCTTGATGACCTCGACTTCTAAAATGTTTCTTTTATTAACTATGCTGAAAAGGAAACCAATATCAGCACAGCTTCTAAGGGAGAAACAAACAAAAAACCCACCCCACATAAATGGGGATTGGACATAAGGAATTTTGTAAATCTGAATTTAATATGCTTCTTTTCAGTGGCAGGCAGCTTAAGTACATTGAAATTGCTGTTGTGACTTACATTTACAGGGTGTGCTACAAATAAAAGACCAGCCTGGATTTTGAGCGGAGTTGTTCTAGGTGGTAGATCTGAATCCCTTTGGGCTTTCGGGGAATTAGATGTGGGCTGGCATTTGTGGATTTGGTTCATCTCCACAAGGTTTCACAAAACCAGAGTATCAACACAAATTTCCTCAGAAACTGGAATTGCTCTGACCTACCTCTGAACTTCATGGATAGAGTAAGTAAGGTTTAACAAGTGGTTTACTGAAATTCAGTGAAGGATTTTAAAATTAGAAAATAATACCATCATAAATGTAAATAAAAATGTTTATGGTTACACAAGCAAGAAAGCTTGTGGTTTATACAGAGCAGTGTATGTAAGCATCACAAGCAGGTGTAAGAAAACGCATTTTAGATATCATGTACTTTCTCCTTAAAATCCTTTCTTTTTAAAAATCCTTTGGTGAGATTCTTTTTAAATTTCATAATCTGTATTAACAAGATCCAGACACTATTAGCTTTATCAGATCTTTTCATAGGTGTTCAAATACAACAAGCTGTTATATTTGAAAACACCACTGTTAGTGCACTGATGCAAGCAATCCTTTTGATTCTGTTTCCTAGGACTATTCTCTTAATCAGCATAATAATATCATCAGACTGGCTATTATTCATCCTGAGAAAATCCTATTGATTTCACTGGAGTAGTGTTACACTTTGAACATTTACAGATGCTGGATTATACTCCTGGCAGCTTCCTATGGATCTCTTCCATCCCCTTCTAGTTTCCACTCTCCACGGAGCTTTCCTCAGTAGACCCATGTCCTCTATAAGGGTTTCACCCAGAGGTCTCTTCGCTCTACCCATTAGAGCATAGAAATCCTTTGGGATGTGAGTGAGGCCAAAAGGCAATCAAAGGTTGTTCTAACATCTATTACTTGAAATTGTGACTTTTTATGTTGAAGAGTCAATTAGCCATCAGATATGCAATTAAAGCAACCTATGTTGCATCTCGTTAAATCTGATATAAAGCAAAGAATATTTATTTTTTTAAAGACAAAGATTATGCTGGTCTCAAAAACAACTGAGCAGCTTCCATGCATAAAATTTATCCAGGGATAAATTTATTTGGGATAAGATTACCAAAATCTTACATGTCCTTTGACTCATTGACTTTAATAAGAGCTGAGTGGCTGAATCTTTATGTACTGCTTAGAAATTTGGGATAATGGGAAATGCATGTCTCAAATATATGAAAGCACAGTATTGTATCTATTTTAATTGCTCTATTAGCACTTCTTCATCAAGACAGTGCCAGAAGACAGGAGTAAAAAAGATAATCCTTCAGAGGAGTGATGGACAATTCCTTGTACAGCTGCAGCCCAAGCAGTCAACAGAAACAGCCAAAGCTGTTTCATTTGATTAATGGCTGCGAAACATTTATGAAATTCAGAATTTTCACAAATTTCTTAGGATCCAATTAATAGAGTACTCAAGATCTCACTTTAACAAAAATATCTGGTCTTATTAAGACCATTCCATACTTCCTGAATACTACTTTTTTTGAAAGAGTTTGTGTTTCCATTGACTTCAGATTCCAGCACATATAGGACCTAATAAAGAAGAAGGTATCAAGAAACTGGGAATACCATCAGAGCAACATGGAAGAAAGACAATAATAAAAATTTTCATTTGAGGCAAAAATAATAAGAAGAATATTATTGAAAAGAGAGATCTGCACTATTCTTCCCCCTTTATTTTAATTATTTAAAAAAAGTGTGTGTGGGAAGACATCAATAAGTCTCCTGTGCCTGCCAGATACTTTTAGTAGTGGCTTGTTATAGGCTTAACAAGCCCCAGCTGACTGATAAAGACTGAAAACAAATAACACAGCTACAGTAAGTAATTAAACATGGCTACTCGTCCCTGTTTGTCTCCTTTTTTGTTGTTGAGTGTGTCTATTTTTAAAATTTTCATTACTTTTGTTGTAAAAACACATATTCTAGAACCAGGAAATCTGCCAGGATGACTATCAGGGTCCAATTAGTCAAAGAGGTCTCCATGAGACTGTACATTTTCAAGTCTTATTTTATCCCATATATGTTTCAGTATTATCTGGAGTTGGCCATTAATGAAAATCTGCTATAAAAGGCAACTGCTCAGGAAGAAAATAAGAACTAAAGACATGGATCTGGAGTGAACCACAGCTTACAGAGCATGGCAACATGAGATTTGAGCACCACATCTCTAAGCCTTCATCTGCCTCATACAGTTTTTCAGAGGTAACGCAGTAAACACCCTGATCATTACCTTTAGAAGGTTGTAAGGTTGTCATCTAGCCCTCAAGGGTTAATTAAGACTAATTTAGCTGCTGCTGTGCTCAGAGGGGCTCATGGTTGTTCCTGATTTGCTGACTCAATGCCATGAAGTAGCATTTTTCTCATCGGTACTTTGCAGGTCCTCATTGGTTCCAGGGCAGATGCAGTAGTAGGATTCAAGACTCTTTCAGTTTGCTGGCTTCCCACCACAGATATCTGAAAGACATTTAGCATTGTCGGTAAATCTGGAAGAGGCAAAAATGCCACTTTTGGAGGCTTTTTGCTTCACTTACAGGAATCCTCAATCTGGCAGTCACGTTAAGAGACCTGTAAATACATGATATAATAATCCAGCATTTTTGTGGTAACTCAAGTCTCACCAGTGTTACAATGGAGTTTGTTAGCTGCTGATGGTTACTGCAAGTGCCATGTAAAACAGTGCTCAGGCACCTCACTTGGATCATCACTTTTTTCCAGTCTTTAGCAACCATACCTAGCAAAATGTTTTATGACAGGCCCCTGGGCAAGTAAAATTTACCAGCTTGTGGTAAATCTGTGGAGAAATACATCTAGGATAAACACAGCACTTTGGTGAGCTTTTAACAGGAGCAGCTACGACAAATACACAGATCACCTGAAGGCAGTGACCAATGCCACAGCTTTCCATCTGGAGCCCACAGTTTTCTAGTGTGCCCAGTGCATGTGGTCACAGAAATTTCTTGGGATATCTGTTTTGAGGAGCAAGGTTGGAGTTTTGTAGATCTTAGAGCGACTATAGCAAAGTAAGAAAAAATATGTGGTATTATTTCAAACCATTGATGCTGATAATCTCAAGCAGCTGAAGTGGCGCCTTTGCAGGCAGAGGCTTGGGCTGTGAAGCTGTTCAGGGACAGGGTATTATCTAAGGGACTGGGAAAACATGATGCTATACAAGTGCTCCCAAATCCAAGGTGCAACGCAGGTTGATTTTTTCTTTTTTAATTTTAAATAATAAACACTGTTGTTGGAGGTAGATATTGAAATTGGAATTTCATGGAAGACGATTACAGAAATTACGGGAAAAAACTTTACCTCTCAAGCTGAACTGGACTGGTAAGAGTAAAAAAAAAAAAATAAAAATTAATCTTGCGTTTTCTCTCTTGCTTGTGAACAGTGGAAGCAGCTTTTTTCCCTTCAGCCCAAATGTACAGCTGCCCATTTACACTGAGGTTGGCTGAGGGTCTTAGAAAAATTAAATCTATGTGAAACCTGTGTGAAACCTCTCAGAATACCCTTTCATATCCTTTCTAAAATGTGCTTCACTTCTGTATGTTTCTGGTCATACTGAAATCAAACAGCTCTTTAGCTCCATTAGAAAGACAAACTCACTGAGAAACCCAGCTCAGTTTTAAGACAGGGGATGTAGTCAGACAGTTAGATGAGCTTAATTCAATTTATAGTGCATGTAATTTGGCCATCATATTTCTTTCTCTTTTTATCTCATGCTTATGTGATGTCAAGAAAAATGTACAAGACACATAGGCAGATTCTAATGATGTGTTCCTCTTGTTTGCCATCTCTGCTAGTATGAAGTCTCTCACAAGCTATTACTCTGTTTAGCATGAACATGAGTTTTTTGTGTACCTTCGGTAAGTCACTACGTTATTTACAACCTTGTACAACCTGGGTTTCTTAAATGCAATGTCTGGGTAAACTATGCAATTGTCTCAATCTACCCTCAGAGCAATCTTCAGATCAAGAGAGAAATGAAAAATCAGGAAACAAAGTGTCCCTCATTTGCTAAAACGTAGGCCTTCACTGCTAAGTTTGTAACTCTTAATTAGGCAAGAAATAAATATATGAGCATTGGACAAACTATAAAACTGTGATTACCCTTTTAAATTACTGCTAACAAGCAAATCAGCCGTAGCATGGAACAGCAGCAGATCAATAGCAACAGTAAAACAAAGATTTTGCTGATCACATATTGTCTGTGAATGCAAACTGTAAAAGAGGTCCCTGCAGGCCTCCCAACGATAACCTACAAAAGATTGAGACACAAAGGGTATTGAGCTCAAAGATGCTTCAATTTCCCAAGGTAGTGAGCACTCGTCCTATCAAACCACCTATTAGTCACAAACTCATACAACCAAGAACTCTCAGGCCTCTTGAGGTCTCCTGTCATCTTGAAAAAAGGTAATACCAATGAGAGGCACTAGCTCCTCTTGAAGCATGTTCAGTTTATTGTTTTTCAATGGCTCAAGCAATTTACGATGGTGATGTTGCCAAGACATATAAATAAGTTTGCACATCCACTCTTTAGCAAAGGTCTGGAGGCTCACTGCAAATTAGTTAACTCAGAGAATCAAAAAAATAAGTGGGTAGAAGTATTTAAAATCACAAGATTTTGCCACAAAACAAAACCAAACCTCTTTTGTCTGAATTATCATAGCAATGGCTTATTTATAAATGTTTAGCATGATTGCATATTTCAAGAATAATTATAATTTGCTGCATCCAACTTTTAGTTCTTTCGGAAAATGCTGAGTGATACATCTGTATTTTGTAAAAATGTCCATTTTTCAATACTGAATACTAGCAGGGTTTGTATTTGAAAAGTGAATAATATTGCTTTGAGATACTTGCAAGTAGGTTTTCCATTTTTCTTTTACTCACTATACTCTGTCCCCAAAATAATGCCAACAGAGAAAATACCTGTTTAGGTATCCAATGCAGATAATATGTTTTCAAGAGCTATGTTTGCATGTTTGTGTGTGTATACAATTTAGGCTTTATACAAACCACAACAATAGGTTTATTTTAGAATAAGTAAAGTATACACAATGCAAAGTACCCTCTGTCAATATGTTTGCCTATCAGGAAAGTAATAAACAGGCTTAGGAAATCTTTCAGATAGGATATTAACTCCAATTAAGACTGAATTAGTTATGTAGTTTACTGTCAGAAACTGCACAAACAGCACAGTCATTTTAGTGGTAAAGTTGTGTTGTATGGCAATGTTTTGCAGTCTTCCTATTATTCTGTGAAGGTTGAAAGGAAGGAATAAGTGATAATCATGATGATAAATAAACTTTGTTCTACTATTATTCATTTACAGCTATTATGCTTACTATTAGGCTATTACTTAGTCAGAGTATGTTTTAAGTGGCTGTTCCATAAGTTGTCTTTCCTTCTACAATTTACCATGACAGAAATTAATATCTTCAATACAAAGCCCAGTCAGCATTCAAAAAACTCATTTTAATTACCTTAATTGACTTATATGTTGTGTTCCAGAATGCAAGAAATACTGAATGCTTTCAAGTTCACCAGACACATTCAAACAAAGGTGATTCACTGTAAATAGCTTTTAGACAATTCATCACTCTGGTACTGGAACTCATGAACTAAATAGGAATCCCCTAGAAAAAAAACAGTGTAGTGCATGGTGATATATTTAAAGATATTACAAAATAGGAAAATTGAATTCCGTCATTTGCTACCTACTGAGCACTTGTCTTAGCAAACAAAACAGAGAGTACATGTATTTGCATGGTTCTGTGGTTTAAAACCACTGAGCTTACACTGTATAGTACAGTAGCTGCAGGAAAGGGACAGTCATTTTTAGAAGACACATACCCTGTAAAAGCTGCCCACATGGACAAATCACGAAACTACTTCAGTCAACTGATCCCCTCTTTTACTCTGGATGAGGCTCCAACCCTGTGCCGAACTGGTGCAGTCAAGATGGGGCTGTTCCTGAAGGGACTAAATCTGCCCCCCTTGCTTCCAGCCAGGGCAGTGGTGGAGCAGCATCCCCAGCAAGAGATGCTGCCAGGACCAGCTAACGCAGCAGGCAGGCTGTGAAGTCAAAGTCAGGACACTGCACTGGGGAAGACTCCCCAAGGGTCCATAGACTCAGTGAGCTGGAGGAGAGCCCCTAAAGCATGGTCAGACATCCATCCCAGAACTTGTTAAAATTCACAGTGAAAAGAGCGGTAGATGAATTAAAAGAGTGCACAATGTCCCATGGATACAAAAACTGCTGAATAGGTCTCTGTCAGTGGGGCAAATAATAATTATGATTCAAAGGTTGCTATTGCCTCCATGGCAATATTCAAGGTATGCTTCATTTCATTTTTAATATAAATATCTGTGTTACACTGTGTGCCTGTGGTTTCATATTCTCAAGAGTGAGACTGGGGAAGAAATACCTGTAAAGGTGACTACAGGGCTTAAATTTTAAGTCCCTAAAGCCTGGGAGCTTTAGGTATGGGCTTGAGCCACATGTTTTATTTATTTTAGGAAGGGTCCCCTAGACATATTATTGAACCAGCCTTAGTTACTGTTATTGATATCTGACATAAGGTTATACTTAATCACTAACATTTAGTACCACTACTATGAGGAATCTGAAAAATCCAGTCTGACCAGCCAATCTGCCATTATGGGAAATCCTTTCCAGACCCAACAGGCAACATATAATAAAGCACACAGCGAAATATCAAACCAATGAATAAGCTGTCATATAAACAAGCCAAACAAGCTAGTAAAAACCACACCAGGATGTAAAGGAGGAGAGCAGAGACCTATGCCTTGAGAATGAGACATGAATAAGGACGGCAAATACTCTTTCTTGCAAGGGATCTGGTGGTGGAGGGGCAGGCAGAACAGTTGAATTGGAGGCTATGACTCCCTCTCTTTAGTCGCACACTAAAAGCAATAAGCTTTTTAAAAACAGCAAAGGAGAAAATATGTGGTTGCAGTGTAGGACTTGGAAGTGTGTGGGAGAACAGACAATCCCCCTTTCTTGCCTATAAGTTTGGTAGAGGGAGTTTTGACTGTTTCTCTCCTGGCCCCATGCACGACCATTCAGCAAGCAAAGCTTCGTTTTTATAAAGTTATCAAAGTACAGATTCCAAAAGCTGCAAAATGCTTCCTTAGACTTACACATTCTTAACTTATACCTTCCAGTGCAGTGGGGAAATTTTACGGAAAACCCTTTACACTCTATTAATATTATATTTTAATTCAGGACAGAAAACCACTCTTTGTAAAGAAGAACAGAGCTGGACAGGCAAGTGACCATTACTACAGCTCTCCACCACTTGTGACAATTAAACTCATTAAGTTTATGTTATACTGGATCCACATTTTCAAATTTTAAGAAGTCAAGGAATTTTACATTGCTAGAGAACAACTTATCCTCATTTTAGGTCAGCAGTTGAAAGAGAATAACCTGACAGAAGTCACTAAGAGTCAAAAGTGTGAAGTTGAGTCTAGTTCACACTGTTTACACCAGAAATATACTTAGTCCAGTAAGCTCAGCCCAGCCCTCTATGCACTCACTCCAACCATGTAGGTTCCAAATGAGTTTCTTATGCAATATCTGTATTAACTATAATTTCTCTTACAGCTTCAATGTTGCTGAGTCTGCATTCTAGCTGAGACTTAAAGGACATTATATCCATTTTAGCTTTTCTGAGAAATGAGAGAACTAGAAATCATGCAGATCATGTACACCACAGTTATATTAAAAAAAAATAGTAACAGATGCTTTAGTGACAATGTTGCATACAGTAACCCTCCCCTTTTCCCACAAGCGAAGTCAGTGATACTGTGAATTTGCACAGGAGTCTCATATCTTAGATATGTAGCTGTGAAGAAAGGGGGGTTTTTGTCTTATTTTTTTACCATTAATATTGGTACATTTTAATTATTGAAGTAGAACAAAAATCCACAAAATTTCTAAAGAAACACACACTATTTTCTAAGAAATTGATGGGAAAATCTGTCAATAGAAAGTCATTGTGCCACTGAGTGTATATTTAAAAATAAGATAACTTACCAGATTTATGATATTACTCATATGTACTTTACTCTTCCACCAAAAAGAAGCTAATTCTTCTTAAGAATAAGTTTTGCAAGAGTAATTTTTTTCCTCTCACACAGAAACATGTTTGGTTTTGGATTAAAAAATTAGTTACTTGACCTGGTACGATGGACCAGATGTCTGACTCACTACACCTCACTCATTACAATTGAAATTTACTCTCTGCAAAAAGGGAGAAATACCTTTTTAAATGTATGGCTCCTGCCTGATGACCTCCTTGCTTTGTTTCCAGCAGGAGGAAGTGGGAAGAATTGCATGGCACTGGAGTTGGAGAACAAAGTCTGTCTCTTTAGTTCTGCCATCATGTTTTGTGCTCTTCTTCACTATACATCTCTAATCCAAATTCTCAAATGCCCACCTCATTGCAAAATGACAGCCTAGATAAGCTTCAAAAGTATGTTCTGAGTATTTAATGTTCATTCTTACCTCATGTTTAATTCCTCAAGTCAGTTCAAGAACAGTATTTGGAAAAATATGGTGAAAATAGATTGATGAAATAAGTTGTTGGTGAGTCAGCTGTGGAAAAGAGCAATTGATGAGGAAATGGATAGAGATTGCATATACAGGAAATGAAAAGGCAAAAATGTGGGGAAGATGCCAAATGTTGTGAAAATAATTGGGTTTTATGGCATTTAATTAGTTTTCTTTGGTATTATTGTTCATCACTGAGATAAAATAGGGGAGACAGCACTCTATCTGCCCTTGTCAGGATCAGTTCTTGTGGCTTATTGTACACTGGAACCACTTACCTCTGATCTCTTTGACCATCCCAGCTGGAAGCCATAGGATATTACAATCACAGAAGTAAGTTGAGAGCATAACAGAAATGACTACGTTTGATTTAACCTGCTTAGCACAGGCCCCTGCAGTATGGACTTTAGCCACCCCTTAGAGCAAGGAGTTTAGAACTATCTGTTCACATAACTTGTCTGCTTGGCAGTGTATGCACCTTCTTGAAGAGTAATAAATGTCAGGTAAGTGGTTTTCTACATGTGTTGTGAAACTCATGTATTGCAACTGTCAGTGTTGCCCAACCCAACCTGGGACTCAGGAAGATATCACCAATTCTTCAGCGTTTGGCTCAGTTGATCCTGAGTAATTCTTTTGCACCTGGTTATTTTTTTATCTCTTAATATTTTCCTTTGGTTGTCCTTTTGGACAGGAGCTTTCTCATCCCTATTCTCAGCTTTCTTTGGAGAGCCTAGTTACAGTTATCCTTGAATTTCCTCTACTTTACACTCTATCACTGGCTGATCTTATCCTTGCTTTTGAAAAAGTGCATGTAATCTCTCCAGGTTGTTGACACACAGAGCTACATTTCTGCTTCAGAGCTGCCAGCCAAACTGAAATTTAATTTTGTTGTTCTGACATTGTCTCTGATATGACAAGCCATCTTCTCAACAGGACTAAAATAAAGACACCCCTCCCCCACACTATTTTTTCTCAATCTCCCACCTCTTAGCTTTGAGCAGAGTATATTTTCCTAGATATCTCTTCTTTGCATTCAAGCCTTGTGCCTGCTTTCTACAACACATACTTGGGATGCAGACTTCCCAATCTGCCTGTACAATGAAACTTGGGTATCAACAACATCCTTGGACAAAGCAAATGCAAGTTTGACCAACAAATATCTGCCCAGATGAGTACTGCTACTAAGATAATTTTCCTAGCTCGTTGTTCTGCCAATGGCCTCTCTCTCTGTGCATTTATCTTCTCCGCAGTGTGAAACATAAGCTATTTTTCTTCATTTTCAGAGCTCTTCACCACCACCCATGTCCATTCATTATCAAACGATTGACATCTGCCTTGGGTCTTCAGTCTGCACACAGCTCCAGACTGTGATATTCCTCTTATGCATAGAAATACGTATCTTCATACTTTCTACCATGCTGCACATAAAGTTACCCATAAACACCTGTGAAGTTACTTCCTTAACTCTCCAACCCCTTTTCAGAGCTCTACGTGACAGCAATCACTTTGGCGATCTGCTTTACCATTGCAAAGGGTGCTGATCCTTGTTTTGCAGTGCTGCCTCCTCTGTCTGCATCTGCCTGCTTCCTCTGTTCTGATCTGTGGGTGCTAAAAATGCTTGACTGCAGGGACTCTTGTTCTCTCTTAGTACAGCAAGTAGTCAGACAAGTTTCTGACCCATGACTCGTCTCTGATTCATGATGGTAGAAAAAGGAAACAACAATGAGAAACAGTAATAATAACAGGAAAAACCATAATAAAAGAATCTAAGAAGGCTTTAGGTATTTAATACTAAACACACCTCATTGCAGTTTTCTGGAACACTATATAAAAAAGCACTAGCACTGGTAAGAAAGTGGGGGTGTGAAGGGGGACAGGGAAGCAAAGCCAAAAGAAATAAAAATTATGTCTTAAGATGATATTTTATATCTTCTTTTTGTACTAATTCTGGTCACAAAAAAATAAAAATAAATTACAAAAAAAGCCTCAAAAAATTCCCCCTTTGTCCCCAGGCCAAACAAACAAGCAAGAGCTAAAAGCAAGGAGGAAAAGAAACAGTCATAGGAAATGAAAGGGAGAAATGCAGATGACACACAGCATGTCAGACAGAAACAATAATACCAAGCCAGGAAATTGTTGTCTCCTAGTGATGACTTTGGCCCACATTCATGCTTATCCCATCTTCCAGTATTGTTTGGATAGTTAACTGTGATGCATGCTATAGTGTTATTTTTTTATATTTAACTTTCTTCATTTTTCTATAATTTCCACTTGCAGAACTTAAGAAAAACACATCTTTCAGCAATTACTTCTTTAAGGTGAATGCTGTCTCAGTGAAGAACTAGCTCACTTTTATTGCCTTTCACCTCCTCATCTCTGACATCAATGGGAAATAACCATCTGTGTAACTACCCAAATACATCTGTGAGAAAAAATCTATGCCAGAAAATAGTATTACACTTCTGACCAACATCCCCTTAAGCTAGGAAGTTGGTGATGCAGACGTCTCTCTGTAGCTTTTCTCTGCACCCACACAAGAGGAACAGAAAGAGAGGAGAGCCTGGCTTTGAATGCTTGACTTGAATGAGGCTCTTTTGGCTTTGCGGGCACCTGTGCTGCTTACCTTGAAGCTTTTTTTGTCCCTTGTATCTGTCCATCAGAGAGGTGATGATTTTTTCATGACCAAGTCTTGTGGAATTTTTACTTATATTTGAATACATGAATTTTGGAGTTTGGGGGGGGTTGTTCCTCTGCCGAGTCTTTTTGTAATCTTGTCTGTTACAAAAACAAAACAAAAAAAACCCAACCAAACAAAAAACAAATTAGTAAAAGATTAAAATAATAAATAATAAAAAATTCAGGCTCACTAACAGATTTCTGTAATGGCATCTTGCCTTTAGGTTCAAAACTGTAATGTTTCACAGTAGCATTAATATGACAAAAAAGAGGCAAACCCAAACAATTCAAAGGGCATTAATATTTGATGTACAAACACATATATAAGAAACAGCAGGAATTTTGGACTAAATAAAAGCAGAAATAAGGAGAGACAGCTGGAAGAAGTGAACAGGAAGGTTTGAAACTTTGTGCCAAGAAATGCTAAAGTACAGTTTTTACAAGCCTACTTTCTTTATTCTCTATTCAAATAAAAGAAGCATTTTGCTACTGTCAGTAATGCTTATGCACTGACCAAAGATAAAACCACACTGACTGTGTGAACTTAGTTTTTATTCAGCAATTTTCAAGCAGAAGTTGAAATCAATTATATGCTCTGCCTAAAAAAATCAATGGCTTTTGTATTATATACAGAGGGGTCCAAGACACACATGGAACTGCACCTAAAAGAGTCATCATAGTAGTCCAGAATGGTTCCATGCCTTTATTTCCATTAATTACACCCCTCTTTGGTTGCAGTTCCCAATAATCCAGATCTCAGAAAATCATTCCTCTTTTGCAATGAAGTGACACACAAAGAAAACTTTTTCATGGATCAAGTATGTGCATTTGTAAGCTTTCCATACAAGCACCATGAATCTTGGGCACTTTGGCTGGAGCACTAGGAAAGGTAACTCTGTGCTGGTGAAAAAAAAAAAATCACTAAATCCCTCCATGAGCCAAAGGCTGAAGCAGTGTGTGTTATGGAGCCAAGCTGGCAAACAAACAAATCGAGATGGATCTTACATGGCGCTGTCAACGCTGTAACAGGAACACTCCAATGGTAAAATTAAATCATATTGAATCTGTACTGCAAAGAGCATTTTAAAGGCATCGAACAGAGGAAAAACAATCACTATTAGTGCAAGATGCTAAGCAGCACCAATAACGGCCATCATTTCACGAAAATTTGGGTCTATTATTAGCAAAAGATTTTCTTATACTTGCACTTAGAATGTTGACAGATCAACATTAGCAATATTATCCCAAGTTTTGTCCCAGCTAGTAGAACCAGTACATCCAAAATAATTTTCTCATGTTGGGAATGAATGCTGCTCATCAAAAAAGAGTTGTGATGTGCACCTACAACCCTACAATAATCAATCATCAATCAGTCATAGAAAGTGCTTATTCTGCCGTTCTACAACAATCTTCATTAATATATGTGCATTGTTTTCAAGAGATAAGATATAAAGCTTTCTTCCAAGAATTAAAGCAATAGTTTCCATTCAGTAGACACATTTAAATCTAGGGAAATACAAAACAAAACCATCCCCAAGCAGCAGCAAAATACCAAACTGTGTAGATTGAAGCAACAGTAGTAGGATTCCTATTCTTCTATTTCTTACTTCATTTAAAAAATGCAGTATCATAAATTTTCCAGTATAGGAAAAGGGAAGGGATATTATAATCCATACCAAAATATTCTTGAAGAATTTAGAACTTAATATTCCCTTTCAAAATGACAGGAAGTTCTGTATTGATCCAAATTTTGTCAGTGGAAACTGATCCAGTGAAATGTGTGCTCTTTCAGAGTAAGCAGAGGGCTATTTTAAGCAATGGAACACATATTGAATTATATTAGAAGGTTGATAATAATATTAGTTTAAGGTAAAGGTCAAGTATTTAAATAAAATGCATGCAATCCTCAAAATAAATTCAAAATCAGAGTGTAAAAATGGTTTGAATTGGACAAAGTTCTTATATCCAAATTCATAACTCTTGAGATCTGCAGATAATAATATTAAATCCCCTGGAAAAGAAGGGGGATGGAAGGAGAAAAAACATTTCTGCTCTTTATTTTTGAAATAGGCATTTTCTTTCCGTTAAGTGAGCTTACAACCACTCTGGCACCTATTTTGCAACACTAAATAACAACTGGATGCTCATGCTTGGAAAGCTGGGTGAGGGAAGCAATTTAAAATTTATTTTCATAGTGGAAAATAGGTTTTGCCAAAATAGTTTCAGTTTATGAAAGGAGAGAACAGCTGTATTTGGTTTATAATAAATCTTTCACAAATCAGTAAAAGCAAATAGACAGCACAACTGTAACCCATAAAAGTGGAAAATATTAAACAACAGACAGTGAAGTTGTTAAACTTTCCCACAGATGCTGTTGGTAGAAGCCTCTGCAGAATTCGTACATGAAATGTGCATGAAAAGAGAATCTGAAGGCAAGGGGCATCAGAATGAGGCAGAATTACTTATTAGAGGAATATTCTATTAAGGTGGCTATTCTGGGTACAGAGGAAGGTATCTCCAGCAGTTTCCTGCTCCTATTACTGAATGTTAGTGCAGAATAATTACTTGCTTGCCAAAAATGAGAGGACATTGACCCTGCAGACTTATTGAATTCGTACTGCTTGCCTTCAGGCCATGTCGGGGGTTATTCAATTTTGCCTGAGGAGGACAATCTATTATGAGAGATGAGTCAAGAAGGCATCTTCCCTGATTGCCCACCAAAACCATTACTGCAGTGTGGAGGGAGCATGAGCAGTGAGTGGACGGACAAGGCAGCGCTGATCCCGATTACCGGGGGACCAGATACAATTTGCATTATGAGCAGCAGTGGAGCTCTGGGCAATCAGCCAGGGATGGGGCCGCCAGTTGCATGAGCACTGCGCAGCTAATTGCTTGTGCTTGGTGTGGCAACCCTCACCCTTACAAGGAGGAGGCTGAGTGGCTTGATCTGCAACCAGGCGAACATTTTTACGTTGACAAAAACCCACAAGTTGTCCCCGAACAGAAAAAAAACAATTTTAAGGTGCAGTACATTTTTACACCTCTAATGCTGCCTCTTGTTACAGTGTTAATTGTTTGATGTTGATGTTTTCCAGCAATTTGATGAGACAGAATCAAGTTACAGCTTCATTTAAAATGAACTGACTATGAAAACTAACAAAAAAGTTTCTTCTTGGGGTTAAAAAACAAAACAACAACCAAACCAAACTAAAACCCAGAGGTTTTGTTTTTGTTGAAAGATAAATATGTGACCCTTTGCAACAACCTTGCCCCGGCATCAATGGGAATCTTTGCAGTGGCTTTTAATCACCTCAGATCAGGATATTTTTTTTCATGAGAGTCCTGTTCCTACAAGATTTTACAGGTTCCTCAGCTTTGAAAGGAGGAGTGCTGAATTACATACCTGAACACAGTTGCTTGACTCATGGAACTAATTGGACATATAAAACAAATCAATGTTTTCCCATTCTCAAAGGATATGCTCTTCCCAATGTTGCCCAGTGCTGGTGAAATTGATCTGAATCCTGACTCAAAGCAAAATGAAACCACTGGAAACTCTCTGTGATTCATTTAAATGTGTTGGGGTTTACTTGAAACAGATTAAGGTCTTTGCTTGTGAGAAAACAGAAACTTGGAACAGGAATTCATGTGAAAACATAGGTATCAGCACACAAGAATTAAATTGTTTCCTCAGTTCTAAAAAATACAAAAGTGGGGAATCGTCCTTCTGTCCTTGCACCCTGTTTTCCAATATTTTGGGTAGTCTGGAATTGTAAAACTGCAATGGGAGGCTGCTTTATCAAAAAACCCCCAAATTTAACAAATCCTAATATCCATGAAAGCCTGAAATGCCTTTGTCTAGATTTGAAAGTTAATTAAAGCCTATGGCAATCAGGCTTACAAAATTTAAGTCAACTATGCCTTTTAATGCATCCTAGTAACCACAAAAAAGCCACCACTTTGTAATGTTATGCTGTTCATATTGGCATAAATGATTGAATTTATAAAGAGAGCAGAAAATCTAATATTATCTATCCATGGACTACCAAAACCAAGAGCAAGGTAAAGTGGGTATAAATATAAACTAACTTATGGTGACTATCTGTCACTAGTCTGTGGGGATGGTTTGATGGGTACAGTGTGTATGTATGTACAAGTTAACAAATTGATTCATTTCTAAACCACAGCTTGGATTATATGAGGGTAAACAGAGGAAAATGAAGACATTTTATAAATCTTCTTTGCAGGGAATAAGAGCAGCCCACATTTAACAGCTTGGGTAAGACCTCTAGGTGTATTCAGACTGATAAAGGCAGTCCTTTCCTCATGAAAACTCAATCCTGTAATTTACTGCTCTCCTTAAATTAAAAAAAAAAAAAAAAATCAGACTCTTCACAGTAACTTTTTCCATTCACACATTCCTTTTCTGAAGCAAAACAGTAATCATCACAGTAACTACAAGGTGCATAAATACAAATATTTAGAGTCACTTGGGCTACCTGGCATATTCCTTTCATCCAGTTATTGCAGAAGGGCTCAGACCTCCCATCCGTCCTGGGTCATCTGTACCAGCCTCACATTGATTCCTCCAGTTGGGCTATCTAGAAAGATACAAGATAGGTTGGTTCAGGCACTTGATTCACATGTTACAGAAATATTACAGAACTGTGATAAAGCATTATATACTATTGACAGAATGCTGGGAAGCATTCAAACCTTGCTCCTTCATTTTCCTGGAGCGAGCACTCCTATAACATCAGACAGCTTCAAAGCACTGGGACAACTTCTGCCTGAAGTGAATCAAGGGACCTCTGGCCAAGATCCTCCTCGTCATATTTTCCATGTGTCCTAAAGTGAAATATATCCCACACACTGCATGATGAAAAGTTCTTGAGCACCATATTACTATAATGAGATAACGATTATAATAACATTTTGCATTCTCAATTGCTTATTCAGTTGAAAGTTAAGTCCCAAGTTACATGCATGAAAGAACAATATTATTAAAGAAGACTCCATTTTAATATTTACTAACTTCTTAGTGCCTGACTTGGCAACGACCATAACATTTTTTCAACCATAGGGGTTTTTGAAGGCTTTGTGCTCTTTGAGCAGGATTGGGGAAAGCTCTGAATGGATTTCCTTTGTTTTACTTTCAGGCATGCTAATGAAAGAAATTTCTCTGTGGAGCCTCATACAGACATCCAAAGGCTTCTTCAGCCATGCTGAGCTTTGAAGTACCTTGTCCACTCCAGGAAGATATGTACAGCAAAGGGCAGGGGATAGACTTGACTCTTTTACCCCAAAACATAAGCAGAAAGGAAAGAAGCAACAAACTTATTATTGCACTTCGCAAATAACTGCTAACAGCAGTGGAACCATGACAGCTGAGAATCTTCCTTGTCAGCAGGGGAGAGCAGCACAAAAAAGTTACTTTCCTGACATCCTGATCCTCCGTGTTTGGTCTCTTTATGTCTGCTGAGAGGGCAGGACATGCTACCCAAGGAGAGCCATGGCACTAAAATGGCTCTGCATTTTGCCAACATAAAGGTTGTCTTCCTAGCATATTTAGCACAATCTACTAGTGTTAAATAGTAAAGCCCAACTATTTTATGTAGCCTCTAAACACACACTTATCTATCCAGCCTTTCCACAGAGGCCACGCCAATTCACATCTCAAGATTGTGTTGGCATCACTTTGATCTTTATATGAAGATACATGTAGGTTATTCTCCAGATGAAATACATTTCTAATGATTAATTCCCCACTGCAAGCCTGTCCCATCCTAGAGAGATCAAAAAGCTTCAACTAAATCTGGGGTTTGTTCCATTAGTATGTATGCAGCTTTTCTTGCAAAAGGGCTGACAGATACGTACTATATCAGAATGACAGCGTTACTATGGCCCCAGTGGCTTCACTGTAGATGCCAGTATTTTTCAGGTGATAGTCACAGTCCACGGCCCCTGGAGAATGTACTCTAGCACAAGATGGATCTGCAGAAAAGAAAAATGGCAGGATAATCACATATCATTGAAAGAGCTGTTTACCAGCAATATATGGCTCTTTATGGTCAGAAAGAGAAAGCTTTAATGAATCAGGAAAAAGTCTTCCCAATTCTTAAATCCCTGATTTACATATTTTAGAAGTGCACCACATAGATTTCTGCTCTTTTCCTGGCATTTTTTTGCTTTCTTTCCTGCTAGTTGACCAACCTTACCAACATCCCCTACATTGAATCTCTAAGAAGTAGCATTTTGTAGTATTTCCTTGATGAGAGAGTCAGATGAACTAGGATGGAGAACAGACACACATTGCTCAACTCCGCTTTTTACTCTCTCATGAAATCATCAACAATTTTGTCTGACTGAAGACAGTAAGATTTGGCTGAGGAGGATGCTGAGCTCTGTCCCACACTGTGAACAGACACCCAGTGCTCCACATTTTCCAGTGGCAGAAAACAGCTCTTTTAGCATTTTACATAAGATAAAGTTACTCCTCTGAGGAGATTGGTGCTTTTTTTTTTTTTTTTACAAAAGCAACCTCCCTCCTAGGCAAGTGCCTGGAACTCAATCAGCACCTCATCTGGAAGGATTGACTTGAGACATTGATTCTTGAGGTGCTGGATTAAGGCAGCAGGAGCGAGGCAGATTGATCCCATTTGTAGCTTTTTCTCTCAGCTTTTACGCTATACATTTTTACATTTTTCAGCTCCTTCTCTCTGTCTAGCTTTTAAGAGAGAAAATGCCTTTCTCAGAGGTCATTTTGATGATATAAAAGATATGAAAGCATATCTTAGGCCATTTCAAGGAGCTGATCAACTTAAAATTCAATAACTCAGTAAACTCACTAATTGCTTCCAATATTTCAAATTTTTTTTTGTGTGTGGTTTCATATGAAATAAGGATTTGTTTAAACACACTTTGGAAACAAGCTCTTTTAGACCATCAATATATTCTACTAAGTAAATTACTGTTTAGTAACTCTTGTGTAAGGGGATTGCTTATCTAATGCAGTACAAGTCCAAAAGAGCTGTTAAATTTTGCCATAGAAATAATTGGCATGCTATATTCTTTAAAGCATTTTAAAGCTCTAAAAAGGAAACTTTTCTCTCAGACTCCAAGTTATACAGTTACCTTTTTGTACCCATTCACAAGAGCAAGTTAACATAAATGCAATGGACCCTGTAAATGAAAAATGCCTGGGAGGAATGGTGAGCAGCACAGGATCAACAAAGCATCCTTCTTCTCTGTTTCTCTGCTAGGGAGAATTTGGCAAAAGTAAAAGAGAGATTTTCTTCCCAGCAATCCCATGTGCCAGTGCAATCCTTGGGAGCCATCATCAGCCATACATTTAAGTAAAGCATAAACATGCTAAACCTGTCTCTGTAATGAATAAGGTCTTCTGGCACTGTATATGTCACTCTTGGTCATGGACCATAATTCTGAGCTCAGCAGTGTTCACATATATACCTCTGTTTGGGACAGCAGCAGTAAAAACTGAAAGGTCTCTGGTTTCCATATGATATTTTCTGGCATTCGTAGATTTTGCTCTGCACTGGAGGATTAGGATTAGAGTACAGACATAATAAAACTTCATGGTTTCTTTTCCAACATGGGTTCTTCTTATTAGAATCATATGGGGACATAAACTGATCATAAAAATAGTAAATCTGTTATTATTTCAGTTATATTTATTATTCATACATGGGATAGATTGTGGAAAAATAAAATCTGGACATGCATTGGCAAAGTGATATTAATAAATAAATCACCCACACTAGGTTTCCCCGACATGAGAACTGCTTAAGTAAATAACAAACTTGAAAAAATCTGCTTTTGACTGTCTTGCACTATTCCATACAGGACATCAAAATGTGCTGTGTAATTTTTAGGAAAGCACTGTCAAAGTCTGTATGCATAAAAGATAGAAACATACGTAGCTAGAAAAGATCATCACACTGGCAGATGAAGAGAACTACATCTAGGTAGGTGGATGAGTGTAGGAAAGACACACGCTTATAACATCAGAAAGAATATTATCTTCTAGGTTTAGACATAGCTTGGGTGAGAGGACCTTGGGTGAGAAAAGCTCGTCAAAGATGAGTAGGGTGAATAGAATTGACTGAAAGGATATTGGAAAGTTAGACTGACCTGTCTTGCTTACAGTGACTAAAACAGGAGGCAGTGGCAAGAGGAAAGAGAAGTTATTATAAATCTTTGAACCAGAGGGGATGACAAAGCATGCAGGAGGAAATGGAAAAACGACCGACCAAGGTACTAGCTTGAATAGAAGAAAACAGATCCAGGGTAATTAGGTAGAGGTGGCAGCTTGGTTAAATAAAATTGTCTCTCAAAAGAGAAATAAAGAGAAGAATAAGGTCCTCTGAGTATGAATATGCACTTCTGACCTAACTGCAACAAAAATTACTGCAACAGAAAAATCAGCTCAGCACTCATGATTCAAAACAGTAACCAACTTCAGTACAAGAGGGAGCAAACCTTTTGAGCTCTTTCCCTCTCCTTAATTAGTTTCTTTGACAGTGTTTTCCTTCTGTCCATAGTGATTCTCTGATGTTTTCTCCCAGAAGTTGTCTCTAGGTTCTTGCAGCACCACTAAAACACATAAAGTAAGTGTTGAGCCAAGGCATATCCCAGAACTAGGTGTCCAGCTTCAGTTCCCCAAGGAAATACCAATTTCAAGCACATGGCTCACTCAACAGGTTAGCTCCTTGCACTCAACCACCTTCTAGTGAATTTCTGGAGGACACAATTGACTTTTCTTGTTTAGAAATTTAGGAGAAAATAAAAATATCACCTTGTGCTGTTTACAAGATAAAACTCGAATTGCTGTTTCTGTGGATTCCCATGTGATGCATCTGGAAGTGAAAAGTAACAAAGTGAGATGTCGGAGTGGGAACAGACTGCTGTGTTTACACTTTCCATGTTGTGATCAAGTCTCAAACAAGTGTCACAACTCCCAGTGGCCTCCAGTTACTGAACAGCCACAGATGAACTTACAAGAACAGACACTAATTTGAGAAAAAAGAGAGACCTTATAAAACTCTTCCTAGGGAGTGTTGCACTGTGCACAGAAAAGGGTGCTCAGAGTAGTGAGCAGAAATAAGAAAGGAGGCCAAGTATTTTAAATGTGTTATACACCAGGACCTAGCAGGGCAGTGGCCCACAGTCTACACATCAAGGGTAGGAAAATGTGATATGGCAGGTGGGCCAGCTCCGTTGTCTGTGTCATTTTCAGATGCTGAAACAATTGCAGGCTGCTACTTTCAAAAATAAAGTGTGGAAAAATCCAGGCAGTTGTGTCACCCAGTCTCGCAAATGCTGTGCCTTACATCCTCACCCAAGCCCAGCATGTATCAGAATTTTTTCTGCCACCAGCAAGTCTCAGGGGTCTGTGCTGCATACTGGGTTGCAATCCCCCTGCAGTCTCTGCATCAGCCCCCATTCAACCCTGTGAGCCTGGGCCAGAGCAAAGCTCTTCACAGCAGTGGCTCTGCCAGAGCAGCCACTAAAGCAGGGGTCAGCTCCTGATTCATGTTGTTCTCCCAGGGTCTAATACATTTTCCACTTTGAAATTTATTTCCTAAAAGCTTTCAATCTTGTGTTACTGTGCAGACACTGAGTACATTTGCCATATCTGATTATGAGTTTTGAATGGAGTTGAATTATTCTCCAAAATTCTTTTCTATGTTTATCTCACCTTTGTCAAGAAGCCGTACAAATTCTCACCTCACCTTCAGAAACATTCTTCTGCTCAGGTTGACCATTCTTCAAAGGACCTTTTAAAGAAAAAATAAATAAATTAAAAATTCTGTATTGTGATCCAACAGCTATTTTTCCTTTTAATATGGCAAAATGAGCCCCACTTGCTCAGTTGTTTTGCCTAACATTCCTGTCAGTGTATGCATGAGGGTGCTGGCGTATAAAACATGAGGCTAACATTTGGCATCAGAACAGTGTAGCAGAAATGAATAGCTCCAGCTTGCAAATAACATTCATATTGACCACACTGATCTATTGAACTGTTATATTTAGAAAGATCATTTCAAGGCAAATCTCATAGGCTATTGAATTTGAAGCTGTTGAAGCTACTCTGCAAGGCTTTTCTTTTCTTCCTTTTCTCTTCACTGCAGTGAATTCTCCAAGGCAAATGGAGTAAAATATTTTGCTGGAGGGGATACTTTACTTTCAAGATTTATTCCTTTGCGCCACAAATATATCAAGGAAAAAAAATCAAAGACAATAGCAAAAATGTTGAAAGAACTGGAAAGATTATTTTCAGTCTCAGTGTGAGAGTTTGACAGTCAAACGGGGATTGTTTGTTTTATCGTGGAGGGGGGTTTTATGTTAGGCAGCTATGATCAAACTGTTATAGCTCACATTATTTTATTTTAATATTAGTTGTTTCTCCTTTGATGCCATGTAAGGGGAAGAACTGTCCTTCCTACATGTCTCACACATCTGCTACAGAGCAACTGTTTGTTAATTATCTTGACAGATACAACCTGCAAGTTTGTTTTGATGAGCTGTGATCTATACAATGTAAAATATATCAAAGCGTTATGTGTACAAGCCTACTTAGCATGCTGGTAGCATGCATTTATAGATGCTTGGCCTCTACTTTTCTCCTATCAATAGTTTGTATGTTGAGCTAAAACTTGGTTTCACATTTGCAGTGTGATGGTCAGATCACCATGCACACACACTATTACCATCTGCCTTTCTCTGAGGGGAGAAATATGCATTAGATTATTTAATAGTCTGCAAAATCCAAACCTGAGGAAGTTTTTTGCTGGTCATTTCATCTTGTGTATTCTCCTTCTCTTTATTCTCTTCTTAAAGCATCTTGTGTGACTTTTCAGCCCTTATCAAGGGTTGATATTGAAAATAAACAAATAGATCTTATTATTAAAGATATTCTTGCCAGGAGGTAAAAGAAATACGTGTTCCTACGAGATTTGCTTACATATTCTGTGGATTGTAGATAGTATAGCTTTACATTTATTGAAATTGTCTTTTCCCCCTGAGTTCTAAGAAAATGTGCCTAAAGCTATTATTGCATCTATCGACTCTGTGGGATTTAATGGACGTGGCTCCTGCTCCCAAGTGGTTGGAAAATGACCTCTATGAAGCAAAGTTCAAGCAGAGTGAAAGCTCTGAGACTGAGATTAGAGACCTGTCAGTTGCTTGGTAGGATAAAAGTGTAAAATTATATGTGACGCTCAGTTCAGTCACATCAAACAGCTCAGAAATGTTTACTGAATGAACTACACAGTCGCTAATTACACTTTCCCCTTAAGTATTCACATTATCATGGGTAACAAATACCCAGAGAATCTGGAAAGGGAAAGCTGCTAATAAGTATGCAACAATTACAGCAGGCATGGCTTTGCACCTTAATTTTCTTACAGTGATTATCTATAGTGAAGAGGCAAATTTGGCCTGTCATCACAAAAAGTGTCTCTGTATCTCTGTTTCAGGTCTTCTGAGAAAAAGATATGATAAATTTTAAATCAAAATATAGCAACAGCAGCACATCTAGTGCCAATAAGATATACACAGCTTCTTCACAACATGGTACAAAACATTTCCTTAACCCAGTGACCTTTAGTGACCAGGCTGTTCAATGTAGCCACGTATATAATGTCAAATGATTACAGCAGCAACTAAAACCTGATGAATCAAAGTGCATTGAAATTGCTCTTCCACTTCTTTCTGGAGGAAGTGCATTAACCTTGTATACCATGGATTTTTTTCATTCTTGCAACTTCCTTATGTTAGAAACTGCCTTTCTCTTGATATTCACTGATTCCAAGTTTTGTAACAATACAGAAGTCTATTAATGAAAGGTTCTTCTTCCATAAGCAAGGACCCTGTACTACACTTTAACTATGGCCCATAAAAACCTCTGATCATGAACATGATCCAGAAAGCAAAAGCGAGGGGCAGAGGGCTGAGGCATTCCAAGCTGAGCTTTATAGGAGCAGTTGTGGTAAGCTGGCCTGAGGCACTTCAGCAGAGAAGGGAAGGCTGGGGGACGCTTTGCTGCTGGTGTCCATATGCTAGAAGACATGCTCCAGCCTATCCACTTATAAGCTGTTGGAAGCCCATTGAGACACCAAGGTCATTAATAAACCTACAGAGCAAGAAACCTGGGATGATCCATTTCCATTGGCAGACAGGGAATGAAGCACTCAAACACTGCACAGAAAGAGAGGCTGTACGGAAAGAGAGGTAACTGCTCAACCTGCTGCCATCTGCATGCTGTCAGTGGCCAATTTATGGTTCCTGTTGTTGGTTTTTTTCTTCTTTCCTTCTTTGAAGGAAAATGTATTTTACTTAATGGAAGTCTCTTTTCTTTTCTTCTTCTCAGTGATTTTTTTTATAGTACTATACTATGCTCCAGTCAGGAAAGGAAGAATCAATTTGTTTGATGGAATAACTACAGCAGATAAAAAATTATGCCCAGTAAAAGTCAGCTATACTAAACTGCTGAGTCAGTCTAGAAGAAACTGAGCTTTGCCACCTGAATATTTTGGTGTCTACTCAAAGCAGTTTAGTGAGCTATTTTACATTAGCAAGTTTAGACAAAAATTATTTCACATAAAGATATTTGCTGTTACAGTTATCATTGAAGAAATGTAGCTTTATCTCTGTATCTGCATTTCATGTATAATCTTTGATTTTTTTTACTCTGATAAATTTTCTCAGATAACAATTAGCTTTTTCCTGATCTTTTTAAATTTCAAATTCTTTAACATCATAAAAAAACCTAATTAACAAATGCAGAACATTTATCTTCTACAGTATATTTAATAACCCTCCAGTAAAAAAAATTTTTTTTCTTTCCACTTTTATATGATCTCTAAAACATGTGCTTAATTAAAATTGATCTCTCTTACTTGAAGTCTTTACAGAGTGACTTAGAGAAACATGGCCTCAAACACAATTATTTGAAATTACATTAGCAGAAGATCTAACCAATACTGTGTAATTGCTGTTTCATAGTGTCACTTACTGTTACTGTCTCAGGCATTTTAATCATGATGAAATATACATGGTTTTCAGCTGATTTTTTCAAACATCTTGATTAACCCCCCCAATATTCTATAAACCATTGTACCTGGCATGATGGTCAGCAGGGAGGACAGTTTAGTTGAATTTTTAAAGGGGGAAGGGTTTTTTCTCAATATGGATATTCTGGACTGATGGGGGTCCAGTGGGAAGTTCTGGGGTCCAGTTCACCATCAGAGGTCACAAGGGGAACACCCCACAGTATTTTACCTATTAGCTGAATTAGACACACCATGAACTCTGAAGAATTAACCCAAGATGGCATGATATTTTACTTTTTAAGGATGTATGTTTAATGTTCTGTAAAAATTCTTAAGTGAAACACATAAAAAAAAAAAAATCTTCCCTTAATGTCTTCCTGTGTCTGACTCTAAATAAGCAGCAGTCTCACTGATTCATTAGCTTCTCTAATCTCTTCTAGAATGCCTATTTTATGCTCGATCAATTACCAAACTTCACATATTTCTCTGTTTCAGTGACAGAGGTGTTATCTCTATCATGAAAATACAGAAATGGGTGCCAGAGAAATTAAACCTGTACTGCAGCCAAAACACATTAAGGACACAAGGACATTTTCCAAGACATCTGAAGTAGCTCAAAACATTTATTTTATGTGGAAAAACAAATGTAAATATGTGGAAATAAATGGAGTACCTCTTCTATAGATCTTCGCCAGAAATTAAAATTCCCACATCATTGCCATTCTCCAAATCGTTAGCTGCACTCTCTCCAGGTATTTTGAAGGTAGATGCCTGAAAGACAGTCTGGGATGAGAAATGCGGCTCAGATAATTTCAAACTCTCAGAATATTTTGTGATTTATCAGCCATCCCCAGGAACAGGGACAAATACACACTCTGGACGGGCTGATACATGAAAAATACCTCAAGTCCCTCTTACTTGAAGGAGCTTAACAAATAATGGAATTTTAACATTAAACCCAAACAGATTTTGAGTGAGGAGTGGGATCAAGATAGAATGGACAATTTGTTTGGTAAAAAGGTTTGGAAATCTTGATGAAATAAAGCACCTTTTAAAAACTGGGCACATATTCCATGCACAGAATTCAAAGTCAGTAAGGAAAGAAGCTCTCTTGAAGGAGGCTATTTCCTACAAAATTTACCATTTATGACAAATTTTCAGAGCTGTCCCTGCAAAGAGTTTACACAGTCCTAAATCTCTTCATAACCCTCCCACTCTTGATTACAAAGAAAACAATAAAGTCCCATACTCTATTATTTGGAAATTACTGTCCAAATCTTCCTCTCTGGTCTCCTTGTTTTCTCCCTTCCCAGCGTTCTGAGGGTATTAGCATAAGTAGTGAAGAACTGCTCCTGAGGCTCCTGCTAATCTCAGGGCAGTGGCAATGGGTGAGATGCCAAGGGAGTTCCATGGTGATGGATCCCTGCGTAGGTGGTGACAAGCAATTGTTTGCTGCACATTTTCTGTAGTAGGGATGGTGGCTATCAGACAACATGACCTAAGGTAGATATAGTCTGGGACTGAATCCTGAAAAAACAGGTCTAGCTTTTGTTTCTGGGATCTTTTCCTATTTGACTTTGACAATTCCTGCCCTCTGCAATAACAGTCATGAAAAAAAGACATCCTCAATCAAAGTGGAAGGTAATTTTAAAAGATGGAAAGTGCTTTCAGATGTTTCAAACTTTTGTTTCATTCATTTTTCATAGAAATTATTAAAAAAAAAAAAAAACCAAAAAACCAAAACAAAGACGTGAAGGATATGCCCTGGGCTTAGTTTCCTGTGGGCTAGGAATAGGATAAATTATGTCTTTGCATTGTAAAAGGTGATCTTTCCTCCCTACAAGCGCTATAAACATCTGCAGGTCTGTATCCATAGGGAACAATTAATTTTTTCCCAAACAAGTTTGCTCATTAAAGTATCTGACTATGACTTTATTTATTTCCAATAGATGGTGCCCTCTTTTTGTAGCAGATGTTGAAACTGAAAATAAGTTCCTTAAACACATGCTGTTACAGTTGGGGAATACCAAGTGTATCCTGCCTCCTGTTTGTGTTGGAATGAAGTATGGGCTCTACCCCTGGTTTTCAGTGGGAAGTTGTGAGTGCCTAATTGACAACCTGAGAAGGGACAGAATGAATCTTTCAAAATATTTCCTTTATATAAAACATGAATGTTTTAAAACATTGAAGTCAAATATCACATGATGAAAACAGAAAAAGATAAAAGATCATTCCCTTTGCAGATGCTCAGTCTTAACTTTCTCCCCCGGTAGCACCACGTCCGCTCACCTGCAAAGATCTTCTAGCCCTGACAGGACCTCAATGTGTAAAGAAATCTGCAGTTTGCAATGCCCTCTCCTGCCACCTCCATTTATGTTTTTATTATTCAAAAAATCATATCTGATCTTCTTTCCCACTTTGCAAAATATAATTTTTCTTTGAAATTCACCTTTAATAATTCCCATCCTTTTGCTCTTCCTGCACCCAGTACCTCTGGATAGCTGTGTGGAGTGCTTGCACCATCAGAAGACAGGGCATAGCAACCTCACTGCTTTCCTCAGTGTGATCAGTTTGAGACAGTCCTCCAGGCAATTTAACAACACCTTCCCCCTGCCACAATAAACCACTTTATAGCACTCTTACGCAATTCAAGTTGACCTGCAGGGCACATTTCAGTAGCAGCTTAATTCACTTGCTCCCTTTGCTCGAGTTGAAAACAGTAAGGACATTAGTTGTCGTAGAATGTGACGTCTATGTCTTGTTTCTCCTATTATCTAGACTAAGTAAATCATAACAACAGCAATATAGTTGCACGTTGATTTAAATGAAGAAATATGGTTTGATGTTAAAATAATTCCCCTAATTTATATATAGCAAAGCCTCGCACAGTGTATTTTGTCAGTGACATCCCAAATCAAGATGTGCAATTTTGAGAAATTGTTTGATTAACTTCCGCCTTGTAAAACATCTTCTTGTGGCAAGTACTTAAGCCTCTAAGAGCTGCCAAGTTCAAGCCAGTGTGGCTCATGCTATAAGTCTTCCTGCAGCCCTTTGGGCCACTCTGTAACAAGAGCTACCATTTTGCTGTCACTGTCACTTCGCATATCCACCCTCTAAAGCTCTGTTTGTTGTTTCATTCTGTTCTATGTCTCCCTTAGGAACTTCTTCATTTTAATATAAATAGAGCGCTTCATCATGCAGTGCCAAAGACTCATGGAAGGTACAACTCTCAATATTAGTGAAAACGATGCATACAGATGAATTTGGCAGCAGAGCACAAACAAAGGGCCTTAAAGAAAAGCGGAAAACTTCCTAATCCAGAAGTATGGGAGGAAAGAGCTTGAAAATAATAAAGGAAAGGGGAAATGAACACCTCAACTCTGCTAACTGTTTAACTAACTGAATCGTTATTCACAACAACAACCGGAAGAAGATAATTAAGGCTTTTTCCCATACGGCACAAATGCATCATCCAGTTGTGTGTATTTTTGAAAGTCAATCTATAACTGGATTTTTCTTTTAACATGGCAATTAATTTTCCTTCTGAATTTAAAAAATCCAACCATATTTATAAGGAAAAAATTTCTATATTTTTTAAGAAAACTATATTCCAGAAACACACTTTACATTCTGGTCATCTAATACTTAATATCAGCAGAAGGTTTTATATTTTTGAAAGAAGGTGTCTTCTACAAAAGTGACACTTCAGAAAAGATGAATGAAATCAGGAATTATTTTAGTTCTACAAATTTGAACGTTCACATATTGGTGTATAAACCCAGTACCATGAGAGGTTGGATCTAATCCCATTCTGTACAAAGTAACATGAAGGGATCAAATAAAAATTGGGTTTTGCCTTAACAATAGTTTCTAATGACTTCATTACATTTTAACCATCTTGTCCATTCTTGGCTTTAGCATCTTACTTCAACGATTTAACTGTTTCTATTATACCCATATGGAAATGCTTTGTGGAACATATCAGCTCATGCTTGCATATTTAATGTGGTTGTTCCAATTTACTTGCTTACTGCACAACAGTTCTCAGCACTTCTGTTTCCTGTTGTGCCCTCTGCAGTGAATAGTCAGGTTCTCTCATATATTTACTATATTTTTCAAATACTATGTGTGGACAAACATCCCAGACATTTGGAAATTGCTAATATCCAGTTACAAATTCACAAGTGGCAAATATGCAACCATGAAATTCAGTAGTTACAAAGCAGAACATTTGTACATTGTAAATTCCTGTGCATTTCTTAAGTTGCATGATGGGGAGCAGCAGGTGACATTATCCAGTTTTATGTTGCTTTACCTTTCTCTAACACCCTCTCTTTCCCTTCCCTCCTGCGGATGCTGCTGAAGTATAGAATTTCATTCATTCACTTTAATGCTAAATCCCAACATGCTCAAAAAACCCTTTCCAGACAATTGAACATGACCAAAGCTGGTGCAGACTCTTATCTAGATAGGTATGTATGTCCTCATGTCCTTTTGTCAATCTTGGAACTGGCTGCCCACATAAGTAGTAGAGTCACTATCCCTGGAGGTACTTAAAAGATGTGCAGGTGTAGCACTTAGAGAAATGGCTTAGTGGTGGACTTGACAGTGCTGGGTTAATGGTTGGACTCAACAATCTTAAAAAACTTTTCCAGTCTAAACAATTCTATGATTCTTTATAGGTATGATTCTTTATAGGTAAGACTGAGCACAGAGGGAGGATGGAAGGCACGTTACAGTAATGAATGTATGTCACTTACCCTTTCTGCCATATACCCTTCCCCTCCCTCACCACAGAATGCAAGCACCTCAAAGGTATTAGCGTATGTAAACTCCTGACATTTCTGTGACACAAAGGACTGACATAATACTTTTTTTAGAAGCCAAAAATTCAGCATGGAGCTATTAGGTCAGTCTGGCATCTCCCACTTTGCTGCCCAGAAGCAGAATCCTGGGTCCGCAGGTTTCATTTTTGCAGTCTCTCCTGCTAAAGAGGAACGTTTAACAAAACTTTCAAACTAAACAACATTAGGGCAACTCAATTCACTGGTAGTGCTGGTGAGGAGAGGTTTTAATGTCCCAGTTTCAACCCCTACCCCCAGTGAGAGCTTCAGTTACTTTAGTTGAGGAGTGCAATATGAATGACTTCTCTCCAACAAATCTACCTAAAGACTGAGGCTGCAGGATTGTGATTTCTCCCTCTCTTTAGGCAAAGAAAGCTGCACAAGGAAGGCTCAAACCAACACCAGGCCATCTGAGCCTCAAGAGTAGTACGTGGGTGACAGAACCCCATGCCCAGGCACTTCCCTCACAGAGGGGCACATCTCTAACAGGGATGTTTCTCTTTTTGCAGAACTCAGCATTTGGCAAAAAACCTGGAAATCTATGATGCGGAATGGGCTGATATGAAATTTATTTTTATGCACTATGAAAGTACTCCTAGACATGTGTGAGGGCTTTTACTACAGAAGTAACTCATCTGGTATATCAGGCCTATGTTCTTTTTAGTGCAGCTGCGAATTCCAGCTTTTTTAGAAACTAACAAAAAATTACTTTAATGTTAGAGAAGAGGTATCATAGGGTTGATATATTAGGGAAATGCCAAGTCTTGCAAAGCAGATTTGCACAGAAAGTAAGAATGAGGTGACTTTCTAGTACCTTTTTATATCTTTTTTTTTAACATAATCATCTGCTCCCAAGTTACATTTAAAAACCTGTGTAGTCTGAATACATCTCAAAGAGCTACCTTGGTATCTGTAAGATGCTCTTTCATCAGACCAAAACACAGAGCTATGTGATTATTATTTTCAAATATACAACATCCTACTTCATAAGTATCCCAGCAAACTTTCAGCCACACCACATGCAGTAAAATGCTGCTTGGCAAATAAAGAGGAAAAGAGTCTACATCACAATTATAAAAGATAGTGGAACAAAAGCAAATGTCGTTATTTAATCAACTTCTACATTAATTGATGTTTTCCAATGGGGCAGAGCAGTGGACGCAAGCATATTTACTCGGAAGGCAAACTAGTAGAAATATTTAAATAACTGTGGTCACATTCTGCTGTCACATTGCAAATTAACTGGTGGCTGAGCTTAGTTTCAGGTGTCTGAATAGAAGCCCTTTCTTACTACATTTTTGGTGTATAAATAATACATGGTATTTTGTGAGGAAATAGTTGTGTCACTCATACTTTCACTCTGTTTGTGCCTGGAAGTCTTTGCTTCACCTGTGTCAAAACATCATAATCTTACAGCTGCTAATTGCAGCAGAGTGGCGCCTTGAGTTATTTTTGTGGTCAGCATGAGATGGCATGTGACATTTTATGTTATAGCAACCCTCAATGAGTCCTTTCTATTGTAAAGATTTTAAAGCAGAAAGAGGAGAGAGTGGAATCCCCCAACATCACTCCAAGCTGTAATGTTCTTGATCATTATGTAAAATTAAGGTGATTAGATTATTTGTCATATTTATTACTTTAATGATAATATCTGGTGATGTAACACATTAGATAGCTAATACTTTTAACGCAGCTTGTCAAAATAAGTACATATTAGTTCAGTTCCGATTATGCTGGACTTTTGTCAAAAAGAAAATCAGAAATAAAAGCAAAAATTTAACATGATGAGTCACACCAGTCATATTATAAACCTGCCTTTTAGGGAACACATTAGGTGATATCCCAGGGCCCATATTTAGTAACCCTCTGAAGGACATTGGCAAAAATTTTGTTGTGTAGGAGCCACAAAGGGACTATAGATTTTGGCTTGGTCTGTTTTTAAAATGTCAACAGATCAGTGCCTTGAGAACCACTAACAACTGTATTTTTTAAATGAGCATTTTTTAAATCTTCACCAATTTCTTAGCAGCCTACAAATAAGCATGTGCTCTTTCAGCTGAGAATATATATCAGGTTTCCTGGAAACCATCCCACTAGGGCATGACTATAGCTCCAATATAAGCAGTGAAGCACTTAAAGGGGGCTAATTAGCTATTTGCTGTACTTGACAGTTAAAAGATGTATGCAAGCACAGAGAAAAGACTGCAAATATAGATATCCCTGATTATGTTATTGTCCAACATTTTAATTAATTTCTTAGACCATCTATGTGTAATGTAAAAAGGTTTGAAAGATGTGACAGTAACAAGGCTGTGGTGTTTCTTTAACTAATCACCATCACTGCAGGGTGCTGGAAATTTTAAAGCACGTTTTATATGCTCATTTCATTGAAGAATTACTTTTACTTCTATTGGCCTTAATTTTTCCTTTATTTGCAGAGCAGCAATGAGAAAGGTGTGATTTGATTCAACTAGTGTGCTGCCCAGAAGCCACTTTGGCATGTAAATCATCTACAGAGGAGACAGACTGGCTGGTAACTACAAATAGGGGCAGATGGTAAGACCTTTGGTCTCCATTTGCAACTCTTCCACTGGGTGTGGAAGTAATGCAGCTTCCCTGAGACTTGTTTTAGTTACCCATGAAATTGGGAAATCATATTTATCTGTCACCTGTGAGCATAGTGTGGTTTCACACCCCACCACCCCCCAGGTTCTTGGAAAGCCTGAAATTAATTTTCCTCACAATATATTTTTGCTTCTAATTTTAGCCAAAACCAAATGCAAAGTAGTGTACAGTGTGAGGCTAGCCAGGCAAATAAATACACTAAGCAAACCTTCTGAAACAAAAACATTTTGGCTGAGGGCTTAGATTCCTGCAGGAATTAGAGCTGCTTTCTGGTTTACTGATATAGTTTCACAAGTTCACAGTGATACACCGTCACCTTGGCTATAAGTCATTATGGTGTGTTGCCATCAATGTCACAGGAAGAAAGGATTTGGCCCATGCCACATAAAAATAATGTGGTATGAGGGTAAGGAGATAGGCACCAACAGAGTAAATAGCAGTTCAGAAACCAACAGCGTTTTAAGCTTTGTTAATAGCGAGGAGCCAGGTACATTAAAGGAGCAGACAATTTGTTTGATAAGCAATTGATATTTGACAGGCCAGTGACAGCCATGTTGTCAGGAGATCACAGTTCCTGCCTCAGTATGTGACTTTAAAAACTTCACTAGGGGAAAAATTACAGTCAGGAAAGCAGCAGCAAGGCATAGCCTAAGGCGTTATCTGCCAATAACTAAGTCCTAGGGAAAACTGATTTGTGGCTTCTGATCACATGAACCTATAGCCTTCACTATTGACTAATTGTGGTTCATCTGGATGTAGATCTATCTTGGCTAACAAGAAAGCACTAGAGGTCTTCATTTAGCCATTGAGCTGAGTCTCTGGAGACGTGTGTGCAGCTGTCTTTACCTTCTTACCAATCAACACATCAAAAGCTGCAGAATATATTTCCACTTTCAGAAATGCAAACTGCAAGTGAGATAAAGTTGCCAAACTAGACTTGAAAAAGAGTGAATGATTATGACTCTGCTCCAAATACATAATATAAATCATTTATGACCGTGCAGAACTTTGCTATCTATATACAATGGAGTCAATTTATCAGCTGGACAGCCACATCATTTTAATGTAACTGTAAAGGATTAAAACAATTTTAGGTGCCTTTTTTCCTATAAAGCATCAAACCAGGGGGAAGTCAAGCAGACCAGGTGAATGCACATTCCCTTGCACAAAGTGGCCATTGAACAATGCCATTTTGATTTGTTTTATCTTAGTGAAAATAGTGTAGCTAAAAATAATCTACTTGGGCACCATGAAAATCAGCTGTTAATTAGTATGCAAAGAATCTTACCTAGTCCAAACATCATGCTAAACTTGGGAAAAAAATATCAAACAGAATCATAGAAGTGTTTGAAGCTAAAGCTACAGCAGAGACAGGGTCAGCAATTTTGACTTGAATCACTTTCTTGGCTTCTGCTCTGGTTAATAATTCTTTCAACTAAAGGTTGTTTTGGCAAGGCACAGTCTTGTCAACTTCACATCACTGAAGGAGCTGAGCTCAATCAATGCTATCAGAGTTTAAAAGTCCACAGCAATTTTAGGGCTCAATTATTGTTTGACTTCAAGTTCAGATTTAAGTCACATTGGATTTTACAGGGAAACAATTTGCTTCAGGCCCAATTGAACAAGAGTTTTGTGATATCCATTAATCAAGGCAGGACCAGTCAGTGTTGGATCTGACTCTCAGTCTCACAATATGAGGCATGCCCAAACCACCACTGCTTTTTCTTGTTTGTACTGTCTCTAAGTCAGGAGAAAAGTTTTTCTTGTGAGATTTCTGTTTCCTCTCAGTCCAGAAGAATGGCAACACAAAATGGTGCAGAATCTTTGCAGGATTTCAGTATCTCCGCATGGCACTTTGGCTTCAGCAAAGAAATGGCAAATATTTTTGCCATATCACATCCTGCACAGTTAAGTTGGGGTTAACAGTCTGGCAGAGAAGAGCAAATTGATCACATAAAATTAAAAGCAATAAAAACATGTCCTTAGAATGTCAGTCCTGGAGGTAACTTTGCACATTTTTAGTTATATTAACGAATACATGTTACTGGATTACCTATCGTGACCAAGATCAAAGAGAATAATAAAACTAGGTAAGCAGTCTGGGTCCAGGAATTATTAGCAATATAAAGGAAGAGATGATTTAAATCTAAAACCTTTTCTTGAGGGCAGATTATTTATGTAGAAGAAGCTTATGAATGTGTTTTCAAAGTTCCGAGCATTTAACATAAAAAATTTCTGCATCTGTTGAGGTGTACCTATTGCTAGTTACTTTTATTACTACTGACTTTGTGCTAGCACACAGATGAAATTTTTTTTCTTAATAATTAAATATGTATATATCTATCACATTTCTTTTTGTTGGACTTCCACTGTGAAGCTTTTGCCCAATAGACTTACGATAAATGACAAAAGCTCTTACAGGCAGGGCAAGCAGTTCAGCCTGTTCCCAAAACTGCCACATCCTTCTTGTTACAAAACCTTCTTTTCGCATTGCTTATAATTTTGCAAACCAACTCCCAAGGATAACATTTTCCACACTGACATAGTTACTCTGGAAAATATCTCTACTTCTTGCCTCCTGTCTTTGAAGGACAGGAATGCCTCTATAGTCAAGGCAGAGATGGCTTGTTACCGCTTACTCAAAAATGCCTTCAGTTGGCCAAGCTGGAAAACTTTGAAAGGAAAAACAAAAAACAAAACAAAAAACACCCATCACCTTTCAGTACAGTCTCAGTAAAAATAGCTTCCACTTTAAAGAATTTTTTTCAGAGTGAAAACTCTGAAGATTTTGCCTTACTGAACACACTCTGACCCCCAGAAAAGACAGGATGGGCACAAACTTAGGGCAAGGGTGACATGGAAGTGTTTCTAAAATTTTCTCTCAAAGGACTGCTTCTCATTAGGGCTGCTGCCAGGTCCTGTAGCTACAAGCAGGGCATCGCCAGCATTTCTGTAATCCTTATTAACACTCCTTATAGAGGCGGGAGAAGCCACTGGAGTTGGAATCCAACACAATGGAAAACTACAAGGAGGGAGATGCAGGGTTTATGAAAAGGAGCCTGATGGGAATTCAAGCAGAGGGAAGAGGGAAAAATGTGATGAATATAGAGAAAGGGATCAGGAGAGGACAAATGAGACTTAATGAGAAATTTGGAGCTAAATGGCTTTTCATTAGGAAACACTAGTTTACCAACCTTGTAACTTCCCTGCAGAAATTAGTTTCATTCAGGAAACGGTTCCCACCTCTTGAATGGAAATTTTGGAAGCAGAAAAAGTCTTGGTGAAGAGAACGGAAGGGGAAGAGAAAACTTACCCCAGAATAGCTCAGTGCTTCAAATGTTTGCCTAAGCACTATGAGACTTCCCTCAAGGGCATAACTCAAACCTGGACTTGAACCTCAACTTTCCACAGAAATATCCTAATATCAATGTATTGGTTGCACAAAGCAGAGTGTTTTTGGCAAAGGCTTTTACACAAGAAAGTACTCTTCAAGTAGAAAATACCAACATGAAAAATTCCTTCCTAACTCCGATTCCCCACTTCTATACCTGCCGTGTCTTATATTTCAGCTTTTAAAGACACAAATATGCTTTGTTGTGTCAAATCTCTCTCTTCTCTCTCAGTGTGCAGGACTAAGCTGCTCTGGAGATGGATCCAAATTCTGAAAGCAACAGCTGTAGTATCCTTGCTTCATTCATTACAAAAGTTATCAAATCTGCAGTGAAGGAAGGTCACCACCACAGAATATGACAAAAGGTTATCTCATCATCAGAGCAGTTCTCACTTGAGACTTCACTTCTTCAGAAATATGCATCTCTAAAAAAAACCCTTACAGGCAGACACGAGCTAGGCATCGTTACCTAGGCAGCTGAACACAGGCTAAAGGTGCTGATCTGCAGAACAAATCACTCCTGGGCTATTTTGTGAATTTTAAGTACATACCATATATTCTGAAGAAAAGCAGAAAGTAAAGCATGTTTTGGATGAGGAGGCACAAGACTTCTTTAACCTAAATGAAAGGTTGTTGTCATTACAGGAAGAGCTGATGATGGAAATGTTTACTTACAGAGAAGTACACACAAAACAAGGATGCAAGTTACTGTGTTTTGTTATCTTAATCCCTCTCAAATGTCTTGTAATTGTTTTGCAAACTGGATGGCTGCTTTATGAACAAAGTGCCTTTCTTCCTATCTGGAATTTGAATTTTCAAATTTTTCTGGGGGGAACACGCTGAATCACTCTGATATTCTTTGACAACGGAAAAACAAATGAAGGAAATACTTGGTACATCATAACTTTTTTTTTTTTTTTTTTTTACTACCTCTGCAGCAATTTGAGAATTGGTTGAGTAAAATGACCTTTCCTACTCCTAAGAGTTTTGCAAGTTTAAAGTACTATGGCAGTAATTTCTATAATAAAAACATAAATCTATCTATATAATATAAACCAAAATATATATTTTTTAATATCTATTTGCAGAACTCTGAAACTCCAGAGACATAAAACCCAAATAAGGAATATGAGTAAACTAAAGAGTAAAACCCAGATAATTTCACTGTGCTAGAAAGGAGATTTCACACTTTGGGTAAAAACCTTAGTTTTGATCAAGGGAGAGTCTTCAGAATTAGAAGATGCAGCAGCAGGCTGGCAGATGCCAGTGCCAGCAGCCGGGAGGATAGCTATGGTGAGGACTGGAGAGCTTTTGAAAATTCAATGCAGCTCTTTAGCTCTAGAGGTCAGATCTCCTCCACCTTTCCCAAAGAGTATTTAGAAGAATAAAAGCATCTGTAAATAACCTCTGTCAGGGACACAGCAGCCATACCTCCTTGTGGGACACAGTTTATGCTTAGCTAACAGGTGCAGCTGTGGTAAGAAATGGCAGCTTAACATTCAATCCCATTTCTCCCAAGCTCATAACATCCTTTTGCAGGAAGACAAGTTAGCAAGGCCTGAAGTAGTGCAGGAATTCCCCTTTTACATACTGAGGAAGACACGGGATCAGGATTTGATGCTGGGTGCCACTTGCAATAACTCGGGCACACCCTAGAGCAGATGCATGTTCTATATAACTTCTCTCTCTTTTCTATCCCAAGAATGAAGCTAAACAACTTCCCCCATATTTTATTAATTTTTAAACATTTATTAATAATAACTCCAGTAATTTCAGCACAGTAGACTAACCATAACATAGGAATGATTACTCTAATATTTGCCATGATTTTTGGAACCTGAATGTGCTACCTCATGAGCTGTGTCTGCAAAATGCGTGACCCCTACCTATAGTAACTCCACACAGAAGTCTATTAAGCAAGCTTTGTGGTAGGACACATTCCTTATCCCTGTGTGGTCAGAGGAACCCGAGGCCACAGGTTCAGCCCTCCCCATCTGCATAACACACTGCCAACATTTCTCAGCCAGTCTTACGAAATCCAGAGCTTTCAGAAGAAAACTTTGGTCCAAAGCACAGAAACTATTTATCCAACCACTACCACTTCCACAGTGTTTAAAATACATCAGGGGATTTAATGAGACCACTACTAAGCATTGCAACCAAAGAGATTATTTTGAGGACTGGTACAAATATCTTCAAAATCACACTCAACATTTGTGTATCACCTACCTCAATTTTATATGCTTCTCTCCTTTTTCTTACCTCTGTTCACCAAGAAACATTTCATCATTTCATTCCCCCCACAGGTACAGTTTTCCAATTATTTTCTGCCTTATGGATTAAGTACCATATAATAACAAAAAAAGACCCTACCTTGTTTGGTGAAGGAGACGTGTCTTACACTTTGTTAACATTATAGTCAGATTTCACGGTCATGGGAAAACAAAACACCCCAAATGGAGCAGTTATTAATTCAATAAATCCAGCTGCTTTCAGTGCTCTGGGCAAAAGGCAAAGTTAAAAGCAGCTGCTTGTTGACAACATGTGCGACCTGACCAGGGGAAGGTAGCTGTTTTAGCACATCATCCACCACTTTGAAGGCTGACTGCACTCAATTTCTTAGACAATCTACACACCATTTTCAGTTCTGTACCTCCATAATTTATCACAACAATACCTCAAGCATACAGATTGGGGAGGGGAGGGGGGGATGAAAGCAATTTACAGTATAAAGATGAAAGAAGCTGGACGGCTCAAGAAGACCTACTATGTAAATCATATCCACAACTTAAAGGAATGTCGCTATAATATTCTGGAATTAATTTCTCCAGCATTCCTATATAGGTCAGACAAAGGTAAATGTAGTTTCCTCCTCCCCCTACCACTATATCTGGAGTTGTTTATCAATATATTAAAGAGGAAATTGATTTTACCTCCCTTTCTCTATGTGGACAATAAGAACCTTATGTATAAAAACTTCTGATAAAAATAACTGCAATCAGTAAAAAATTAGTGTGCAATCTGTCTGTGTGTCTTCCCTGCAGATTTTCAGGGACATCCTTCAAAAGTTACTCTTCATTATACTCAAGATTAAGACAGGAAAATGATCTTTTCCCAAAAGGCTAGCTCACACACTGTGTATCCCAGACATATCTCACCAATCTTAGCTAACTTCAAAAATACAAAAGTTATGTACAGCCTTTATAAAATTTCTAAAAAATTAAATTTGTGATTTTAAAATCATTATTTTTAACTTAATTTCAAACACAGAAATATTCAAACATATTTTCAGACAGCTTTCTAAATTAAAATTGCTAAACGTTTGATTAATCAAAGGTATGTTCTCTAATGGGAAAAAATTGGGTTTTTTAAGACTACGTGCATTTGATTTTTTAACTGATGCTTTGGTAACCATCTTTTGCACGCAAGTTTTTTTTTTATTGTGTTCAGCAGGTGCACAGTGTATCCCAAGGAGAACCAAATGTATGCGTGCAAATCTCTTTACACAATTTCTCCTCTTCTTTCAATTATCAATGACATATTTATCTGAGAAAACTCTGCATTTACCTACATTTATTATATGCTTATTAGCACTTGAACTGCAATCTGCCTCTCAGTCTCTTTCCCCTGGGATTTACTTTTAAAGGGACAAGCATCTCAACAGTTTCAAACAGCTGCTATGGAAAAAAATCATCATGAATGTTTCTTTCTTCCTCCTCAATTGTGGACTTAAATCTCAAAATACACTGAGGCTGAGTTGCAAGAAGCAGTTGCAGTTACAGGATTAACTCCAGACACCTCCTGCTCCAGCAGGCTCGAAGTTGCGGCTTATACCAGTGGAAAGGTGATACAAGAGATATTCATCTCTTGCTTTTCACACTGGTGGGTCCTGACATTTTGGGTCAAGCAAACTTTTAATGAATGGGAAAACTATTTGAAGTTATATTTAAGTATTTCTAAATATATTCAGTGTTTTTCTCTGCTTCCAAGGAATATATTTTTAGACTTCAAGCAACCAGTTTTAAAGATAAAAGTCTTCTGAAAAGAACATAAATATAAGTCTGTATTTCAACACAATATGTAGTACATTTGTAATCTCACATTTGGTTTCTCACAGGAAAGGTAACCCATTCCCATACAGAGAAAATAGGGCATAACATTAGCTTTTCAATGAATAATTCCTCAAACCATGCTTCAGCCCAAATCTTTAGATATCCTTCTGTGCCCACTACATACATATCCCCAGTGAATGTCTAAACTTTGTATTTCTAATATCATCCTTCATGTAGGCATATGTGTAGATCCCATTTCTCCCTACCCAGTGTACTTCACACATGGTCCATTCAATTCAACATAGCCATTACCTCGTCATTCATTTAGCAAAGAAGTATATAAAACTGTACTTTCTATACTCTGACTCCTTACTGAAATTACCCACTCTCAGTTTGATTCCACCGTACCACAAAAGCTGACTTAAAATTACAATTTCCTTTTTTTCCCTATCTACTTCTAACATGTCACTTTGAATCTCCAGATTTCTTTGTAATTTTCCATGGTGGATCCCCTCTGCAAGACCCTGATAATCTTGCCAATGGTTAACTCTTAGCCATCAGGCTACACATAACAATACTGTTGTATTTTGGAGGTTGCTCATCACACCCCATTTCACTGAGGCTCCACTGGGATGCACAGTGAGTGAATCACCAGATCCAAGGCCGAGAAAATCACAAAAAAACATTTACCACCTTGCCTGGGTAAACAATGTTGGCGGGAAAATGTAAGCTGAACAGGGAGTGTTTCATAGTTCATGTCTAAACAATAAAATCTATCCAGACAACATTTCTGCCTTTCTCTAAAGCCCAGACAGTCCAAAGTGCCTCTTTAGCCTTGGCAAACATGCATGTGTAAAGGGTTTTAAGAGAACTTCTCTTAAAAGGTAATAACTTTCAGTACTGAAAAATAGGATGCTACCCATCAGATCTCCACACTAAATAGCAAAGATCTTTCCATACAGTAAGTAGTCCCATGCTATAGTGTGACTGAGTCAATTTTATTATTCATATGGAAGAGGATGAATGGATATGAATAAGAATGAAACTGCCTCAATATTCAGCTTCCAAACATTCACCAGTGATAGCATTTTACTAATAAAACCACAAAAAATTAACCAAACTTTTACAAAATCATGTGCTTTCTTGCTATACAAAAACATTACACAAAACATTAATTTTTAAAAAATTGCTTTTATATAAAGAAATACAGAAAAGTCTCACCTGATTATTTTTCATAGGACTATATTATAGCCTTAGCTTGAATATCCAATGGGCTGGGAAATTCTCTCCTTAGAAGATTATGCTTCATTGTCCATCACCTGTGCTAGGTCTGGGTAGACTGACTGAGTGGATCAGGGTACCTAGGGCACAAGGAGAAGGAAAAGGAGGAGATGTCATAGCTGCTGTCACCAGGAGTCCAAAGAATAGCAGTCAAGACTGATTCATATGTTAGATTTACAGCACCTGTACTAAATTTGCAGCCTCTCTGTTCAGGTATGGAGGACCTCCTGTGACACTTCGATAGTCATCTCTGAAGAAGGGTGGAACTGGCTTTGTATGTGCAACGAATCCGAACAGTACCAAGCCCAGCGTGGCTCAGGAGGTTGGAATTCATCTGTATTAGCAACACCTGTGTCTTCAGGGTTTCCAGACTGCAGAAATCCTGACTTTGCCCATGTCATTTCAGCTAGATGAACATACTTTGCTCAAAAGCAGAGAGCAACAAGCACAATACTGTTTTCTGCAAGGCACATGTCACCTCTTGCATTGTTCAGTGCCACCTTACCTGCCTGAGTGCTAAGGGGACTGTAAAGCTGCTCAAGTCACATGTTTTAATGTGCTATGGGGAAAGACAGTCAAGGGTGGAACTGCCCCCAGTTCATGGTCAAGCCTAAGAAGAGGGGGTGAGAAGCATCCCACAAGCTCTCCTGGGAGGCTGTTTCACTGATGGTGTAGCTTTTTTAACTTCAATAGTTGCAAAGCAGAAAACCAGAAAATGTGCACACAGTTTAACTACTGTACCAATCTTTCCTTCAGGAGCTCTTCTGCTGCTATAGTGTTCAGAAGGCGTGGAAATACATTCCTTTCTTCTTACTTTGCTTCCTCACGTGGTGATTGTAACTACACATTTCTGTGTTCTTGGACTTGGTGTTTTTCCTCTTTCACTATCCTGTATATTTTGGATATTTCTTTTCTCAATCAGGAAAGAGCAGCAGCAAAGTCTATGTTGCTTGGCAACTTCTCAAATTCTTATTTTGCAATTCACAGCAATGATAGTTGCATAATTTTTATTACAATTACAGCCAAATAATACACAAATGTTTTATTCCTGCTGTCTTAAGATAGCTGTCAAAATCAAGAAACCCACAGTCATCTGTCCACCTTAAGTACTAGCTACTGTAAAAAAACTCCAGTTGCAGTAGATTTTGTAATATAAAAGTTTTCCATGCAAGGTCAGAGGAGAGAGTTCTTCTCAGGCAATCTTAAAAAATGTTATCAGTGTTCCATGTCTATAATCTGAATCCATTTGTAGGGCAAATGCACCTCATTATCACAGCAATATTCGGTTTTATGCTTAATTTTTCCTCTTTTTACAAATACAATCAAATGGCTGAAAGCCAGTTTTGTTCTTCTGTTATATGAGCCATTGTTGCACAAGAAGAAGGAAGGAAACTGTGACATTCATGCAATCTCATTTTTGAAGGATAGATCCTCCTAGGGATGAGGAAAGAAAATCGTGACTGGATTTTATGCCATATGTGGTACTAATATGAAAAATAATCTGCTTTTTCTACTGCTGACTAAATGCTGTGGGGGATCCCAAGCAGATATAGATTAGAGTATATATTTGTACTTTATAGTTGCTGACAAATAACTCCCACTAGGTCAAAACAGTTGAGGAGCAGTGTCACATTAAGTGACAAAGCTTGACTCCCCTATTATCATCAGTTTAAATTTGGTGTTTTTTCCTATGTGAATTCCAAAAAAAAATTTCTAAGTGTTTAAATTACGTTTAATCTGATTTATTGAATCTCCCTGAAGATTTACTCTATAATAGCTTTGTTTAGAACGATACACTAACTCCTTCCCCCCCCACACACACCATTTTTCCTTTTCTTTTACGTAGCAAATTTCTTAAAAGAAAAAAAAAATTGAGTGTGAGACAGAAAGCTTATATTTCAGGGAAGAATGGCATGAGGGGCCGGGGAGGCCGCATAATTGGGTGTGATGTGTCAGTTTCTCTAGTGACTGTCGGGACTATTCTGTCATCACTTCCGCAGTGCGTGAGTGAGAGGACTGAACAAATCTCCATGTCTCCCGTGTCTTAACCAAACACTGGAGTCTCCTCTAAGAGAAAGTTAGTTAGGAGGTGTGCAGGTGTTTTATACATTAGCAAAGGAAGCAAGAGATGGAGGAAATGTAAGAGAAAGGCAAAGGACCAGATAGAGTGACATAAAAAGAAGGGCTTGCCAAAACCAGAGCATTCATACAGGTCCTGCTTAGCAAATTGTACTCCTAAGAATAAAATAATTAAAAATAAAATGAAACCCAACAGTCCAAAGCTACCCTAGCTAAAGACAGATATAGCTTATTTTACAGCTGTGGGCTAGTCTGAAAAGACAGCTTCTTCATTATTTCTCTAGCTGCTTTCTTTTCCCTAAAGAGAAAACAGAAAAAACTAACAACACATCACACTTCACCTGCCTTCTGAGCAATTTCTGAGTGGGCAGATAAACACAGTAGGTAGTTAAGAGACACCACAGCTGTAGTTTTTTCTCCCTAAAGATTCCTAAGAGTTATCCCATCAGTCACAATGGGCAGAATTCAATCCCTCTACCTTAGGTGGCAAAAATACAGACCTTCAGATTGGAGCTGGTCATCTCTTTATATTCAAATTAAAGAAAAAGCCAGATCTCCAGGATAGATATTTTAGATATTGCTGTTAAAAGGAGAAAAGCACCCTAAAATTGCTATTTGATTTCCATTACTTTTGAAAGACAACAGACTCATTGTTCAGATGCAGATATACATTTCATTATAGTCTCACAATATGATGATGATGACTCAATGGCTTCTTGTATAAAGGAATGAAGCACTGACATTTAAAGAAGCAAATGAGGAAAACTCTAAGTTTGTTTATTTCTGTTTTAACAAATTCACACTTAAACCACGCCTAGTTCTGTAGAAGAAAAGGATCATATACTGTACTTCGGTTTTGCCACACTCCTCTGCACTTCTGCTATGCTCAGTTAAGTAGGAGTCCTCACGATAATCCATGGTCATGATCCTTCCCCTTTCTGGTTCTGGACCTCTAAAGGTCCAGAATGTAAATTTAAACATCACAAAATTAAATTATATTCACTGCATGCATATTGGAACTCAATGACATAGATTTTCTCACATAAATGTTTCTTTGTCTTTGGAAACTGTCCCATATCAGAATGAGTGGCATTAATTGATAAAATATTTTAGGCACACAAGATGTATACCAACCTATATCAAATCATGGGCCAGCAACGCCTTTTTGCCATGTACCTAGACAACTTCTGATTTGGACAATAAACTGGGCGCACAATACGATTTTATACTTGGCCCCTGTGAGTAGATCAGCAAAGAAAATCTCCCCTGTGTTATGCTTCACTGCTTGGTTTTACCAGTGAAGGTGGCACTGCAGAAGTTCACTTCTACGGTACAAGTTGGTTTAGAGCCCTTGTACTTGAAACAGGAACTGTGCTTTCTAGTGCTTAATGCTGCCATGATTTATATATACACACATGCATCAAATCCCTCAGGTTTCCACAACAGAGAAAATTAAGGATGTGCCTAACTTATGATACAAACTTCAACTCTGTGGACTGACACTATTTTTCACAGGGATCTAGGAATACGATTTTAGGGCATCATCTACTATTCCAAGTCCCATCCTTCTCACACAAAGGCAACTGAACAATAAAAGAGCCCAGAAGGATTTACAGATTATATGCAATATTGTAACCTATGACAAACCAAGGTTCAGTGTAAAGCAAAAAAAAAAAAAAAAAAGCATTAGAAATTTATAGAAACAAAATGGAAATGTATTGTTACTATTTTAGAACTTTGAAACAAGACGAAGTGTGTAAAAGGAAACCAAAGAGTGTGTCTACAGTACAGGTCACATCTCAGACCTGTTACAAAGAAGAGTAATCTGTACTCTTTGAAAACCTTTCAACTTAAGGCCAGGAAAGAAAAGAGTACTGAGGAGTTTATCCAAAAACCAGACTCCTAAAAAATTTACCATATGTGAATTATTTCAGATACTGTTAGAAATTACCTGAAATGGCACTTGAAGTTCCAAACTAAAGCTAGCCTGAATGCTCTGATATGGAACGAGCTGATTTCTTTTTTTTTTTTTTTTGGGGGTGCATATTTTTTTATTATTAGGATGACAATCAGGGATGCAAAAACACCAAAAAATATTGCAGCAATAGTCCTTTGATCAGTACTAAAAAGCCTGAGGAAAACTTACAAGAAAGCTTGTTCTCAGGAGAGGAACTTCATCTGCGTTGGAGCAAACAGCATCCAGACACCACCACCAGGCACATGAGAAATACCATAATGAGCGCAGCCTTGTATCTTGCAGTATTTGAAAGGCCTGTATTTGAAGAGCATGCAAAAACAGAAACAGATTTTCTTTCTACTCTCTCTCTGCATTATATATTAGATTATTATTGCCATACGTGAGACCTGTGGAATTTGGAAAAAAGCTTTCTTTATGGGCATGACAATGAATAGGATGAGCTCCAGAAATACTATGCCGTAGGGTACGTGTTCTGGGACAGGTGGCCCAACCAAAGAAAATTTCTTATTTGACTTTGCTAGTCCAAAATGTACATTAATCACCTGACAGGGTCACTGCAGAGATCGTAGGATTTATTAGTTCAAACATCAAACATTTATTAGTTCAAACATTTCACATACAAAAGGACATAAAATTATTAGGTTGATATTATATAAATGACTGTAAGTATCTTATTTGGCTTGCAAATCTGCAGTGACAATGGAACTGAGTAGTAAAAAAAAAAAAAACACCTTACACCAATACTGCCTTAAAACACATCATACATGGGAGATTTTCCATTTTGGGGGGAAAAAAATCTTCAAATGTATAGAACACAAATCCTTTGTTTCAAATGCCATAACTATTGATTTCACTCCAAAGTGCCTCTAAGTGAATTTCTTTTAGAACAAGAAGCATTTATTCACCTAGCAATTTTATACCTGAAAATTCTACAAAATAACTTCTTTTAATTTCTGTTTTTAACAGGACAGGAGCCTGCTTGACTCTCCATCATTAATTGTAATCTTGTGCTTAACAGCAAAACTCCGTGTGTGAAGGGACTGTGAAGAAAGCAGAAGCTATAATTCATCAGTACTAATACAGAACAATGAAACAGAAGAAACTACAGAACATGGCTAGTTGTGTTTCCTTCAATGAAATTTGTATTTTATCTACATATTTATATATAGTTTCAGTTATTTACCAGTTAGAGCAGAAAAGGTTTTATCTTAAGTAATGGAAGCTTATACTCCATTTTAAATATATATATTTATGTGTACTCTAGTAGATATTTATGTTGTTACTCTTCTTATTTAAAATTTTTTTTCAGTTTTCATAGAGCTAATGCAGGAAATATTCACAAAAAACCAACCAAACAACAAAAAAAAAACAAACAAACAAAAAAAAACACACAAAAAAACCAAAACAAACAAAAAAAAAAAAAAAAAAAAAAAAAAAAAAAAAAAAAAAACAAAAAAAAAAAAAAAAAAAAAAAAAAAAAAAAAAAAAAACCCAACCAAACAACCAAACAAGAAACATGCTAGAATAGACAAAGTTTTCTAGAAACCTATCCCAGTAATGATAATTTACTGATCAATCTTGTGAGGCTGAGTCCAAGTAACACAGGAGTGAAGAAACAGCAAATGAAAGACACAGTTGAATAAATAATTTGTTATTACTTTTAGTTAATTCTTTACAAAGATTATTGAATTGCATGTAAAGGAGATACTGATGAGAGAGAGCTTCAGGAAGAACTTAGTGCTACCCAACATCCTTACCGAGACAAGGATTTCCAATTTTGAGGAATCAAATTCCCATGTATTTTATTATTCTTGCTGAAGCAGCAGCCAAACAAAACGTCAGCCAAGCTAACATGCTGCTCACAACTCAAACCAAATGTAGGGTCTGATCCTCTAACTTAGAACCCATCCTTTATCTTCCCAACGATCTGGGGCAGAAGTAAAAGTTTATCTGAGCAAGATGAGTACTGACTGCAAAGCAAAGCTTTATGCAGGCTGTCCAACCTTTTTAATTAAATGTGTCTGTGTGCTCAGCTAGAGCAGAAGTAGATCTCTGGGCCAGGTAAACTTGCGGGAAATACCTTAATTTAATAAAATTTAAAATTTAAAAGTGGGGTATTTGCCAAAAGTTTTTAAGGTAATCTTAAGGCCATACCATTGAAAAAAAAAAAAAAGAAGTTTGAAATAGGAAAACAGACTTTAAAAGAAATCCCGCTTTCAAAATGGAAGACAGTAGTCAGTGGATTCCCATGGGATTCTGTGCAGTTCAACTGCATCATAAATAACTTTGAAAAAGAATTTTGACACCACAAAAATTAATCATTTGACTGCAGAAATATTTCATGATTATGAGATTGGGAAAGAAAAAAATACTGTCAATGAATATGAAGTAAAATACAGACAGGAAAGGCAATCCAAATAATATCATGATAGACACTAAAGTCAAGTTTCAGGAAAGCTACTGTGGACACATAGTGGATGGTAAGAACCAGTTCAATTTGTTGGGGGGGAAAAAAAAAGGCAAATAAAATATTTAGAATTGTTCTGTTAGTAATAGAGAGTAGTGTAAGTCATTGGTGTGGCAGCCAGTTCTTGAAGACTTGATGCTGTTCTGACCTCCATAAAAATATAGCAGATCTTCAAAAAATACAAAGAGTAGAACAGTGACAAAGAATGAACAAAGATACAAGTGCCTTTCTCTAGACAGATAAATTAATTAGACTTGGGACCCTTCACCACAGTAAAAACATTGTGTGAGAGAATTTGTTCCCTGTTTCTGTTCTCAAGTAAAAATTTCCACTGTGTCTCACAACAGGAGAACTAGGGAATATCAAATTAAATTGTCAGGCAGTCCATTTAAAACAAGCACTTTACCAGGAATTCTTTTTTTCAAATAGTTCATAATTAAATTCATTGTTCAACCTAACTCATTGCTATGTTATGCCACAAGTGTAAATAGAACTAAAATGCAACCAGGCAAATTTATAGAAGAGAGGACTATCGGGGGCACTAAAAAAGAACAATATGGTACAGCCTATGAAAAGAAATCTCTGAAGCTGAGATCATTAGAAGATGGAAAATATTCTCTACTGGACATTTTCTTGTAGTCTTTCCCTAACCTACTGGCCACTGTCAGAAATAGGCTAATGGGCAGAATGTACTTCTGGTGTGATTCAAAACAGTCACTCTTATATTCTCTGCCAAGACACCAACTAAACAAGTTTGGTTTTGTCTAGTGGGATGGAAGAAGAAGAAAATATCAGAAAACACTGACAAAACCATTTATTTTTGCTAGAAATAAACATTTCATGCATTTCCATAATTTTTGTCAAAAAATGCTTCAATTCAATGTAAGTTAAGAAACTTGAATTATGTTCAATGAAAATTCCCTGACTGTTCAATTCACTTTGAACTAGTCTTAAACAAAAGTAAAACTCCTCTTTCTCTGAAACTGAAAATGTCTGCTGGGTGACAAGAACAGATTAGCTGTGACTAATCTGTACTGGTTTCATGGTTGTCCTCAGATACCTACTTCTTTCTTAATTGTCCATGGTCAGTAAATTACTGTGCAGTCTCAGAATAAGAGATCTTCTAGCATTTCTTTCTATATTATTTTATAATACTTCATAAAAATCTGAAATATTAATGTAGTTAGTTTATGCATGTTGAATATGCAACTAAGTAGATAAAATTTAATGTCAATAAAAAGAATTGTTTTATTCTTGAACTACCTTTTCTGGTACACTAATGGAAGTTACAGAAGATCATAATTTTAGCTTAAAAACCCACTAATCCTGGAAAATTAGAGAAATCAGCCAAGGCTTTTTCCACTGACGTATGGCTTCCAGACCTCAGAGAGACTGAACAGGGAAGCAATCTGTTCACCCTGTAGCAATACTCAGCCTGATTCATCAGAAACTCCCTTCCTATTCCCTGAGCTTCCTGGGATCATCACTACTCAAAAAGACTGACAGAGTTTGGTCATCGTTCAACACCAAGCTGCTTTAAAGTGATAAATGTTGCATTTTTACCAGCTATTTCAGTTTCCTCCAAGTAAAATCTTCTATCTTCCATTATTATTTGCAATTTGATGTTTAAATTATTTCATTACTTCTCTTTTGATAGGTTTAGTTACATTATTTCCTTTTTAAATTACTACTAGATTTTAAGATCCCTAATACATAACTATATTGTAATATGATATATATAACTACATATATAGTATGATTTCAAGCTACTGAAAGAACCCAGATTGATAGATATTGGTATCTGTATCAGTTGACTGTGGTCTTTCACACTATAACTATTCTCACAGGACTTCCTCTTTTTCTTCAACACACTAAATGTGCTAATAGTTCTGTTTTTATTTCACCAATCTCTTCATTTTCTACAACTTTCAAGGTTTTTACTAGCCTTATTATTTTCCTTTTTACAGGAAGCAGCATAGTTGTTTATTTTCCTTATCTGTCCTAGTGACATTTCCATCACTGAGACACTGAACTGTCTACCAGTCTGTAAAATGCAGAAGAGGCCAAGAGTGTTCAACTATAAGCTCTATAATTTCATTTTCATCCTAACTCATCTTTTCCACTCTGGAAAACTGCACTCCCCACTTCTCTCTAAATCACACTTTCTCTGCAGCTTCAATCCTGATGAGACATTTTGCCTTATTAACCAGTTTTCGCATGGTAATATTTTCAGAGTCAGAATATGCATTACCAATTCTACATTTAGTTCTTACTGCCCTTTATATTTAGGGGGTTTCTCCTACACTCCTCATCCTCTAACATAAGAATCACTATGTTGCATGAGACCAGTGGTCCTTTCAGTATCAATCACTAAAAGCCGTTGTTGAAAGGTATGGGGAAACTGTGCTACACACCCATGTAGTGAGCTATCAAGAAGGGAATTTTCTTCCTCACCTACTTTAATTAAAGGCTGACTTACATTCTGAAGCTTGAAGATTTAAATCTCTGCCCTAAAATCTCTTCTGACATAAGTCTGGAAATTTTTATTAGTGACATACATTTCCATGACACATTACTTTAAAGGTAGAGAGTCCAGGATCCAGGAGAACACAATAGTCATATACACACAAATCTATTGCATATAATGTAGCATTAGAAATATTTTAACACTTCCATGTGATTCTCTAAGTGGATAATTTTTATGTTAGAAACAAAACTTGTGAATATCATGCCTCATGCAGAATTTACTTTTAAAACATCAACACATGTAGACATTACTTAAAGTTGCTTTTAAATAAAAGTAATACAATTCCAAGAACAGTTGCAAAAAGAAAGTATGAGTTAAATGTAGAAAGGTTTAAAACCAGGAATGAGTCTTATTGAGATATACTTTATTAAAAATCCAGAAATGAACTTTAAATAATTTTAATTATTCACAGTGAAGATTCTAGCTCAAGTGTGTATTAAAGTACTTTCCTCTTATTAGTTTTGCATTCCATTAATTACTTTTTTTAACTATTTCCTCACCTTAGCCATGTATGAAGGTGTGCTGCTTCCAGTTTTCCAGCAAGGATGAAGGAGATCTGCACAAATATATCACTTCAAAATAAATGCATGTAATTTATTGCAAAAATTGAATAAGAGAAAAAAATGCTTTTACTTTTTACTTTCCATTTGTCCTGAAACAACAAGAAAGACTGGACCATGCAATTAAATTATCTGCTGAGACCAAACATTTCCTGTACTGTTTTTCAAGAAATGACCTGTCTTTCACCCTCTTCTCTTCCTCTTTCAGCAGTGTTATTTCCAATAAGTAACCATTGACATTCAAGAGTCTATATATTTACGAAGGGTTAGCACACATACTGTCATCTGAGCTGTCACTATTATGTCCATATATAAAAGCAGGGGAAAGTCTGAAGCATCAAGTACCTTCTGTTTGTAGTATGTGCTAATACATACATGTGTCCCCTTATAATGTTACTTTTCCTGCAGTCTAAGTGAACTTGTTTTGATTTCGTCTTGTTCACTTAAAATGGAAAACTGTGCAGCTTCACAGGGGACAACAGCTGCAAGCATTATCCTTACACAGACTGTATTGTTTTGCCTTGTTTTTCTAATAATGAGTAATTATACAAAATCATGGTATAAAATAAAATAGAGAGAGAAAAGATTTTGTCTCTTTTAAATATTTTTATCACTCAATTTTTATAATTGTGTAACTGTACCATTGTACAGCATATTACATGTAGAGGCACTGAATGTTTCGAAAGTGGGACGTAAAGCAATATATTTAACAGCACAGAGAAGTAATCATTGAGCAAATCACTCTGCATAACAGTTACCATCTATTTTCCATGAAGCACAGGGTAAAGCATGTTAATGTAAAATACAGATATTGCAATGCAGTGTAGTGTTACACCGTGCAGTGAGAGCCCAGCAGTCTGCCTCTGAGCTGTGGCAGTCTGAAACCGTACACAAGTGCTTACAGCTGCAGTGACATGGTGCTAAGCATGTTTTAAGACTAGTCCCAGTCGAGCGGCATCTTATCCAACCAGAAACAATCCCACAATCCAGCTCTTTTTAAGTGATCATCCTTGTATCATAACAGATTTAGGTTGCAGCTACTTTGGATTATGGTTAATCTAACCTTTATCCATTCACATCTTCACCTGAAACTTACAAGGACCAAGAGTCAATTGCCAGGGCATAATTCACAATGACACTGATCTCTCCTTCCTCACTCTAATTATCTGGATTAAGAATAACACTTTTGAGTAATTATTTTCACATTGGATAAACATTAAGCTTTCCTGGATTTATCTGAGCTTTTTCTTAACATGAAATAGATCCGAGCAGGCTTATAAGAACATAACTGACAGTGATGACAGCTTAATCAAGGAAACCCTAAACAACTAAAACAATAGGAAATGTTTGTTTCACATTGTTTTGAATAATCAAGAACCAGTAACTTGATAACCCACTACAAACTATCTACTCAAAGACCAAAGAAAAAGGAATATCCAGGCAGATCAATTACAGTAACTTGTACTGTATTAATAAAGATGCAAAATTTTCTCTGATACAGTACCAGCTCAGAAACAAACACAAGTTTATGAGTTGTAAAAAATCCACAAGACTACAAAGCTGCTGATTTTCAGAACAGGTATCACAGAGAGGAGAAAGAACAAACCATATTACCAGTCTGCTAAAATTGTAATTAAAATGAATCAGTTACCAGCTCTATCACCTCTGATGACAATTTCTGAAGAGACTGTATTGTCCATCTCAGGCTACACAGACTCCACAAAATTGATATCACAAGCAGGCTAGAAAAATCTTCCAACCTTGTCTTTGAAACTACCTACGATCATATACAATTACTCACTAAAATCACATCACAGAACCCAATTACACTTTGGCTTTGCAGATCCACAGATAACCTCTTAAAGAGCAAACTCCCTTACTGTGTCGACCCCTGACCTCGAGCTCTTTTTCCAATCTTCAGCAGCACCACATGTTTCTTTCTCAGAGTGAGCCAGGACTTGGAGTTGCAAGGTTTCAGAGGGGTAGCAAGTGCTCCAGCTATCATAACTTTAAGGTTAAGGGAGCACACTGCTAATATCTCATTCGCAAACTTTAATACATTCCTTCTACTACTACTTAATTCAGTTTGAACATTATTTATGAAGGACTTTTCAGTAAGTATTTTTCCATTTGTTGGAGGTTTTTAATAATTTATAAGTAATAATTTTATTTGGCTCTTAAAAGGCTTTAAAATGTTATGCCTTAATTGAATACTTTACCAGCCACTGGAAGCAGAATCACAAACAAAGAAAAGTATTTACATCTTAATTTTAGGAATTATTTTAGAAATTGATCAAATAAGGGGCACAGACAATTTTGTTTAATAACTTGACTTCCATAAGGCTCCACAATAGCAATTAGACCACTGGGACTTTCTCTTCTCATGCTCAGGAATAATAAATAGTAAAACTAGGCTTTCATATTGGCTTATGATTTTTATTATTTCTTCATCACGACAAGAGGAGAATATGAGCTATGGAAGAACACTATGAGTTGGCTCTCAAAAAACAAAGAGCAGAACACCATAATATTAGGCACTTAACTGTAGCTGGGGCATAACAATAAAAGTGATACCAGGTGAAACATCTTTCTCTGTGCATATGCAAACCCTTGCTTACACGGAACTATATGGAACATATTCTGTATGTATATGTATAGTTATTTTAATGAAATATGAACAGCACCCATTAATATTGTCATTTACTCACCTATATTCTATGACAGGCAAGGACTTTTGCACTTTTGATACCTTACAACTCCCAGATAGAAAAAGAGAGAGAGAAACTGTCTGTATTTCTCTGATATTTTAAGCCCTCACAATCAAAAACGCTGGCGTTCATCTCTGGTGTTCTATATGCCCTCTACTTGCTGAGCATAACTTAGCTGAAAAACTGTTCTTCCTTCCTCTTATGACTTATCCTGCAATGATTTCTCCAGGTAACATTTCCTACTATGCTAACTGAAAGAAATGATGCACGTATTGTCTGCCCAAGTCACCATTACATGATAGAGTCCTGCTCTCCTGGGGATGGCTAAACACCTGCCTGCCCATAGAAAGGGTTAAAGGAATTCTTTGTTTTGCTTCACTTGCGTGTATGGCTTTTGCTTTACCTATTAAACTGTCTTTATCTCAACCCATAAGTTTTCTCCTGCACTTCCCCTTTCCTCCATCCCATCAGTGGGTAGTGAATGAGTGCTTACTCGCCAGCTGGGGTTAAACCACAACAGAATGAAACATCAAATGTCCTTCTAGGCTTGGTCAAAAAGTGGTTTTGATCAAAATAATTTTCCCCCATGGAAAATTAATTTATGGCTGGGTATTTTTCCAAATATCTGTCTTTTTTCATAGCACACTGAAGACTATGGTTTTCACTGGATTTATAGTATTTTTTCTGACTGAGACAGCTGCAATTGCTAATTAAAATATTTTCCCCAGTTTTGTTTCCATATTACGTCCCTTAACTCTGTTTTCTACCTCAATACTTTTTCACTGTAGACCAATCTTTTTCACTTACTTAACATAAAGGAATTTCTAATGAAGATGTTCCATACATACATTGTTTAAAGACACCTATGTGCGAGTTTGTCCACACAATAATGCAATCTAATTCAAATCTACTCATTCAGACATTATATAGTGGAAAACTGAGTCACACATGCATTATGGCTAAACAAAACTGGGTGTGGCACTGCTTGCTTTCCCCGAAGATGTCAAAACCTAAACCAGTCCACTTATGGTCAAACACTAAATCAATAGTGCATGAGCTGAGGGAATGCTGATTTCTTTTTTCTTACATTTATAGAAAAAAAAAATCTGTATTTTCTGCAGGACAAAAACTATTTTCTTCTGCCCCTTCTTTCACACTGATTTTTTACTAGAAAAATGAAGAATTTTCTGACAATTTCCCATCAAGACATATTAGGAAACTAAGAGGAAATAAAAGTGGATGAATATCTCTGCCAATAGTACCTTCATGATTTCCTACAGGAGGAAGCTTTTAAAATTTTACAAGTACAAATGGTGTGCTTCTATTGTCCATGGAAAGAGTGCAAATTTATTTTTAAGTATTCCTCTGTGTAAGTTAGGAATAAATTTATGAACATATGCATTGATCCATTCAGCAGTTCCTGAAAATATCAGTGCCAAATTCTGATAGCAAACCCCATCAAAAGAGGCAGAAAGGCTGAGTGGACAGGCTTAGCACTTCTCTGTATTATTATTCTCCAGCTCCAGTGGTACAAAGTTTCTAGCAAGGAAGTAGCCTGAAGACAGAGTCTGACAGCACTCCAGAACATATTACATTAACTGACAAAAGGAAACATTTTTCTATACTCATGAGGAAGCTGGGCAAACTGATTCAGATGTAAGTAGAAGTGTGCTCAGGTTAAACATTCTTTGATGATCATATCTGCCTTCAGGGAACCCTTGAAAATGTTGCTACCAGGCTTCCAGCAGAGGAAATTGATGAGACCTCAGAGAGAATGGAGGAAGGGGGCTATTCTCAGTTGAACAACCATGGTCCCCACACTGTCCAAGTACTTCAGAGAGTGTTTTACTGAGGGAACCACGTAGGAGCTTTATAAGCAAGACTGTCTGGGGGATACAGAAGGCAAACAGAAGACAAGCTCTTTCTTCCAATTCAGTGGTAAAATGATGGGCTGTCATGGACCAACAGCTTATTTCTTTCATGTAAGTGGAAGGTAATACATAATTCTAAAAAGCCTACATAACCTTGGATAAAATAAAATTAGGACAAGCTTCAAAAGAAAGCCTTACAAAGACATTCCTGGAGACTGATTCTTGAGGACAGACACAACCTGGCAGCTTAATGTCTTGGGTACTAAAATAATACTTCCCGCTAGAGAAAACAATACTGCACAATTCTCAGAGAGGTAAGAAAATATCTGATGATAAGAATCAGCAATCTGGTATTGCTACAGGAACAATGCATAATCAAGGCCTAGTCTGCAGGCAACTTCTGGAATACAGTTCTATTGTAGTTCCAAACTCTTGATAAAAGGCATTCAATTCTTTTTTATTTAGAGAAAACTAAGCCTTTCTTGACACTTTCAAAGAGGATGAATAACAAGACAGAGAAAGTTTGTTGTTTCTTTGTGGTTTTTTTGGTTTTTTTTTGTTTGTTTGTTGTTGTTTGTTTGTTTGTTGTTTTGTTTTGATTTTGTTTGTTTTTCTGAAGATTGGTTTGATTGCAACATATTCCACCCTGATAAAACATTGGCTTTAGAAGTAATGATAAATAATCATCCATGTAAGATATCACCATTATTTTTATAGCATTTAGTAGTAGTAGTAGTAGTGGCCAGACTTCGCGAACGAAGATCTGAGGAAGGTCTTTGTACGCCTTCCAGCCTGCGCATTGGATTTATTTTAGGTGGGACACAGTGCGCGCAGAACTGAGCCCACCCTTTAATCCTGAGGTTCGTCTGCCGGGGCCAAGCGAGCTTGGACAGTGGCAGCGAGGTCCTCAGGACGTAGGTGGATCGCCTTACAAGGCTAACGGGCTCCACCTACCCGGGGAGTTATAGCATTTACACTTAGTGGAAATATACGCCCTTTTGGGTGAGGTTTAGTCTTGACACATTCTAAGTAGTCCACAATTTCAGAACTAGATGCAGGCAATAGGAAGTGGATGAGCAGGAACCAGAATGGGAGAAATTTTCTCACCAGAGCAGCAGCAAAGCTGGTAGGGGGATCCAAACCCAATCACGTGCAGGTTGCTGTTACATTTGAGCCATTGGTAGTAGCACTGCCGTATTTCTGAGAAGCACTGAACATACTTCTCACTGAACAGAACTACCACCATAAATATTTTCTATCAAATCTACTGGTTTTAATATATTAACGTATATAGGCAAGCTCACTAACATTCTTTTTCAATTAAAATACCATATACAGCATCTATAAGAGGGATAAATTTAACTCGTACTCAGAACTGACAGTTGCTTATTCTTTCACATCATCAGCGAGTCACCCACAGGTGCAGAGAGCTCTGACTTTCCAGCCACGAGGATTTCAGATGCTAGATTTAAAATGACATATGATAATCCAGAAATGAAAATTAAGTGTCATGTATTCCTTCATATAAAAAGAAACACCTATCACTAAGGGGAAGACAGCATAGTTGGGGGGTGGGGTGATGGTGTTTCATTTTGTTTCAAGGCTTTTGTATTCAGCTGCTATTTCAGTTAGTAACACAAGAGACACTCAGTAAGTCAATAAACAAATGGTTCTCCTTTCAAATCTAACCCAACATCCTTGAAGTTTAACATATGCTTGAAAACAGGCTGACATGAGAAACATTTTGTTTCATATACATGCTTTACTTTCAGAAAGCCTTTTGCAAAACATTTCTTGCTGCTCAAGAACTCTCCTGCTTTGGGCTGCCATTGGTTTATACCAACATGACCTTGTTTCTCTCAGACTCTAGCTCAGGAAGTTGTAAAACTATGATCTTGTTTCAGATATTAGGAATGCCAAATTGAAAATTAATCATCTTGGACTTTTAAGAAGTTGCAGCTATCATGAAAATAAATTTGAAATCAACCTTTTTTCATGTCCACCTGCCATTTTTATAAAAGTCAAAACCATATGTGCTTCCTCTTTGAAGTCTGTTTTTGCCCCCTAATGATAGCCTTCACATTCCACTGTATTGTTCTGTTAGCTCCAGCTAACATAAGCCTATGTGAGGGGGCAGAAAAAAAAAAAAAGAAAAAAAAAGGAAAAAAAATCACAGCAGCATGAGAAATGCTTGTGCAGATGTCTGATGCTGATGTGATAAATGGCTATAGTCTATGAAGTTACAAGTACAAAATAATGTCAACAAGTTTCAATGATAAAGCAGCCCATGAAATATTTCAATATATGTTCAACATTCAGGGCAATTTCTGGTTTGAATTACTGATCAATTTTTTACTGTGTTGAAATGATCCTTCTTACAGAGGAGCCATTGTTTATGGGGTTGGTTTTTTTCAAATTTCTGTCACAGTCTTCACATTGGTAATTCTGATTAATGTGCTCTGATTCCCTCATTTTCTCAAGGCTTCACATTTTGTTAGGAGAATAAAAGCATTTGTACTGCTTTGGAGTCCAGGCTCTAGTTTGGGCAGAATGAAGTTGTCACTGCTGCAGCACTTGCAGTAACTCACCTCTGAAGAGCATCAGAAGTGCACAGGTTTGCTGCTCTGCTAGTACTCATTTGTGAAAAGCACAAAGAGTTGGGTTATATAGAACACAGGATGATTTTGGTGTCAGCAAAGACTTAGACCAAATTATAAGTTTCCTGTTTTTCTATAATAAAAATTAAAGTTCACTGGGTTTTCTTTTTAATGATTAAAGCAGATGGGCAGGAAAATCGAATGACTAGTTGCTTTCATTTGTCATTCACAAACTGTCAAACTGAGCACAGAAATCTAACACCCCTTATCCCTCATTATGATCTAGTAACTCAAACGTGCAAACGGGGAGGGGGGAAGTAAAAAATAAAAATAAAATAAAATAAAAGCAAATGAGATGAAAGCACAAAGGATTGATCCTTTGTCTGGATACAAAATGGGGTATGCATGAATGAATCATATATCCCTTTAATTAGGAAAACACATTTTTCTCACATGCAAATTTTAACCTGGTTTAGTCAAAACTATTCCAGGTTTGTACTACTGATTTAAACCACATAGAATTCACTTTGGTTTTAACTGAGAAGTTTGCACCTTTCTAAAGCAAGTCTACTAAAATTACTTATATTCAACAAAACAGGTGCATGATGATTTGCAGACAAGTCATAGTAAGAGATTTTATATTAAACTAAAGTTTTTGCATGGTGCACTATTCGTGAAGCTGGTAACTTTGAAGTTTTACCCCCACAGTGGCATAAAAGGTCTGGATGAATCTGGAGGGCAAATAACCACAATGGTAAAACAAGAAAGCAGCGGAGAGGTTCCTTTTGAGCAAATGAAAGCAGGGTTCAGTGTGATGGGTTTTTTACACAGTGCCATCCATTAAACTTTTCTAATTAATAATAAGAAGAATAAAAAGATACATGAGATAAGAATAGAAGCCTGACAGTTTTTTGGGGTTTAATTCAGACTTTGGGATAATCCTAGACAATCATTTTACACATGAAAGAAGGCTCCACACTCTTCTAATGAAGGTTTAGAAAAGACTGGATTTTTTGTAGTTCACAGTGGTTCTGTCAGCCTTATAGACATTATTTTTCATATTGGTCTGGAAATCACCTGTGTTCATAGAGTATCCATGGCCACTGTATTCCTATGAAGGCTTATTTGATCTCTCAACTGATATCTATTTAGAAGAGAAAAAATAAAAACTCACCACTTTTGCACCTCCTCATTTCTGTACTTTCTTTGCCAAAAGGGAATGAATGCGTGGCTGGTGCATATCTGAGGCTGGCTTTGAATGGGATCCAGTCACATCACAAAGAACATGTCATTTTATCACATAACAGGAAAAAGCAAAACAAGAAAGCCAACTGACAAAGTTCAGTTCTAAACCTCAAAAGAAAAAACTGCAGGCATAAGACATCTCTGTTTTGTCTAAGTTGAACAGATAATAAAAATAGCTGCTGACTACCAGTATTCACCCCACACAACCAACTTTCACTTTTCTTCAAGTTTGTCAGTGAGTGTAAAGACCTGTTTCCAATTGTCATATGTGAAGATTAGTCAGTGCATTTTGGTTCATAACAGCATCCTTTTCCTAGTCATATTTTATTTTTTCACTACATATAGCCGAGACACCCTAAACCAAAATTTACTCTTTTTGACTGAAGTATAGGGCACTAGTCATAAGCAAAGTCTCTACTAGAAATAAGACATTATTAAAAAAAAAAGTCTGTCACAATTTTTACAAAACACCCTTCCCTATTCTATTTTGTGTAAACCTTGAAAAACATGTAGCAAAAACTAAAAAAAAAAATAAAATCCCAAAACAAAACCAAAAACCTAACTAGGTCACAATCTTCTCTACTATAGCCAGTTTCCTGGTCAACACATTGGCAATCAGGTAAGATACAGCTTGCTCAGTGTTCAGTTGGGTGGGAGATCTGTTCCTATTGCTTCAGAAGGGGACAATAATCTCATGATGGCACCAGTAATATCATACTTTAGGGCTCCCAGCTAATTCATTCAAGAGTTTTATTAGACCTCAAAACAACAATTTTGTATATGGGAACAAATGAGTCAAAATCATTTTCTGAGTCACAGAGGTAGGAAAAAATAAAGCGGCTGTGGATATTTCTGCAAGCAAAGACAGAGAAGACTGCACATCATTTCCTAATTCTCTGCACTGCTATGGGAGCAGCAGCCACTGCCTGGCTTTTGAGCTAAGCAAGTAGGATTGTATTTGCATGATGCATATGTATGATGTCCTGGATCTTCAAGGTCTGGAAAGAAAGCTGTAAAATTTGGCACCACAGGAATGAACTGTGTTTTTGCTGGAAAGCAAACCAGAGTATTACTCAAAGAAGGAGAGGTGCAGCCAGGACTTGCTCTCATTTCTATCACTACTGTAAAACTTCCAGATTGCTGACAAGTTGCTTGAAGAAGCCCCAGCCATTTCTAGTGAATAAGGTCTTCCCCACTGCTGTCTATCTCTGAGCTTTATCCCAGTCCTCCCAGCAGTAAATCTCACAATGAGGTGCAGTGGCCAAGAGAACTAATACAATCCTTAAATGCATAAGCAGGGAAATAGCACATAGCAAGTAAGAGTAATGAACTGGTCTTACCCTCTGCATATAGCATTAGTGAGACTATAAGTAGTACAGTGAGAATTCAACAAACTGGTGATAGCTGAGAGCCACAAAGTGATTCAACACCAAAGTACTGTCTTATAATAAGAGACTGAAGAAATTCAACCCATTTAGCTCATCACAGGCAAATCCAAGTGGTGACTGACCACAGACTAGAGGTCACAACATAAGGAAGACATTTGTGATAGCAGGGAGCTCTGCAATCTATCTTGGAGAGGGGAAGACAAAATGACATCTTGTGGAGGGAAGCTGGTATTAGAAACACTGATTTCAACAAGGGTTATTGACTGTTGGAGCACTTCACTGAAGATATAGGTGATTCACCATTGTGTAACATACCTAGACCAAGTAAGTTCCCTTTCTGTAATTTCAACAGAAAAAAACCCCAGGCTCTCAGCAGTGGATATGCAGTTTGGGACTCTGACTTGTGTAATACTGTTTGGGATAGCTGATCATAATGGATGCCTCTGACACTAAAAATAAATTATCCTGTATGCAAGCTATAAGCTCAATGATCACAGAACAGTAAAACCACCATGCTATTATCTCCACATTTGTCACCATTCAATAAAAGACTGCAGTTTAAACATTTCTAAAAATTATTGCCCAGCAGCTTTACAAATAGCACATTCATAGATGTGGCTTTAACTTCTCTTTCTTCTGATAGTACCACTTAGAAGCATTTTTCTTCCTCAGACCTAGATCCAAACATTCAGCCATTTTACTATGACTCTTAGAGGGAAATTCACCAAAACTAACCAGAAAAAAAAACCCTTCTGAACAGATTTCTTTTCTCTTGAGATCATTCTCTTGGAAGGCTGAATTTCAGGGGAAGAGGACAAGAGTTACATGCCAGCAGAATGACAGATTAGAAGTGTGCTTTAAGAAACAGAGATCTGTTTTAAAACCAAACCACAAATGGAATAGTTTACCTTTCCAAGGGAGCTTGCTAATTTCAATTACACATTCATTAATATTAATACAATATCTGTACATCATAAGTAAATGCAGCATTTTATAGACATTACTATAAAACATTCTTCCTGCTCAAAAAACTTATTATTCTTGGATAAAAACCTGCATCAAAATTCATGTAGGGAACTGTTTATATAATCATATATTGGACAACACAAAAAACCTCAACAGAAACAGAAAGATAATAAATCCTACAGCAATCAGTAATATGAAAACTACCCTTTGGAGACAGAAGTGTTTACTGAAAAAGATGTGCTGAGAACTGTTTCCTAGGAATCATTCAAAATAACCTTCAATATGTCATTCATCCCAATGAAAAGTCAATAACCCATCATGGTTTTATGATAGGAAAAAACCAATACATATTGGGAAAGTTTGCAAGAACTCAGAGAAAAAAAAGAAAAGCAAAGTGAAAAAACCCATTGATAGCTTTAGAAACTGAAAGGCAGTTCTGGAAGAGATAGATAAGTGGTCAAGGATGCCTAAGAAACACACATTAATTACGTGGCTCTCACCACCATGTGTGACATCACTCACCCAGACTAGCATAAGCTCTCTGAAACAAAAATCAGTACATTTCCAAGGGGTTTCAAGAAAACTTAGTAAATTCAACTTCTGCCTTTTTTGATGATTTATGTTGGTATATTCCAGTCACTTTTTTCTGTGTACAGTCTATGGAACAACTGAAATTTAAAGGAATGTTTCCCATAGAATATCTAGCATATCAAAATGACAACAAATTAATTTCACAAGATGCTTCTTTTGTTTTTATTAGAAAGCCAAATTTTATACCCTGAGCTGGAATCCTTACTCATGATCATATTTAGAACATGCTGACAGTAATGCACTGTGGCATGAAGACATGGGTATGCTCCTCAGAATGGGGTTGCTGACTTCCAAAGTTTAGTGCAGAAGCTTATTTCTTTGTTTTACTCAACATTATATCCTTTAGCTTTAAGGTGAGAGCCAATTTTTTGTTTCAAATTGCTCCAGTCCAAAAGCCTGATGAATTACACAAGCTGTACATATATACATTACATATGTTCATTGCATAACTACTGTAAAGTCATTTTGCCTTAAATTATAAGAAAACTACAGGCTGGAGAACTGCCACATTTGCCTAGGTCCACATTTCTCAAATCTAGTCCCAGGCAACATTTTTCCGCAAAGATGCATACATGAAGTGCAAAACTCCCAAAGGACAGTTCTGGAAGAGAAGTGTGCAAGAACCATTCCCAGAAAGAAAAAGAAATGGGAAGAGCGATGCAGTTCAGAGATGCTGCACATGCAGTAGAGGGAAAAAAAGACACTTTACCACTGCTACCTTCATCTAGTGAGAAATGTAGATTAAAATAAACGCAGTTAAATCCACTCTTTGCTGTCAATGGACTTGGTTTCCTGCCCAGCTCCCCTAATACATTTCCACTGCAAGGGGTTGTTTGGGAGCTGCAATCGTAAATCACATTGTGAACCTGCTTCCTCTCTTCTCCCACGCACCTGCAGAGGAAATGTGCCAAGGGGCAGAGTTAGGCATGCTATCAGGACTAAGGGCGATACAGCAACCCCAGAAGTCGCCTGGGATGGGCCGCCATCATTTAAAGCAGCCAGCAGCTTTTTTGACCTGCAGAGCAGCTGAGAATCTAGAGGATGCAAAGATGGCACAAGTTTTCTAGAGGCAGATCCAGGAGACCACTGCACAGGCAGCTGCTGGAGGTCCCAGCTGTGTGCAGCCAATGCTGGCAAAAGCCTTCCAACAGCAGGACCAGGACTGGGGTACAGACACACTGATGAATGTTTCAGAATAGACTGACCTGCACTTGCAAAAGCTATGGGGAGTTACAAGGAGTTGTCACGCCTTTTATAGGGGTATGACCTGCACATGTCACTGCCATACAAGTACTTAGGGTTTCTTTCCAGACCACATGTGATAGATGATTCCAGTGCTGCTAATTTCCAATAAGGATTAAACAAAATGAAGCAACTAATATTTTTTTCATCCTAGCCTTGACGGCTTTGCCTAAGTCTCCTCCTGAGAGATTCCTATTTTGAGAAACATTGCTCTAGATAACAATTTAGCTGTTTTAAATAATACCATTTTTAAGCAGGCAGATGGTCCGTTCATCATACTATACACCTATTACACTAAATCCACCATGATTTCAGCCCCACAATGAATGTGCAATGTTCATTTGTCTCCTACCTCATTGGCTATATAACAAATGTAGAATATCTGTCACACTATCTCAAAATGTCTGGTTTATCTGTGAAGTGTTTGACAAAGCACATGTTACAAATGGCTATTCATAGTGAGTTATATACATATCTATTGTATATCCTGTTATATAGTGTAGCTAGGAACTAGCTATCACAGTACATGAGACAGAAAAGGAAGCACTGGAGTCAAGAGTCTTATTCCTCCTTCCCAAAAGCTAGCCCCCATCCTTGCTGCTTACAGACTGTGACAAATAGGTTTTAAGGCTTTGACTAAAAAAACAAAAAAAAGCAAACCTTCATCAGGAGAGGCACACTAATTAGGAGGAAACTGGAAACAAGAAACTGCCAATTTTACCAATCAATATGAGTAAGTCATGGATTTCTGTTTGCAGTCACCTTATGCCTCCATGTCTCCATCTATGAAATGGAGATCCTCTCAAACAGACTCAATGGTGGTTCATTAATATTCACCCAGGACTCCCCACCTTCAAGGTGCTTTTGTAGCATAAAGCTCATCATTAAAAGCCATTAGTCTAACCATTCCTGGCAGTCCACCCCATCTTAGTAAGTTCTGCTTCCATTTATTACATGTGACTTCAAGCTTCCTCTTTCCTCAGTTACAAGAAGGAAAGCAGATTCTTAGTATTTTTTTTCCTCGTTAGTTATCAGGGCTCAGTTTATATCAAGCAAATACAGAGTGTGACTTTAAAGACTAGACAAGATCCATCACACGAGTATTTATCTTAAAAGTACACTATGTGGTATTCAGCACAGCAAAATGGACTGGGTTTACTCCCTGCGTTAGCATACTTAGAACCTTAAACAAACTCCAATTTATAACATGTATTTTACTCTTCTAAAGACTTCCAAGGTGTGCTAACAATCCAGAATTCTCCAGGTTTGATCCCTGGCTACTAAGAGCAAAGATGTTTTTGGCTCCAGCTCCAGTCTGAATCTATTTCAAACACATATATTAAATTATAAAAAACCTCCCAGTTCAGATTCCTATGCAATCATCATTAGCAGATCTGCCTAAATTAAATGATAGCATATTTTTCCATTAATTCTTCCAGAACAGCTTGTAACATGCAAAAAAGAAGATAGACATGTCCATACATTCTTATGGACTTAATATCCATGCTATAGTTTTAATTTTACACTTCTCTTTGGCTGCTCAGCACCATTTAAACCAACAACAGAGACTGATGTTACTGCTATCCCAACGAAATTATGAATCCTGCATTTTATCTAAGGTTAGTCCACTGAAATACTTGAGATTTCTTTGCTTCAAATGTCTGACAAAAATCACTGCTCAAGGTGATGTGGCTGTAAAACATTTTTATCTGAGGTTTAAGCTGTCACTGAGATAGCAGAAGGCTTCATTCCGTATAACACAGAGAACTCATGACATAAATGTGGCCTCAGGGATTTCTTTCATGATTCAACAATTCTCCTTTTGGTAACAGCAGAAAATGTAAACAGGTGCTGCCTTGACATTTCCTTTCTTCTTCTTCTTTCCATGTGGCCACACCTCAACATGCTGAGCACAAGTCAGCAAAGTCCATCAAAGCCAAATACTCTGGAGAAACTCTATCTTGCAAATACTCTGGAGAAACTACAAACAATACCATTGTCTTTAGAAAGCATTCAGAAGAAAAAAAAAGACAAAAAGCAGTTGACACCTGACACATGGACTAAGCCCAACAAAGTGTTTTGAAGATTACTCTTTCCTGCTTTTATAATCCACTAACTTCTTACTGTTAGTTTTTAATCCAGTATCATGCCCAGACTGTTTCTTTGTTGCCTCTAACAGGGCTTTGGGAAAAGTGTAAATCTCATTTTCGCGTGTTTCTACAACATTCTGCAAACTTCTAAGCCAAATGATATAAATATCACAGCATGTTTCCTCTTTGGAGCGCAGGCTTTTTGTGTCCTTCAGATAAATCATTACTTCCACAGAAAGTAAATAAGAAATGTGTTACAGTTGCTAATTTATAGGATGGAATAGCCTAACTGACTCCTTGTAAAACAGACTTGAAGCAAGAACTCGAAACTACTCTTAGACATATCTTGAAGGGATTTAGTATGGATACATACTGAGTATTATTTATATGGTACTGGACATTGTCCGTACACATATTAAAACCTATAAAACTGTAACAGACACTAAAGAACAAAGTTGATTTGGGGTTACTAAGCCTCAAATGCTGGTTATGTAAAAATTGTAACAAGTAAAAAGCAACCCAAAAATGAAAAAATCCCCAAGCATGAGATGACTTCTAGGAATTTATATGGTTTACTGAGCAAACATACCTGGGAAATAAGTTGAGTCAAAACAGTTAAAGGGCATTGCCTAGTCCACTTGGTTCACTGCCACAGTAAAGATGTTCTGCTCTGCTTCAGCCAACAGCACTTAGGTATGTGCTGAAATTAAGTATGTCATGAAGCATCATATCAATAAGGTTTAACTGTGTGATTACAGTTTTACAAATGTTTCCATGCCCTCCTGAACTAGGACTTCTCTTTTCTGTTAGTTATATATAAAAAGAGAATGGATGGTTGGTACTTATATTAAAAGAACTGGGCCATCTACACTTTGAAAATGGTAGTTAAAAAAAAGGACGAGGAAGAGAATAACAAGTAGCATTTGAAAAATTGAACATATCATGGTACTCTGAAAGACGCTCCGCAGCTTAATTTATTGAGAATGTTGTCAGTAGGACTTGACTGGAAACTACGAGCATGAACAGAAGACCTGGAAACATTGGCCTCTCCAGCTGACAATACCCAAGGGAAAACATAATGCCTGAAAGCAGTTTTTGGGTATACCCTGAAAATAATAAAGCATGTTATTAAGTAAGAGGATTTGATCAGTGGAGCAAAATCCTTAGAGCCATTAAAGCTTTCAAAAAATTTAAATATTTGGCAAATGTGTATCAGATGACTAGCTGATCACACCCCCTGGTGTATTAACTACCTAAGAATAATTTTAAAAAGATTTTTGTTTTATCTAGAAACTCTAGGAATAAATTTCATTTTGTTTCAAGCGCAAGATGGTCATCAGAAACAAAATGCTAATTATTTAGGTATCAATTGCAATATTCCAGCAACTGAATTATTTCAAAATTATTTCATAGAATCAAGCATCTCAAAATTAGCACTGTCCTTTTCACAACAGGAATCAAACAAACTTTTCCCTTTTCACCATCAGAAAAGAAATGTAATACTACTGCTAAACTAGTTGAATTTCTGGAGATATGCTGTAGCTAAAAACATCAAAAGAATATTATTCTTGATACTTGGATAGCAGCAGAGCATTGCACATATAAGTTCTGACTTCCGCTTTGGGATGGAACCATCTGAGATGCAAAGCTTTACTGAACACAGGGATGGTAAAATCTGGCATGGCACAAATTAAGTACAATTTCTGAAACACTTTCAAAGGAGGTTTTAATATTAAATGAGAAGACAATTTGCTTCTGAGCTGACCCCTTTATGTTTAAATATTTGTAGGTTTTTTAAATATTTGTAGTTTTATTTTTCTGTCATTGCCAATGTATTCATATTGCACAGAGAGACTTAGTAAGAGAGCCCTCCCATGGCTAACACAAATCCCACAAATTCCTTTGGTAGCAGTCAAACACTAGGTGGCTTAATGGATAAAACACCCGCTCCAAATTTCAAAACAATGCTCAACTGAGTGCACCTCACACAAGTTGTTGAGTAGCAATAGAAGGGAACACAACTTGGTCTATGGTGAATACAGGCATGTCCACAGGTACCTCCAGCAGCCTCCAGCACCAGCAGCCACAATACTTGTCATGGTTTTTCAAGCTGCAGCTTTTTATGGCCTCTACACCCTCTAACAGCACAGCATTCAGCCATGATTTCAGCCGACCTGAGAATGCAGTTTAGAATGTGAAAAGGTATGTTAAATTTACAATCACATAAATGTATTTATTTAGTTAGCAGCATTTCTGCTGCTAACTAAACATAGAATGCATGCCAAATCTGCCATTTGACGTGCAAACAAAATAAAAAGAATAATATAACTACATGTTGTGGAGGAAAGATGGGATGATTTTTATCCTCTTCTTATTCATAGTTCTCCTGCAGTTCATAAATTTTCAGGATTGGTGTGTGAGGCAGCCTGAGTTGGGAAGAATTCTGTCTTTCAGAATCCCAGAGATGAGGGATGTGACAAGATGACTCAGGATGCATAGAATCCCCAGTGAATTTTCTGACATAGTAGCATTTGATAGAGGAGGGAGAAAGGGGTTGAGTTTTGGTCAACTAAAGATAAGCAGTTATTTTGTTTAGTTATTCTGTATTTTTTTCTTAATTACACCTAGAAAAGATTGTTTGGCAACTATTCAGCCAGTTAGCTGAAGCTAAAACATTAGCAGAGATTCAACTGGTTTTATTCCATACTTTTCCTAAGTAGTTGACATGGGAAAGGAGAATCAGCAGATGAAAATCAACGGATGATGGCTGGATGACATCACTCTTGGATCAATCTCAAGAGCAAGGTCTTACAGCATAATAAAGCAAACACATCACTGGATAAACATCTGACCACAAGTAATGCTTAATGGTCATCATTAAAACAGCAGGGAGGGATCAACGATTAAAAAAGCAATTCTAAAGCAATGATTGGAAACACATTAAAAACACCAACTGCACAACACAAAAAGAACCAATACAGATGGATCCCACTGATCCACATGTACTGGGAAGTCTAATGAAATGTAAAATTTATACAAAGGGATAATGACTAAACTCAGGGACTTGTGGTTGACAAATCAAGAGTGCTCCTTTTCCGAAAGGAAAGTGTGCTCCTGAGCTATATTAGTCATGGCATCCTGTCATAAAAAAAAAAAAAAATTACACCCCAAATTCAATTCAAAGTACCGTTCCATCTTTGATTAAACTATAAACAGATATTGAGATTCAAGCACCTACATTTTTACAAGAGGACAAATACGGCAATTTTCAGTGAAGAAATGAGGGATTTGAAAAGTGTCCCTGGTATAAGTATCTAAAGAGTAAAGCAGTAAGAGTTTCACAACACAGTATGGAAAATTCTGATGGAATACTTGATAATGGTAAAAACAAACTATCCAAAGGTACAGTTTTGGGGAACTATGGGCTTTTGATGATTTTTCAGGCCAGGCTAAACATTCATCTGTTATGGCGTGCTTAGGGATAATGAAGTTAATTCTGCCATAATCCCAGGAAACAGACTACAAAATCTGTCAGGCACCTTTCACAATGAATTCTTCTATGAAATACTTCACACAGTATTTACACGGCAGGAAAAGAAAATAACTTGTGAGCCCTTACTATTCTGAATGGAAACGAAAACAAGTGCAGACAACAGATAATATTGGTTCTTCTTCATCAAAACTAAGTAGTTTATTGTCCCCATGTGATGTTTCTTGGGTGGAAAAAGGGAAAATTACAAGTGGATTAGGAAAGAAAGCAAATTAAATGTAGTACTATAAGTAGCACTCAGAAAGCAGACCAATAATTTTGGCGTCAATATAGAGCATGTAACATTAAGCAACAAATTACCAAACATTCTCTGCAGTCAGACTTTGATGTTGGAAGGTGGGGAGGCCCCCAAGTCATCTCATGTTGCCTCATTGCATTTCCTTTAGAGCATTACCCATCCTTAGCACATCCTATTTGCTGAACCAGGGGCTACTTCTTCCCTGGGCTCTCCTTAGTGGGGTTTTGACATCTTCTCCCCTAATTTTAACTCTCTCCCTCTACTGAAATGTTTTCCCTCATTTTATTTTATTTGAAGGACGGCGACCATCCTGACAGGTGAATATATTTCCCAAGCCTCACAACTCCACTCAAATGGTCTTTTATCAGGGTGCCCCTGAGCAGTGGGAGCTCATAACTCATTTGAATGAGAAACAGTTGGGGGCTCGCTCCTGCGAGACTGTTGACACTGTTAGCAGCTGTTAGTGTCGCTCTCATTTTTACCAACTGGGAGCATATCAAAATGTTACACGCACATTCAGTGGTGTAGTCTCTCCTATTTCAGTTTAATGGGAATTAAGCACACACATCAAGGGGAAAATACACTGCACAGTTGCTAAATATTTTACACGTTCATTTTTTTAAATTACTTGCTATAGGAAAAAAAAAAAATCAAATTCAAGTCACTCCAGGAAAAATAACATTCCCTTAAAACCAGTAACAGCATCATTTAACTATTCAAAACTTTATCCCACAGAGGGCAACTAAAATCACTGTACCATACCATACTCTTGATTGAGGAAAACACGAAACCTTATGTCAATTTCTTGGTAATCTAGGCAAAATGAGATTGTCAATCTCCATCCAATTCCCAACAAACAAGTGTCCACATTGCAAAACTGAAAACTTTTCGGGCACATTCATTTTGGAGGCCAAGATTATAATAGCCATGGCCTCTAGACACATGACCATACACAAATGGAGAAACATAGACAAACACTGAGATATCAGATCATTACTTGCTGAAAGATATAACTTACTGTCCTGAAAAGAAAGTGATAGCTTCAATCTTAGATTAAACTACAATTTTTATGACAAATTCACATAAGAAACTGTCAGTTCAAAATAAAGGTACATGGGACATCACTTACACATGTTCTTTATCTCATATCAAGTGGTAGTAGCTGCAACTTCTGTACTTGACTGCAGTTTTTGTTTCACATTTTGAAAATAGAGATACAACTCTTCATTTCTGAAATCTTGAGTACCAGAAAACAGCCAGAATAAGAAAGTTACACAAGTTGTGTCATTATTTCACTGTTTATACTTACATACATGCTAGTGACAGGGAAAACCGTTTCATTGATGGATCATCCAGGCTCTGAGGTGACACTCAGCTCGGGAGTATTTAGATACTGTGATTTAAGATGTCACCACTGGCAGCTGTCACCCACCTCTAAACTTAGCAGCAGCAGGAATAGTCTTGTGCCAGACCTTCAGCCGCTACAATTTACAGCATGACATATTTTCAAAACTACCTTCATCACTTAGTCAATGCATCCGAGTCCCAGACTTACCCACCTGCCTGTGCATTGCAGCCACTGAACATATGGAGTCCACTTACTCTTGCTACCCTTGCAAAGGAGGCAGTAGCCTTTGGCTGAGGAGTGGACAGACAGCTTCTAATGACCGCAGCCCAACCCGTCAACTCTAGGACTACCACTGAGTGCATTAGGAAAAACATTGCCAGCAGGTTGAGGGAGGTGGTCCTCTACTCAGCCCTGGTGAGGCTGCATCTGCAGTGCTGTGTCCAGTTCTGGGCTCCTCAGTACAAGAGAGACATGGAGCTCCTGAAGTGTGTCCAAGGATGATGAGGGGACCGGAGCATCTCTCTTATGAGGAAAGGCTGAGGGGGCTGGGCCTGTCCAGTCTCGAGAAGAGACAACTGAGAGGGGACCTCATCAATGTCTGTAAGTATCTGGAGGGAGGATGTCAAGAGGATGGAACAAGTCTCTTCTCGATGGTGCTGATCAACAGGACAAGAGGCAACAGGCAGAAACTGATACATAAGAGGTTCTATTTGAATATGAGGAAGAAATTATTTACTGTGCAGGTGACCATGCACTGGTGCAGATTGCCTAAGGAGGTTGTGGAGTCTCCCCTGCTGGAGATATTTTCAAGACCTGTCTGGACGTAATCTTGTGCAATGTGCTCTAGGATGATCCTGCTTGTGCAGGATCAGTTTGGATCAAATAACCTACTGTGATGCCTTCCAACCTGACTGACTCTGTGATGCTGTAGCTACCACTACCACACTGCTCTTAGGATGCAATCAGCACACATCCACATGTGCTGCAACCAGTCAGTTTGACAGTGCTCCAGGAGCAACTTCCTCAGAGTGCTAGCACAATTAACGAATCCTCTTTTGGGACTGTATCGCAAATGTTATTCTGGACCACGAGCTCTCTCTAATCAGTTTATTTCAGCAGATCTCAACAGTTTCATTCATTTGCAATGCTTAAAAACTTAGATCTAAATAAAATAACTTACCATGGAGCAGTGGGTGATCTATAAAATAACTCTGAAAGCTGAGACTGGATATAAAATATGTGTTCTGACAGCTTGCAAGAATTGTTTCTGATAGCATGCATGCAGGCACACTCAGTCAAAAAATAATATTTCATATCCCAAAAGACTGAAACCAAATAAGCATGTTGTGTTCCTTTCTCCTGCAAATAATTCCTCTTCCTTCATCTCTGCTCTGTTCTCTGCTCCTTCTTTTCCAGTTTTTCCTCTCTGAAATTAAAAGAGAAGAAAAGAAAAAATAAGAAGAGGGGTTAAACTCTATTAGCTCTGAGTTTCTTAGCTACTACTAGTTTGCAATGGTAAAAAAAAAAAAAAAATTAGAAAAGAAAGTTATATTGGGAAGATCTTCTGGTCCTTGGACTACAACTCATGAGAAGTCAAAATGTATTTTCAAGTAAGTTTTTTTTCATATGGACAGAAATTAATTCAAATTCTCACATAGGAATAGTAAAGGTTTTAATGAAATCTTTTGAAAACAAAATTGTTCCAATTCAAAATGCTTCACTGGTTCCCTATGCTTCTGTAGGTTGTCACATGAGAAACTGCAGCTATTTGTAATGAAAGGTGGAGGTGTCATCATTGCAGGACCCAGACTACCGGTTCTGCCATTAACTATTTTGAAGCTGCCTGTCTTCTTAGATGTTAATTTCAAAGAGAGGCAAAAAACCACAGCAACAATTCTACATGGAAAGGATTATTTTCTTTAGAAGCTGAAATCTTTAGTGTTCACAGAATTGACGTGGAAATTGGGAAGATGCTGCCTCACAGCAGCTTAGGGATATTATTGTCTTTAAAATAATTTAAATTACTCATTAAAACACTCTTGCCTGGTTTCCTCATCCATCTCTACAGACTGTGAAATTTCAGCAACTCTAACAACAACAAAAAAAAGCTATACTCACCAAGCAAACATTGGATCGGAATTAAAATATAGGCTTTGCAGTATTTAGTCTCAGCTTAAAGCATGGACTGATAAGAAAGAACTGTACTGCCCTTACTGTGAGCTTGTATAGATGTGAGATGTACAAGTTAGAGAGAATACCTTACTTTGGTAGACCAGAGATTGACCAGATGCAGTCCTAGTAAAGATAAACTAAATTCAATCTAAAATAAGCACATTTACACAAATTTCTTTTATAAAGGTACAAGCCAGAATTAACATAATAGGAAACACACATTTCTTCACTACTTTTGATAGAAATACAAGTTACTGCTCCAATACTTGGTGAGAGTAGCTACAGGAGGAAAGTGAAGCACCTCTTGATAAACATCTAGACTAACCCAACAGATTTCAACCACAAAGCAGCATCTCTCAAATGCATTGCCACTTAATTTCTGCACTGTGGCTATGTATCTTTGTAATGCTATAAAAGAAACCACTTTAAACCCAAGCAAACAGATTTCTGTCACTTAGCTACCCAACAAAAGATCAGCTAGCAATTGCTCTGGCTTTGGTTAGCTGCACAGCTCTGACACAGCTGGTGTTGCCCCAAAGAGAACAACGTAGCATGGCAAATAAATACGATCCCAGAGCTCTCATCTCCTAATCATGACCTCAAGCTTGTTTCCACACCAGTTCTCCCTGGATGCCGCCACCTCTCACTGTGAAGACTGGTTATCCATCAGGTCTAGTTAAGTGGAGAGTTTCCCAGAAAGAAAGCATAAAACCAATATGGCAATTAGAGATCATTAAGTTCAGTAACACTGTTTACCTACAGGAGAAAGGAAAGCCTTAAATAATTAGCAGCAAGTTTATTTTTAAGAGTAAAAAAGCCTTTTGAAAACACTGAGTGACAATGTTTGTTTATAGATAGCCACCAAGGTATTATATTTTTCCATCCTCTCCTAACTTATTTCAGATGTTGGGAGAACAACTGGTCATTCAAAACATAATACACTTGATTCAAACAACCGTTTTTCACAGTAGCAATGGTTTAGTGCTGTGATTTTTGACACTGATCATGATCTGATTTTAGGTAATGATTACATCTGCAATCCTGCTGAGAGTTATGAATTATCAGCACCTCAGCAACAGAGACTATTAACCCTCTGTTCAGCTCCCCAAATAGAACGTGAGGGAAAATATTTCCCATCCTTTAGAAAGAGTCTTGTCAGTGTACTAGGAGTTTGTATACATTTTGTTGTATCCCACTGTTAGTTTGGCTTTACTGAGGAAAAATTCCTCTTCACAGAACAGAATCAAGAGACAAATATAAACTGCATCTATCTTGTATGTAACAGTATATTGCCATGCACACGTTTCTTACCCTTTGCCCTTAGGGAGGGTGAGGACAGGAGAAGAGACCAGGTCTCATTAAGACTGTTCTGTCTCAGCTTTGCACATAAAATCCACCCAGAGAAGAAGCACGTGGTTTCTGCAGTTGTGATTTTTGCTGTACTCACATGAAAGAAATAAACACCATGAACATGGATAGGACTGAAATCATTAACTCAAGGAATACTGAACTGAATCTCATTAATTAGAAAAGTTGTTCATATTTACACTCTTCAAGAATCTCCTTTTGTCTTCTACATCGAATTTGCAGAGTAGGATCTAATCTCTATTCCTCTGTTGCAAACCCTTCTTTTCTTTCCTAGTGTATTGAAATATTATTGTCTAGAAGCTCTTCCCTCTCAGTCCACTGCCCGTCAAGTGATTCCCTTAAATACATCAAGCATGACTAAAGGATCCCCAGACTTGAAAAGCCCATGCAACAGATACTTCGTTCAAAATGTGATCAGCAAGTGCTCTCATATAACAAAAAATGAAACTAACTGAACACAGACTTCATTTTGCTGCATAGTCAGAGTATTATGGAGTAAGTGGGACAAATCTGTCTCACATCAGTCCAACCACATATATGTTTTGCTCATGACTTCGCAGAAGTTTAAGACAGAAATTTTATTCCTTGTCCATGTATCTTTACACATAGCTGATTTGCATATGGTTGATACATGATACCAGAATCGAGGAGTCAGTTTCTCCCCAGTACCTTACTTTGCCTGCAGTTTGTTTGAATTCTTTACAAAAACAGAATAATAGCGAAAACTGGTTGTGATAACAGCTGACCTGATTTACCTTTTAAGTGCTTAAGATCTATCAGATGCCCATGTTAAGGGGAATAAAAGAAAAGACAGATTTTAATTTTACTGATGATGTAGATGAAGCAATTCTTAAAAGAGTCAGAGATCTAGCATACAAATTTCTCAGCCCAAGAATGAAGACCACATAACCAATATGCTTTTAGGGAAAGTGAATCACATAAATAATTACCTTATTGTTAATATAACTGTTCTGACTAATTTTGATGAGATTGAACCTTTTTTCTTTTTGTTTTTTTTTTGCCTTTTCAACATGGAGAGTATTTTGAGCTGTATTTATTTTGCTTTCTAATGCATTCATGAGTCTCATTATATTGATGGAAGAAACTAACAGACATTTTCATAGGTTTTTAAAAGGCTGAAACTTTGATCTTATAACTTTGAAATGATAAATTAAGCCTTTTGTAAAGAAAGATTCCTAGGTTTTTCTTATCATCCCTTGGAATTTAAAGATATTAAATTAGCGAAAAGGTGACTCCCTAATTTACTTCAAGCATATAGATAGATAGACATATAACATACAATATATAACAAAAAACTTATTAAAAATATAAAATTTGGGGGACTTGCAGAACAAAATACCATGCTCAGCCTATTTTTGGATACATCTTCCTAGAATATCTGCATGTTAAAAGAACATGCAAAAAGTCCTGGAAAATTAGACTTTTAAATATTTTGAATTAAGAAGCATTTTACACCATAAGGATATAAAGACAGTACCTATGGGTCTTGATGTGTATTGGTTTCTATACAATAAGGAATTACTTGAAAATTACTTGGGGTTTCCCTGTTTGGATAAAAATCAACTATAGACTGAAGTTTTGTCTTAAACTGTTGTGAATTCACACAGAAAAGCTGCTACTTCTGAAAAGCTGCTGTTCTTTTTTTAATCAGAGATGTAAAAAACAGTGGTATAAAAGGGTCTAAACTGTCAGGATATGCACAGGCCAGACCTTTAGCCAAATCCTTTCAACCTGAAATTGTTAACTGGAATGAAGTTCTGAACCCTGCTTCAAACATATTAAAGTCATTTCATAGGAGCAATAAAGCATTGTCATTGTCCACCTCAATGGATTTCAACAACCTTGTAGCACGCAGGAAACACACACAGATGCTATACTCATTCAATCAGGGTCCTGTGGGTTGAGAGCCAAGCTCAATTCATTGCTCTGTCATAGGCCCTACCCAGTAGGAAGAAATATTCCCAACCCATTCAGGAATGGATGCTGTGGCAAAAAATACACTACAGGTGCTCACCTACAACAGAAATAGCACCACAAGGACAGACAGTTGCATCATCTGGCAAGCCACCCCTGCTGCTGACACTGTAGCCTCCTCTACCCTATTATACCCTGTGGACTTCGAGGCAGAAAGTAGTCTTTCTATTTTGAGGACAGAGCATCAAAGCCTGTGGGGTCAAGTTCTGCTAGAGTCAGAGCAAGCCCTACTACACTATGCCAGCCAGGGGTATTTGGGATGTCAGTGTTCTTTCTAAAACATGACTGTTACCAAAAGCCAACCAGGGGCACGGGTAGAAGAGCAATTGAAAAAATTCTTGTCTAATATATGTTCTTTTCTTTTAGTTGTCTGAGTTGTCCTTCATTGGTAGGGCTACAAGAATTTTTCTATGTGTCAGTGAGCTTGACCAAGAAGGGCCAAAGTTCTAGGATTTTATATCCACTGACTTCATTCAAGTGACTGTTTGCACTAAAATTATTTTTGAGCCAACATCTTGAATAGTCTTCATCTATTATTCTCATTCAGTATTTCACTGACCTCAGTGTTTCCCACAGATTTTTATCTCCAGCATTTATGTCAATTATGCTTTTGGTCTAATATCGTGACTTTCTTACTTTCTTTGGTAATAGCGAAAAACAGACATCAAGCTCTTAGGAGGCAGCTATGTATATCCTAGGATTATAATTATTCCATTTGGGATATTAAAGAGATTCCAGTCCCTAAAGATCATGGATATCTGCCACATCTGTGTAGGCACATCAGAACTAGCTTTACACCAATCCTGATCTATAGCCATGCAAAACCAGAGCTGAGCATGAGTTAACTGCTTGGCTGCTCAAGCAGTTTTGTGGATAGAGTAGAAAATTCACCTTGTATATACACAGGAATCAATTATCATCACCTTACAATGGAAATAATGGAACAACAGTAGTGTTCTTACCTCTAACACTTAAAACCATTTTGAGGAACCACCACCATCCCCTAGAAATAGTATGTTACTCTTTGAAATGTAAAGTATTTTGAAAGAATAGATATTTGTATTGACTTGCTTCATTTGAATTAAATTTAAACAAAACCAGTAAGTGTGGAGCTGGCCACAGCAGAATTGGTAGGGAAAATACTTTTGGAAGAAAATTATATTAAATAGAGAGAAAACCACAGTATCAAAAGAGTTTGGGTTTGACCTGCTGTTTCTAAAGTCCAGGTGAGTTTCATTGCAAAGCTCAATGAAACTAACATTAGACCAGAATCTTTTTGAAAAACCCGTCTGCAAACGAGAAATTCAGTACCTTGTTCACGTAAGTTTGTGCACACAAGTTTCAATAATAGGCACTAGTGGTATTTTTCTTCAGTGTTTCTTCTTCCATCATAATTATGTCTCAACAAATATTTCACCAAAGCATATAGGACCTACTAGCTTTTTTTTTCCTAGTGTGGCATTTGTGTAAGCCTTAGAAAGCCCCCAAAATGCCTTAATTCCAACACTTAATATTGTGAGAACGATGAAGTAGAAACCTTAATCAGGGCTCTTACACTGAAATACATTCCCGATTAAGTGACCATCCCATTTAAGCAAAGTTTTCCTGAACCATCACTTAATGTAAACCAAATGTCTTCTGCAACTCCTTCCTACTACTGAAGCATTTTGACCCTTAGCCACCATATTAACACCTCTAATTGTAACTGACAGGGCAATTTCCTGGTTGCCATTGTGTGAGACAAGCAGAGAACACTACCCACAAGCAATTTATGACCTTTGACTGTCATATTAACTCTTTTAATTGTAACTGACAGGGCAGTTAGGCCAAAAAGTGTCCCAGCAAAGCAATTCAGGCAGTTGTGAATGTCCCGCTAAAGCCACGGAAGGAGTATCCAGTCATGAACTGGAAGGGCTGATGTGGGGAAAGAAGGGGAAACACCAGAGGCTGGACAACCAAGCTTTCTCTGTAATCATCACTGAGTATTTTTTGCTTCAATTTACTTTGACATTCTCTGCTAAAAAACAGAACTACTTTTACTGAATGCATGGAATTTAGTTTTAACTTTTGAAGTTAAAATGTTTGAATGAAAAATGTTTATAGTATTCCTGCTCCCAATGACATAATTTTAATGTCAACAAATTGATAAAAAAAGAGAGTTGCTCAGTACTGTGTGTTTGAAAATGTAAATGTTTTTAAATTGTTTAAATAAAAACAATTATCTAGAATCTTAGAAATTATGTAAAGTTAATGCAGCCACTGAAGCATGCTATAATGTGAGACTAAATAAGCAAGAGGTTATCTCAAGTGGAAGAGAGGGGAGTGCTGCAGACGACTTATATTCACTTCTGGTAAACTGGTCTCAGTTTAGAGGGTGAAATATTGTGCTCACAAACATTTTAGCACGTCTGATATCATTCAGCAGCAGGTGAGGACACTAATCAGATGCCAGAAAAATTCACTCGTTTATTATTTATATTTTAGTCCTATATGCCTAAATGCTGATCATTAAATTTGAATATTTGGTTATATTTGTTTGATCTGCCCTATGGGTGGGTTATCCAGCTAAAGTAAAGATACCGGATACTTTCTTATTGCAATCTATCGATCCTTTTTCCTTCAAAGGAAGAAATAAAGTGCTACGGTTAGCTTGAAATTTAAACAAAGAATATTGTTTAAGAATATTATTGAACCTATTTTCAGTTTTACATATCATGTTCAAATAACTTCTATTAAATTCCAATCACTTTCTAACTGTCCAAGATTTCCCTTCCCACTGTGTCCCTCAAGAGAAAAGGGAGAAATTCACATTAAATCTGGAAAAAACTGAATGACCAGTGTTACCAAACACAGAAAGGTGGAACACAGAGGAGTTGAAAGAGATCTTAGTCCAAGAGTGCATTTTCACAAATGCCTCTTTTGACAGCAAAGCTAGCTTACACTCCCTACATTCATCACCTTGTTCACAGAGTAACCCTACAAACAACATGTCAGCTTAACTGAGAATGAAATTACACATTATAGACAACATAATACCTTGTAGACACCAGTACAGGAAGATCTTCCTTCCCTTCTTACTTTCAACTACCGTTCCTCCTCCAGGCTTGACCTGACCCTTTCCATGTGCCAGCAGGAGCATGTCTCTGCTGAGCCAATTCAGCTCACTTCCCCCTGCAAAAGCACAGACACTTTTTCGTGGGATTATTTTTCTGCCAGTTTAGTGAGTTGAATCAGCTCAAGTTCCTCTGAGAGGGGGAGGGCTACATGGCCATCAGAGGGGAGAGGAGGGAAGAAGGGATACAAGCTCTCCTTTTTGAAGACACTGCCACAGATTTAGCCAAGCTCGTAAAATAACATGCAAAATCACCCTAAACAGCAGTTACAGAGAGAGCATTGCCAAGACAAGACATATATAGCACTGCATCTTCAGTTAGGGTATGTTTCATTGTTATTGCTAATAGATTTTATGTTATCTTAACATTGACATAAACATTATTAAGTATTTTTATTACTATTTTTAAAGCATCCAAGTAACAAAGGAGCCTGTCTTATTTTTAGAAATGCCTTATGATGATCTTTACAGCAACATACAATCCTTCTGTGACTCCTTCTAGTGGGTCTTCAGAGCCCTTGAACATGTTTACCCTCTCAAAGTGATCATAAATGAAAAGTGGATTTGTGCTCTTTCAAACCTCTTGACATAAAGAGACCAAGACTGTCTACTGCAGATCCTCAGCTTTGTTGCTTTCTAGATATCTGTTCTTGGTTTAAGATACACTGGTTTATTTTAAAAATCATTTAGACTACATAAGATCATGGATACAGTTAAATGAGCCAGAAAACATTGTAGTAATGTAACATAACAAAAGAGAAAAGATATTTATTAGGACTGCTTCTTCTTAACAGTACCAGTTTTGATCTAATTGTTACTGTCAACATTCAGGTGCTTCCACTTCACAATGCACTGTCATTTCAGGATAAATAGGATGCTGGCACATGAGCTGTAAGCTCAGGTCAGTTATCAGCAGCAAGGTTTTGCAGTGGTGCACCTTCTCAACAATGGTTAGAACTGGGGAAAAGGAAAAAATTCACATCTTCTCCAACTTGGTAAGACCAGAATTCTCATCCATGTAGCATGAAAATTAGCAATAAACTATGTAGAGAAGACCAAAACCTCTTATAAATATGTATATATATACAAACAAAGTACAAGCATAAAATAATTTGAGGGGAGGATAAACACAAATAGTCATCCGCTACTAAAGCCTTTGCTACGATCAGAGAAAACAAATAACAAGGAAGCCTCCATCATTTGTATTATTTTCTATAACATATTTATCAGTAAAAACAATATGCTCCTACCTACCTTGCTTTAAATGGTTTCAGTTGAGTTCCCTCTGGATACAGATACCACTTTCTAAAAAAGCAATTAAAAAATACCCCACTATGTCTTTCTATCAGTAGCACAACAGACTATCAAATTAGGAAAAAGAAAGAAATAATTATGAAACAAATTGGGAAGAAAAGTACTATTTTTCACCTTTTACTGCCCTTTCTTATTAACCAAAATCATCTCCTCTGCTGCTTGTATTTAGACACATAAAATCTGTAAAGAGGCTCCTAATTTTCTGATTGCCTTATGAATGTGTGATAGCAACTTAATTAAGAATTTAATAGCACTTCAAAAAAAAATTCTTAGGAACCTGATTCAAGACCCTAATGCCAGGCAAATGTTCTGTCTTTGCATTATTGTGTGAGAGAACATAAACTATTACACAACACTGTTTGACAGGAACATACTCCAAATTGCTATCTGTTTAATAAGCCTCTGTGGAGATCCTAAGCTGTTTCAGATGAGAGTAGATGTTTGATCAGATGCACGAAGGTTATTTTAAGTAAGCATGCAGCTATCTTGTCTGGTCTTTCAACAGCTAGATACTTCTACAAAGATCCATGGGAATAGGGGGAATTCTACCTTAGTAGACTTTGCAAGTGTCCTGGAGGACTTGCTAAGAATGCTAAATAAACAAGGTCTCCCATTCCACCCAGCCACAAAGAGCTAACAAGCCCCCGCGCCCCCCTCCCTGTCCTCCGGCGGGCTGTACCTCCCACTGGCAGCCCACACTCATCAATACACAGGAGCCCCAGATATCACACACCAGACCCTGCTGTGATGAGCAAACACCAATCAACAGCCCCATTAGCCTCCAGAGGACAGTCTAGTTTGTTTACAGTAAATACTAGAGCACTGCCAGTGGAGGACTGCACAGGAAATGCTGAGGAGGCTTTTCCCTCTTCTGTTTCAGGAACATTTGGAAGTTCGGGGTTTGCGTGCAGGGCAGTCTCGGGTGTTGCTTTCTCCTTTCTAAAAAAGAAAACAACACTGATGAAAATGCCATCATTTAAAATTGAAAGCAATTTAGGTTTTGGGGGTGTGGTGTTTCTTTCTTTTGTTAAAGAGCCTTCAGTCAAAATGACTACATTTTCAAAAGCAATTAAATGTTGATGAACAATATTTAAAGCATTTTACATAGGATTATCAAGGGAGAGTGCTAACCTTCATTAACTAACCATTACCCAGCTTTATGCAGATGTTTGGTATTGTTCTCCAGCCCTTCAACACTTTGCTGTAACATGTACTAAGTGCACCGGAATCACCAAGTTTTGCATCTAGAACTGGCAGACAGTGGAAGGGATTTAAGTGAATACTACAGCTTATAGAAAAGAATGAGACGTTGGAAGAGGTTTAGGGGGAAGATCCAAGAAAGTCTGAAATCCACCCTGTGTGTTGTTACCAGCTTACTGGCACACTAGGATGAGTGCCTCTCTGCTAGACACTTAGGGGGAAAGATTGCTTCCTGCTCTGCATACGCTTTGCGTACAGCCTAGTGACTGCTCTGTTTGGAGACCGGATTCGCTTCTGACCCTTTGTTAACAAAGACAATATAATTTATTATTCATACATGTCTGTAGTCGGAAGACGTGCACTGCAAGTAGCTGATCTCATTCTTTGCTCAAGCAACACGTGACTGGGACGGTAGTCCAAATGTTGCTCTTTTCCTTGGAAGCAGAGATTGAATTTGGGAAAGGAAAGTCTTAGTAGCCTGGCAGAAATTAACCTGAGCTTGAATTCAGGGGGAGAATTGAGTTTCTTCTCTTGTGGGGCTGAGGTGAGCTGTAAAACAGTAGTTGAGGGATGACTACTAAACAAATTTCTAGAATGGCTTAGTACATGGCAAAAGGGAAGCAGAAATTATTAGTTGGGCAATGGAAATGAACCTGTAAATTTCACTAGTAATTTTTCAGAATAAAGAACCAGCAAATAATGTCATATTTGTCTTACTAATACATTAACAAAATTTTTCCTAGCATGGCTACGTGAAGTTTCTATACAAGACATGCATCAATTTCTTCTGAAATCCCTGAAAGCTCTGAATCAACTGTCAGGTATGTTTTTAACACTTCAGACGAGCCCCACTCATCACCTCAAAAAGGAGGGGCAGTCGGAGGGGAAGTCAGTTGTGACAATTAACCAAAAAACAAATCACGTCAGCAGCTGCATGACCGCAGCATTTGGGTGTGCAAAAGCATGCGAATTTCAAAACTAATTTTCAAAATGTTTCAAAGTTGTGGTATATATTTCTCACTATAAGCCCTGTCTGCTGGACACTTTTTCAAGTAACATTTATAATGCATTAAAACCCTTGTATGCCTCAGTATACCAACAGATGTATTTTTAAGACACAGTGGTATAATGATACATGGACAAATGTTTCATGGTAAAATGTTTATAGAAACTAAGTTGAAAGTGCTTCTCTGTGGTTACACCTCTTCATCTATCCTTCCATTAGTTTAATTAAGCTAACTCATAGGTTTACAAGCCTGGGGGACCTAGAGAACTTGATCTGAGAAGAAGAATAAAGGGTTTAATCACCAGGACAGGTTTTCCAAGTTGTCATGGCTCTAGTGTTTATAACCTGCACAATTATATAAACCCAAACTTCCATTACTTGCCCGAGAGTCTCAGATCAATATTATAGATAAAGGTAAAGCTTAAGGTAAACGATTACCCTATAAGATGATGGGAATAGTAATTTTAGTGATCATCAAACACATTAGGATACAGTAAACTTGCACAGACATAATAAATTCATCAGCTATTTCTGCTGATTGATTTGTATTCCAGTTTAATTAGCCATGAAAGAGTCAATTTTTTTTCTGAAACCTTCCCTCCCCCCTTTTTGTTACAGATCACTGCCACAAAGGATAATCCCCAGCTGTCAAGTTAGGGAAATTTAAAAGGTAGGTAGGTTCTAAAAAAAAAAATCACTACCAGTCATGAATTCATTTTCATATAGAGCAGTTATACTTATTTCACAATGACTTTGGTTGGAAAATCACATCTGAAAATAAACTGATGCCCTAAAACTACTGTTCTAAAATTGGCTTTAAAATACTTTGAAAGTACAGTAGCTTGATATAGTGGAAATAACGACTAGGAAGGCAGAGGTTCTGTGGAGTGGCACAAAACCTATGATATCACCGTGGCTTAACTTTCAGCAAATAACCTTAAATAACACAAAATGAGCACTGCATATCTGTATGGTGTAGGAAGCGACAAAAGTATTTGTCACAGAGAGGATACTTCATTCCTTAAAAATAAATAGAAAAATGAACTCAAGCCATAAATGTGTTCAGGAAAGTCACAAAGAGTATCCGTGTTTGGTTTAACTTGCCACTACAAAAGAAGAGTCAGGGAACAATAGTGAGGTCCAGCTGTTGTTTTTCTTGAAGAAGTCCCAGCTCCTCATGTAGAGAAACTACACTTGAGCTGAGCTGGCTGAGACAAATGTTCTGTCTACACTTTAAATGGCAGCTGGTTATTAAATGACTCCCAATAGGATGAACACTTGCTATTGACAGTAAGGTAATATAAGGACCATGCAGTGCAATCAGGATGGGAATGTGAATGAAAAATCTTTAATCTGAAATTACAGCTGTCAGGGCTATATTATAAAACATGAAAGTTGCATCTGCACTTAGAATTAATGTGTCCCAAAAGCCAAGTTTCTCATAAAGGGCATCTTGCAGATACATCTTTTATAAATAGACTACTGGTCTTCCGTAAATCAAACCGAACTGTACCCTATACTAAGGAATTAAAAGGGTCACCTCTTCTGGGGTTGGTATTTGTTGAACAGTATTTGGTAAAAATGAACATTGATTTACAAAGTCCAACAGACACTGGTAGTAGTATTACTTTATAATGATATTCACTGACTCCAGTGTGTCAAACAAATTACTCTAGTTCTTTTATTATCAGCTTCCATGTGCAAAAGCATCTTTTTCAAAACAACAAAGCATTTTCAAACGAGCCACTATTTAACAATCTGAGTTAACAGAGCGTTGAACAAACAAATATAGTACTTTTTATTTGCACATAGTTCAGATAAATGGGCTAAGCTCCCTGTGCAGGCATGCTAAGCCTAGTTTGATGGAGCCAGTTTAAGACAAGACACATGGCAAAATTAGTTACCTGCTCTATTCCACAACCCCACAGCTCACAAGGATCACTTCAGTTCATTTCCCATGAAAGGGCAGAGCCATTTTCATAGGCTGAATCTTTGCATACATTTTGTGACAGCTCATCTTGTGATCAAGAATGAGTCATATTTAGTGAGACCTGTGTTTTGAACATTTCAGTCAGCCAGTATGAAAAGATCCTCCAAAATCAAATTGCCACTCAGAAATTCTTTAATGATTTATGAGAAAAAAGCCACCTTTGATACTAATCCAGTGTATACAGTAACAGGTATTCAGCTAGGAAGATTGGCTACAGCTAACAAAACCTTTAAAACCAATACCCATAATGATGCATTTTATGAAGAAGATGTATGCACGCTCATACAGTTTTCATCCAGGTGAATTTTTAAATGAAACTCACTAAAAATAGAGGTCTAAAAGTAGAATTTCAATGTATCTCTATTCTGAACTTCTTGATTGGGGTTTGGGCAATGGTTAGGTGGAGAATGAGAGATCACGAGTTTTCTGGTCCCTCGGTTCTCATTAACCAAGTCTTCCATGCTCAAGTCTAAACATTTTACTCGACTTGCACCTAAAAGCCAATTTATTACCATTTAAATTCCTCCTGCCTCCTTATGACCCACCCAAAATGTCAAGATGCAAGAGCTAAATCCACTGCACTGAATTTGCTTCTTCCCCTGGAAGGAGTCAGCATACTGCACGCCAGTATTAACAGAGCATTGGGTAATTGAGATTAAACAAAACAGAAGAGCATTTCATCAGTGATAAATTACGAATCACCAATAAAAATTAACATCAGCTATACATGCCATGAAGGGAATTGACCAAAGAAATTAATTTACTTTGCATAAACAGTTTTTTGCACTCAGACGCAAAGTATATGTTTTCTTCCCTCAGTAGGAATACAGTGGATACTTCAAGACCAAATGATGAACTTTTAGAATGTAATTGCAGAAGTCAGTTGCCTGGTTGCAAACCAAGAGGTCTGCCATTTCTATTACATAATACTAAAAATCAGGTTCTGTAAGCCCAAAGGTGATGATTAAGAGAAATAAATAATTAAAACATTTTTATAAAAGTGAATTAAAATAGTCCTCCCTAGTTAATAAAAGTAGGCATATCATTCTGAATTTAACTAGAAAGTCAATTAAGAGCTTTTTTCCCCTATGCCTCCCTGCATTCAGAAGATTATTTACATGTTTTCTGCCATCATCCAGAAATCTCAAGCCTTTAGAATGTGGCAAACAAATATCTGGAAAAGGACCCTGAAAGAAAAAGGCAACTGAAAGCTCATAAATTACATTTTTCAGAAGTTAATTTGCTCATACATTTTCAAAGCTACAGTATTTTTCTCTTGACATTCCAAAGTATTTTATAGTGTCTCTCAGCTTTGTTAAATTTGTCACATTTCATCCTTGAAGTGTCTTAGACCAAGGTGTTGAGTTCCCCTTAGGTATCAGCTGAAAAGGGCATTAGTATCTGTGCTGCTGGCACATACAAGCATTTGCATTTGTCTAACATTTCTCTGATAACTCTCCCTGAGTGTTGTAAAATACTAGAGTAACTCAGTCTAGAATAATGTGGAACAACACCTGTGAATCTAACTTTGAAGGAAGAAATCATATTTGATAAAGAAATTAAGATTCCTGAGAAACACAAGGAAACAATTTCAGTCTTATGATAGAGATTGAGAGAGATCAGTGAAGAAAGAAAAAATATTTTTAAGGGTTCCAACAAAACAAATTAAGATATTAAGCTCTCAAAGTCAGTAAAATAATACAATCCTCATAAAAACAGATACAAAAAAAATTCAATATAAATTCATTGTTTAGTCAGATCCCTATGAAAAATGGCCAAGGAAACCAACAAAGACACAAATTTATTATCAAATCTCTGGATATGAATTTATCCAAGGACAGGCAGCCCTGAGCATCCTTCCTATTTACAGTGAAAAGAGAAAATCCACAAATTTGAAGATGAAAAGCAGAGAAGGTACATGTCCATTTGAGTTGTGTTACCTCGCCCATTTGTTTGTCTTGTCTATCTGGGAGGTCTGGTCTTTTAAAGATTCTAAGCTCTTAAGAGTGGAGGCCATCATTAGCTTATATGTTTGCTTAGTGTCTAGTATGGGACAGTAAGACTGGCTGACAGCTCTAGGCCACATATACAATTAGGATTTAAATAAAGAGTCAATTTGGATTTGTAACCAGACTCGTGTGAAAGGGCTCTGCAGTAGTCACACATCTATAACGGATAGAGAAGCAAAGACAGAGCCTTTCATAATTTTCTAATAGCTTACAAATTATTTGCAATAACAAAGAGAAAAAATTGCAACAGAAAGGGCCCTAAGACAGCTAAAACAAACAAACAAAAATCTTGAAGCTCTATGAATGAATCGATTTTTTTTCACAGGGCTAGTTTCTTTGGTTCACAAGCACAGCAGTATTCAGCACGGTCAAAAATCCATGAACAAGTTAAATAAAAAGGTAGCACTGTTTCCTTGAGAGGAGCAACAACTCTAGCTGAAAATTAAAAATCTTATATATATGAAAAAACCCAACCCCAAACAACCAAAACCAACAGACTGTAGCCTCGTATATCTCCATTAAAGCAGAATTAATATATCAGATTATGAAGTCCAGCCTTGCACCACATATGTCCTTTCCGAGACATTCTGTGAATGCTGTTTTAGGCCCTAGGTCATGTTTTCAAGGTTTCACACCATTGCTCCATTTAGATGATGATGAAGCTTTGTTCTATCAACATTTTAAGAGCTATATTTATCTTCCAAGAACCTTGAAACAGAAAGAGAAAGGCGTGTAACTAATTTGTAAATATTTCCACAGTAGTGTATGTATCAGAGCACTTCCAACCAGAAGTGGTCCCACATGCATTTAAGATGTCAGGCAAACCTCGCTAAGTACCCAGTCACACTTGAATGTTCTCTATTCCTCTTGAAGCAAAACTGCAGACAGTTTTTGTGTTGTCTGTAACAAATGCTGGAACAGTTAAAATATTGAAGTGATCTTTGTATCTGTGACATAGTTTCTTTGGACACTGTGTTTCCCACTCAAATAAGTGGTCATCTTTTTTTCTTAATCATAAAACAAGAGTCAGAATTCCCGCAGTAGGAAATGTGCAGACGAATAACACAGCAAATGCAAACAGGTTCTGCCCAGTCTTCACCTTAAGGCTGGCTGTTGTCTATTAGATGTTTCAGCCAACCTCTGACTTGAGGAAGAGGAAAGGAACAAAAGGGAGACAGGGCAAGAGCTGATGTCCCAGGGATGAGCCTGGCATTGTACCACTCATTGTACCACTCATTTTTTCATTGAACGAAAAAAATCCAGACAACTTTTAAATGAATTAGTTTGATAAAATCAAATTCCTTGTGGACCAAGAGATGTATCCTCAAAATGAGATCTGGCTCTGAAGTAAAGCATATGAATACAACAGAATAGATTTTGCCACGGTAAGTTTGGACTTTGAAGATGAACCTCCAGCCAGAGAATACATTATTCCCTGCCTTACTCGTGTTATCCTTTTTGTCCAGGAAAATAAATCTGCCTTTAAGTAATACTGCACAATTCTGGCAAGAAGTACTTCCTAAAAGAACAGATTTTCAACTCTAAAGACCTTTTATTATTCTTCAAGATGAATATTTTTGAAACAACTTTTCCAACATTTCCTTAGTTTTAGACTAAATAAGTCAAAAGCTAAAATATTTAGCACACCTGGCAAACCTGCAGCTCTTAAATCTGGCAGCCTGTCCCCGGCATCTTCTTTTCTTCCTTGACCACAGTGCAAGCAGAAACAGAAGCTGCAGCTGGTGTCAGTGCAAAGGCATTGCCCAGTGCCGGCCAGCTCTGGAACTGTTCGGCACCTTCAGAGAACACCAGTCAGGCAATTTTTTTCTGTAAAATCAGATTCCAAGAGTGTTCAGTATGTGATTCCCTGGCTCCAAGCACTGTTAGGGAGAAAAAGGAAAGCAGTTGTTGCACTTGCAGAGGAGTCCAGATGGGCAGTGTAGTGCCAGCTCAGCAGGTACACTTTGGAAAGGAAAATGGGGCTCCATTTTCCCCCTCTCCCTTCTCCTGCTGTTCAAGAATAGGAAGAAGGGCTGCCAGGGCAGAGCAGGAGAGGGAGGATGCCACCATGGTTTTGCTTCAAATATTTTTAAAAGAACCTGTTTGAGAAAAGGGTTCCTTTTTGAACTGATACTTAAAAATAAAGTTGTGCAGCCCTGCCTGGCGCACTAACCGCATTTTCCACACTGGCATATATTGCATTTACAAAGTAATTGTTCTGGATATCTTTTTCCAAGAAAAGTATGCCAAAAATCTTAAATACATTAAATGTCATCTCACTGTGAAGCAAGTTAATCTTGTGAAGTTATTGTTATTGTTTCAATTATATGAAACAAACTACTGTATGGAACTAAATAACCAAGAAAATCAATTACAATCTAATCAATACAATCAAATTTGTATTACAATTCATACTTTAAATCACAAAATGTTCTCATCTGAGCTTCAGCTCATTTTTTAAAAAGGTTGACATGGCATTGTGTCTTGTATTTGAAAGCTGTCTTTTCCTATTAATTTGCTTTGAACAAACAAGCAAAAAATGAAGAAAATAAAAAGGAAGTTCTTGTTCATGCTTCTCCCACACATTTTCAGCTGTGTGTGCAAGCAGTTAAAACATGCAAATGCGGTTTGGAGGAAATTCGACATCTCTATTATAGATGAAAGGTAAACAAAAGCAGATGAAGGATTAGTGCAATTCCAAATTTAAGATATTGCTCTCAGTGACTTATAATAAAGTGGTGTTGCATACGGTGGCATGTTTTAGATGACATTTCAATTGTACAAGCAATTTGCATTCTATCTGACATTAAATAACGTTCTCATTATTATGAATTCTGGCAGCATCCCCGTCTCCACAGCATAAAGATATGAACTACGAGGCACATCTTAATGAAGGAAGTAAGTTTTCCTGTCAATCTGAAATGCAAGACAAGGTTGTACCTGGGCTAAACCTCTGGTAACATTATTGTGAGTTGCCCACTTCTGACATAGTACAAATCTTCAGCTAAAGCATTCTTCTTATTAAATAAAGATCTATAACTGAACACATGTATCTGTAATATCACTACAATCCAAAGAAAATTAAAAGACAGATTATGTCCAGGATATTACATGCACCACCACAGAGCACTGCGAGAATCTGGTATGATCCTGTTGCTAAGATACCTGGCTAATGCCACGGAAACAAGCCCTTCGTACTAATCTAGCACAATCCATGCATGCTTCCACATATTTTGGCAGGGGAAAGTAGGAGTCCACTGACAATGGCTTGGGATATTGCTAGCCAGCGCTCCTGAATTTATACATTTTTTATCTCTTGCTGGTAAGCTTCAGCAATCTGAGTGAAATAAGAAATGTAACACTCTGTTAATGGCATTTGGTTGCTTTATGGCATTTAAAACAAGTAAGATTACTTTTTATCCTCCTACATAGTCAATAAAAGTTGCTTAAAAAGGTAATTATTTAAGTGCTTTTGGTTGCAAAATTGCGGTGCTCCCAAAAATGACTGCCCTTAATCTTTGTGATTTATACTGTAATATGCACATAAATGACTATCTGCATTTGCTGTCTCCACTGCTGTCTTCAAGGAGATTCTAACAGTTTCCTCGGGTGCATACTGAATAAGCAATCAGAAGAAGAAGTGCAATTATTTTAACTCACAAGTCTGTACTATTTAAATCTGCTTTGCAACTCTAAGCCCACAAATAGCTCCTTGCCCAAAAGACTGAAAAAAAGAGTGAGAAAAAATGGAAAAAAATAAAAAAAACAAATTGAAAAAACCTAGTCATTCCATGATGTGTGTAAAAATCTTATATGAAAGAAAACTGCTTCATCAAACAGCCCAGCTAGACTGCAAACTTATGGTCAAGCAATGTAAGTGTTACACCCATCCTTTTTAAATATAAACCAGACAGGTGTTTTCACTGACAAAATACACTAATAAAATCTTCCTACTGTAACTCCAAGAAGAATTAAAAGAAAAGAGAATGTAAACACACTACCCATCCTTTTTGCAACGCGATCTCTTCTAAGCATCAGTGACAGTAGCTCTGTTGAGCTCAAGTTATGATAACAATAACTTTTGCAGATGTTCTTAGCTGTCAAGTATTATTCACTGAAATGTCAGAAGATGTGATAAAAAGTAAAACAAGAAGAATTTCTCTATAGTAATCAGTTGAAGTCGAGAAGGCAGAGGTCACACATTAATCTCTAACTATAAAACAGCTGTAAAGGAATAAAGGAAATATTATGTTAAAACAAATACGCAATTGTGCATGCCTACATGTACATTAATATGTGAAAGATGCTTATTTTTCTAATCTACATTCACTTGCAATTCATTCACTTCCAATTCATTCACAATACAGACACAGTGTTTCTAAAGGGAATACATGCACCTCAGATTGCAGCATCTAGAAATTATGTTGGTTTTATTCACTTTAAAATTTTAATTTTTTTTTTTGTTTTATATTTTCAGTTGTATTCCACTCCACAGACTCCCAAACTCCAATCAGTTTGCAAGCTTCCTCTGGCAAGGGACCTTATGAATTCCCAAGATCATTTTCAGGATTATGACAACTGTGTGTCATATCTTTACTACTCTTTACTAATGTTTGTTGGAAACAAACATTACTCTTACTGAAACAGACTGTATGAGATGCAAAAAACCTGATTATTAATGGCCATTCCTTTATTCAGAATGCTTTTTTTATCTTTTGGAGTCCTCTGGGATATTTTTTTGTAGTAAAACTATTTATAAATAACTACCTTAGGGCAGCATAGAAGGGTAACTGTGTTATAAAACAGGAGCATGTTCATGACAAAGAAGAAATAAATCAATAACAGGTGCAAGTATCTCAGAAACTGTTACTTCAACATAAATTGTCCCTGTAAGAAGGACAGAAAAATGTTTTTACAAACCTTTTACTTTTTTCAATTCTCACTGGAATCCAAGTCAGAAGAGAAAATGGCTGTTTGCTTAGAATAAAGTGTCTGAGCTATCTATGTGAACCTGACTGTAATGGTAAAGGATGGTGTGGATCAATATCCATCTTCTTCATTCCTGAAGTAATAACTTTCAATAGGAAAATCTATTTACTTTTACTTACCTTTATTTTATTTCATTTTGCTTTAAAGAAGTCCATTCCAGAGGGAGGGTTTAGATTGCAAACAGCAGTTAACAAACTGATGATTTAACTAAGGACAATAGGCCAGTAGGCATGTTATCATTCTCTGTAGCCATTGGTTAGGGTTAAGAAGAAACACATTTACTTAGAAAATTTATTTATTATATAAGCAATCAGTATTACAAGCCATTTAACACATACAACCTCCCTATGTATAGTGCATATTGGAAAGGTCAATCAGAACCAAAGCGTAATTTGTCTAATCCTTATTTACAACGAGCGCAGAACTGGCCAAGCCTCTCACCTGCAGAAGCAAATGCTCCCAAGAATGATGTGCCCCCAAATGGCTCTCTTTCCAGCCCCACAACCATGGCAGCCTATCTGACCTCGGGCACTGACGTAGCCTTTTCTTGGGAGCTGCTGGCCACCAAAGCCAGCTTTTATTATCATTCAAGAGAAAGTCTGTTCTGTGTAAGTGGCCAGTGTGAAATCACTTTTTCTCTGTTAAAATGCAGGTATGAATCCCACGGCTCCTCTGGACAAAATTCTTAGGTCTACATATTTTCTAAAAAGGTAAATTAAACCAAACAGGAAAAGAGGGAGAGAAAGACAAAGCAAACTTGTGTATTTTCCAGTTACATGAACTCACTTCCAATAAATTTGCATTCTCAAGATAAATCAGATGGTTGATACGACTTTTAATGTTATATTGTTTGTATCAATCAAAACATTTATTTACATTTTCCAGAAATAAAACAAAAATTTGTGGCTTTTGGTATCACCTGCTATTTTCTGTTGGGGGGGTATTTTGGAGGGGAGCGAGTATTTTAATTACGCACTGAAACAGTGCATCAGATAGCACAGCATCTTTCCAGCAAATACTATTTTCAAGCTTCATTATCTAGAGCACAGTGAAAGGCTTACTCATTTTAAATTCAGTTGAGAAGCTGAAGCTCATTAGGAATTTTAAATATTTAAAAGTACATTTGTGTTTTCTGCAGTCACTGCTTTCCCTCCCTACTGCTAAAATCACCTAAACCAAAATTAAATCAAAACTACAATTTACCCCTTGCTTAATATTAAGCAACCATCTGTCTTTCCATAATACAAATTTTTATGACTGTGGTAGAAACAGCATCCCTCACTATTCACAAGCATGTCAATATTGAAGTCAAAAAAAAAAAAAAGGCTGCAAGAGAGACTAGAAAGACAACATTTTATTCACACTGCGAATTTTATTAATAATAATTGCTAATTAATCTTAACTGAAGAAGCAGTGCAAAACCCCATGTCTGAATTCCAGGTTCTTACATAAATCTCAGAGCACTCAGAGTGTGTATTTGTAACTAAGAAAGAGATCACCAGCATTAAAACCCTGCTTATATCAACTGCAGAATGGGAAATAAATTAGTCACTCTACTCTCTTTAGAATTTGAAGGGAAACATATACTAATATAGATGTAACCTGGTAAGACAATTAATTGCAAAGTAATATTTGCAGAATACCAAGGATAAGCAAGATTTCATTGTCACTAATGTCTGCATATTTATTTGAAAGCAGATTGTATGAGTGTGTGTGCAATGAATAAATGAACCCCAACTGTACAATTTTCCATGTAGGTTATATGAGTCTTCATTTTTACATCTTCTGTTATCAGGATAATAGAAAAAAAAATACAATCACATACAGAAGTATTAGTGTGTATATCGCTGTAACACAGAAGTCAAATATTGAAGCTAAACAGAAGCCACAATAAATCTGAAGAAAAGCCATTGACAATTTTATAAAAAATAAAAAATAGTTTCAGTTGTTAAAAGGCACCCAGGGATTAGAAAAAATATTCAGAGTCTTAAAGGTTTTAGAAGGTTGGTGGGCTTGGGTTTTGAAGACAGTAATTTTTATTCATTGGTTTTTACCTGCAACAAATTTTGTTATGAAATTTCATCCACCATTTTATTTCTCTTAATATTGAGCTGAAACTCAAAATAATTGAAACAAGGTAGAAGCATCAGGAATTAATTAAGGTTATTGCAGGAAAATCACAATATGTAATCAATGTTTCTGAGCTTAAGTAGTCCAGGTAAAGAATTAGTGCTGCTGTACAGAAGGAGCTGTGCTACAGTAAAACACAGATGAAATATCTACTAGGGTAAGTAGTAAGTTAGAGGCTTTAGACATAATTATGCTATATATAATTTAAAGCTCAACTTCAAAGCAAGTAAGTGCTATTAATTATCCTCTACCCAACACAGCTCTTAAAATGTCAAATTAAAAAAGACTATTGGTAATTGCATAAGTTATGGCAAACTAGCTCCCTCCAGCAGTGACAGGAGACAGCAGGAAAAAGCAAGCAAGATATACCTTTCCTCTCTGATATTTACAGCTTCTTGTTCTTCATGCAGATCAAGAAAGCAATAATATTTGTACTGAATTTCCTCAGCCCTCTTTCAGGGACTGATTCTGCACATGATCCCTCCTGCGAATAACAGCTGCTGGATCAGGCTTTTATTTGGAAATTCACCAAACTCTGCTGACCTGACTTTTCTCTGCCACATCACATGTGAGACATTCCTACTTGTATGCAAGGGAAGCAGAACAGGCGCCAGCACTGTCTGCAGCAGAAGGGGGCAGGTGCAGGCAACATGTGGCCAAATTGTACTCCCAGCTCAGCCACCGATGCCAAGGTAAGGGGCTTCATTTGCTCCTGTTCCTCAGTTTCCTGACTTTCTGACTCGAGAGCAGGAGCCACAGCAGGAAAAGCACTCTGGGCTCACCACACACCTCCCTTTCCTCGTGGCTCAAAAGCTTTGCTGAAGTCTCTCTTCACAATGAGCGTTTGCCAGATCTCAGTGCCCCATGTAAAGGGCTAAATATATATAATAGGCAAATATAAACATATGGGTTACTGTACACAGGAAGACTTACTTCTGCAAGCATTTTCCTAAAATGGAAATACTTGCATATAATTGAACTTCAGAGGAGACAAAAATTAAAAAAGAAAGCTAGAAATTGCATGTTTGACCTGTGAGATTTTTTTTTCCCCTCTGAAATCTGTGTTCAAAATTTGGGTTTCATGCAAAGTGAAAAGGTTTAGAGGATCACTCAAGCTTTGCACATACATATATTTATATGTATAAAAACAACATCAAGTTTGTAACTGCAAGTTGTGGGGAAAACATTGTCATGACAGAGGAAATAATATGCTGGTCAGAGAAGGTTGTGTAATACCTGCCTGAAATATGCACTATATTCACCTTGGCTCTTAGCCATTGCTCACTCATAACCTCTATAATTCACAAAAATTATATATTAAAAGCACGTAATGAATGTTGAGTTATTTTGAGTTGAGTTGCAGACTTAATAGACGGTTGTCATCATGCCAGATTACTGGTATGGAGTAATTATATTAAAGAGCTAGCTGATCCTTATCCGAGAATGAATCTTTTAAGACACAGTTTCTGAGTAAAGCTGAAATGTACAGTAACTTGCGGATATCCTCCCAATTCAGATCAATCAGGTCTTTCATGCATTAATATTCTTCTTTAAGAATACTGTCCTGGGAAATAAGATCATTTGATGTAACTTTTGTTTGATTTCAGGGGGATCCCAGTACCTAAAGAACTTTAAGAATCTGGCCCTTAGGCACTTTTGAAATTGAGAATTAGACGTTCCAATGTTGGATTAATGCCTAAATACCTTTAAAAGTGTGAGCTTTGGAAAATCCCTTTGGGTGCCTATCAGCACCTGTAGGCATCTGGATACCTTTAAAAATGGCCCCAAATGCTGCTTTAATAGCTCACACGCTGCAAGAGGGTCTGACATCCCTTTTCTTTCTTCCACATTCCCACAGGTGACTTCTCTCCACCTCAATGCTGCAGGTGTTTGGACTGAGCACAGTGATAAACCTGTCATACACGCAGTGGGATGGGAAGCTGCCTCCCAAGCGTGAGGAAGGGGCAAAGCAGTGAATCTGAAATGTCACAGGCTGCACAGCCAAATTGGCCCAGGCCTTTAAAAATGGAAGGCAAAGGAGAAGGAGAGGAAGGAAAGGTCTCTCAAAATTCTAGCTCTTCCCCAGGCTTTCATTTGCTATGGCACAGCTCCAGTTTTTTACCTTACAACTAAAGGTGCCTGTAAGAGCAAACTTCCACCAAAACACAGCATTCAAGCATTACCCACTCCCAGCATGGCTATCCTGAGGTCTTGGTTTAGAGGGAGCACCTTACGAAAGCAATCATGAATCCTCACTTGCAGTTGCAAGACTTTTTTAGGGAAAAACAGGGATGCAGAAAGTCACACAGTCAATGAAGTCAAAAGCAGTCAGGGAACAACACATAAATAGCTTCTTAGCAACCTTATAATTCAGTCAATTGCTACTTGCAACAGCTCCTGCAAACAAAATCCAAGCAGAGGCCTTGGGGGATCAAGAGTAAAGATATCCTAGAAAAGCAAAAAGCAAGTTCCTATGTATACATGATTGCAGGATCTGGCCCTGTAAACAGGGCAGACCACCACATTTCTTATGTGGTTTCCATTTGTATCATACTTGCTAGTTATAGAGAGTCAGGACTGTCACACACCACTCAGTCCCCTCTGACTTGAAGCTTCCTCTGGCCCTACAAGCGAATATTCATTATCAGTTTCGCCTTCTTTAACTTTGATAACTATTTCCAATCTAGATGTAGGAAAAAAACCCCCCACATCTGAGGGTTTTAATACCTGACAGGTTATAGAAGTTGCCAAATAACCATGACTGTCCCCTCATCCCAGACCTGGCACTCCTTACTGTACACGAAAGCAGAGACTGGACATATTTGAGCATTAGTCTGGTTTAGGTGTATTTTTAAAATCTCTACTTTTAATGAGAATCGCTTAAAAGTCCTTATGTTGCTTTCTGTATTCATAACTCTTTGGCATTACAGCTGCTGAAAATTTTGGAAGAACAATGAGTTGAGCAAGTGATGAAGAGGAAGTGAATGGTACAAGGGCTGCTACATTACCCTGTGCTGCTCACATAAAGGAGCTCTGAACATGTTGTCAGACACAGCACTTTTTTTGAAGCAGTTTCACACATGCATTTTTAATCAGGATTATATTTCACACACATCTATCATCACTTGCAAGTGCAGCAGTGTAGTCCTTCTTGAAAACATATCAGCTCTCTGTGTTTGCCATCAACCATTTTTCTCTTTGTATAAATCTGCTGTTTGGTGACCCGCTAAACTATATTTGGTGTATTAGAAAAAAACATAACTACTTAGGATCAACATTGAAAATGGCTTCACAACTCCCTCAATATAACACATTTTTTGAGATCATCTTTATTGCCGCACAAATAGTCTTAGTAACTTACCTGAAATTATTCACTAAAATAAAAATATGATGGATTATCCTACCTGCAGTCATGTTAGAACTAGTTTAAAAGCTATAGAGTTTTACTAAGCCTATCAATTTTGTACTGTACCACTTTTATTGACTCCCATGACTATTCCCTACATGGAACAGACAAAATACAAAATGCTTGCTCTCTTGTACTAGGAAACACAGAAGGAATCCCAAGGTACCTGATGCCAATGAACCTGAAGTCAGTGGCAAGCAAATGCATGCAAACGCTTAAATCCTTCCAGCTCTGTTTAAGATGGAGAGAATTTACCTGAATCCTTTAAAAAAAGATGCTTGCCCATGAGAGAAATCCTTAAATTTCAAGTAAATGAACAGGACCTGGAGACTAGCAAATTTACAGTGATGTTGACATTTGGGGATTTCCAGAGTTAGTTACTTGTACAATAATTATGTAACTTTTTAGTAATGTCCCAAAACAGTAAACGCTCACTACTGAGAAAGGCATGCTCAAACTGCTTCTCCAGACTAATGTACTTACTTGTATTTTACTGTATTCATGACTAATCCCTTTTATGAAAAGTGTAAAAATTGCAGGTGGCGCTGACAATACAAAATTTAAAAAAATACTGCAGTCACTCTCACTTATTGTCCACTCAGTGGGGGAAAAAGGTTAAAACAATAATCTCAAATTCCTCATGAAAAAGGAATACAGTAAGCATAAAATTGCTGGAGTTCTACAGAAATTAAGTGGGATTTTGTAGAAATTAGTACCAAAAAAAGGTAGCATTTTCCATGTAATCATATACTTTCTATAGGCTCCTCACAACTATCATATGGCACGCAGCAAGGATATAATTTTTTTCCTAAAAGATGATTTCAAACTCACATAGAACGTAAACTTTTAAAAGAAATATCTTCTGAGAAGTATACCATTTCATTTATCATGTGAAATGAACCTAGAAAGATTTTTAATATTTCTGTTGACGCAGGTTTTTTATTTTTTTCTTTATGCTATCATTTCATCTTTCACCAATATAGTTCTTTTTAGCAAAAGAGTCTTTTATAATTTCTTAAATATTTTCCTTTTTTGTTTGTTTCCATTTTTATTGCAACACCATGATAACATCATGTAAAAGATGCTTTGAACATTAAAATGCTGCACTACTAGGTCCTGGAATACTTCAGATTAATAAAACTTGTATCTTAAAATAGATGCAACCTAGAGAGGATGTCATGAAAGGGTTTCAACAAAAACATCACTTCACCATGTAAAAATGCGCTGCAGCAAAGCCCTTTAAAAAAACTCCCTCGGCTGGGAACTACTGTATCTCAACATATGCCCTGAAAAATACATACCAGCACCAATTGCACAGGGGCATTGTTCACATGAAGTAACTATATCTATATGTTGTCAAGCAACTGGTCGTAAAAGAACTGAATAAAAGGCATTTGAAATATGAGATGACTGAAAATACCACAGCTGATTTTTTTATATTCTCTGACAGTTGAGAACAAAAAGACTTTCAGACAAAGAATTTAGACTCTATACCATGGTGTTTGACTTCCAAAATGTAATGTAAAATATTACCAAATGTCTGACAGAACAAAAAATGCATTGTAAAAGAAATGTTTTTTAAAAGTGTAAATACAGTTCTTTTGGAGTGTTGTTATAATGGAGTCACAGGATTTTTAATTATACTGCATCTTATCATCAACCTAATCTCAACATCCTTGTGAAACTCTCTGGAGTCACATATCGCTAACAGGAAAAAGCAGAAATAATATTTTTCCAGTGTTACCTCTGTTTCTAACAAACAAATAAGTAACTTCAAAATGGCAGGGTTTTAAACATATTGAATACTACATAAAGACAGGTTTTCTGAGTACTTCACTTATAATGCCTAGATTAAAATCTCTTCAGAGCTTCTCTGAATTCTGCTATTATAATTATCATCATTACTCACAAGTGCCTCTACAATGTTTCCTCTTCAATAATTTAAAACTCTGTTCTGGACTTTCCCTCTAGGAGGTTGAAGCCCAGAAAAGAAAGCTCTTGCTCCTTTTCTGTATTCTTTCGACAACAGTAGAGCAGACAACTCTGCAAGGGAGAAGATGCACTGGTCAGGGTGAGACCTTCGAGGTTCCCTGGGGATGGGAAGCTCCCAAAGGAGGGCTGTCAGCCTGCATCTAGTGACAACTTGAATGGGTAAGTCTTGGGATTGTGAGCAACTGCTCAGTCTAGGACAAACCAGGATGGAGAGCTATGTAGGGAGATGGGAGAAAAGAGCCTGCACTTTTGTTTCAGATGTAGTGGTGGGAGGGAGACTGGGAAAACTTACAATACTTACTCAGGTACTTTAGCCCTGGTAGGAAATTGCCTGCGTAGATCTTCAGTGCTAAGCCATACAATTCCTAATGGGTTTCAGATTTAAGGCAAAGGGAATAAATTTGGCTGGCAGGTCTGCCCAGGAAAGTTATGGCCGAAAGGAAACATGAAACAGAATATTCTTTCATCAACAATGCAACATCTTTCCAAACTCCCGTGGTCTTTTCCACTGGCGTTAACAAGCAGAAACTCAAAATATGTTAAGGGCAGGGGCAGGAGAAGGAATAGTTTTACTCTAGCTATAACACACTTCTCCAGAGACTGGACAAAGGGCATCAGAGCATTTGGCATGGGCTGTACATAGGACAGCATCCTGCCACAGGTCAGCTGCCACCCAAAAACCTGGCTCAGGCTTTTAAAGTTACAGATTTGCTGTTTCATGCTTTTCTTAGCATCGCTCTACTTGCTCTAGTCATTGTACTGAAAATTGACTGGCTAGCAGCACTGGAGTGGATAATAAAAACCTTTTAATTTTTTTTTTCATTTTATTTAAACAAAATCAAATCCAGATCTTACCTAATTCTTTCCAAAGTGGGGGTATGAAGTCAAGAGAAGAATGGAAGATCTATTGACAAGATAGACAACGTCAGGTAAAAAACTTACTGCTACCAGCAGTGGCAGATGTGCAAAATAGAAGAATTTAATACAGCCCATTGTTTAAAAACATTGTTTAACAATAGTAAGGAATTGCCATATTTCACACAGAGTTAATGTGCCCTGAATAGTAAGGAAAACGTAAAAGATTCTGAAAGATAATAAGTAGGCAGGAGATTTTTCAATGCTGTTACAAAAAAATGATGAAATAGTGACATTCAAGTCTCCTCCCTGAGGAGGAAGAACCTACACCAGCAAGAACTTGGTACTATTCATAGAGGACAGGGGAATTGGGTGGGAAGAGTTCTTGTGTGTCAATGAGAGCAAAGTGAATAAAACGAAGAGGAATAACTGACACTGAAAGGCAACTATGGCAACATTCAGCATGAATGGGTGAAGATGGTAAGGGAAATCCATCAGAAATATAAATGGTGGTCACTTCACATGGCATGCAACAGCTCGGAGCAACCCAATTAATTTAGTTTTCTTCAGTCTTCAGTGGAAGAAGTGAATATGGCTCAGTAAAGACTTCCTTACAAGATGGTCTGGTTTGATTTGAGCTGTTACTTATGATCAGAATTAGGAAGAAAACATAAGTGACAACAGAGAACTGGACAAAAAATTAGGATGAAGGTGTTACCATCTTTCTTCTCCCCCTCCCCTCCCATCCAGATTCCTTTGGCCCCATCTCTTACAGCCCTTGGAGTTAAGTTAATGATGAAGTGGTTTGTCAGTATAGAAAGTACCACGTTGAAATTCATGCTGAGACTGGAAGAAGCTTTTGTCTTGTTGAGAAAAGTGAAAATTCTGTTTGAATAAAGTGTAGAACCAGGTTTCCCCTTCTGTTTTCTTAGAAAGCACATGTCTAAGACTTTTCTGGTTTTGCCTCTTAGTGTTATCTCAACTCCTATCTTTTTGTACAAGGAGGCTGTCTCCTGTGTTTGTGAAAGACATTCTCAAAGAAAAAAAAGAGATGAAAATATCCATCAGTCCTGAATGAACCAAATTAATTAAAAGGAGAAAAAAAAAATTTCTCACAGCACATTTTTTTGTTGCATAGTCAGTCCAGAACCATATCTATTCACCCTCAGCAGGGCATTTAAAAGAGCAAGAATGTTTCAGCAGCACATCAATGGCCTTTACTACTTCATTCTTCAGCCAGACTAGTGTCTCAAGAAGTACAGCACAGCTTGTTTAAAATGCTGCATTTTTTCATCACTGTGGAACCAATACTCCTGAGAGAGACCATGAAATCTGTGGCTGGAGCTATTACTTTGCTGCCGGTGAGCTGCTTCTTGGTAGCCAAAAAACACAGATGATGAGCTCCATGTGTGTGAACTACTATGATTTACCTGTGAAGTTACTTTTATTGTCTTATCCTTTATCCCCACTGATAATGATACCTGGGAACAGAGGTATAAGACAAAAGGAAACAAAGATTGTAAATAATATATTTTTGTGCATTGTAAATAATATATTTATTTTATATTATTATAAAAAATAATTTATTGCATTGTTGTAAATACATAGTAAACTACTGTAAATAATGTATTTTTAGGCCAAGACTAAACCTAAACCTGTAACTACTGTCCTGAAGAAGAGACAGTAAGATTTGAAAAACTGAACAATTACCAAGTCTCAGTGAGGAAACAGAAGCTTGAGATGTGCATTATTTTTGAAAATAAGAATGTTGTAACTTGTTTAAAAATTGTATTATCCACATGAAGGAGCAAGTTAAAGTTTCTGAGCATAGTAATTGTCACAATACTGAAGTGTTTCACTCTGTCACCACACTGTACTTTTGTTGTAGTTTCTATAGTATTTTTCAAGGGGAAAAAAGGAATAGGTAAATATAACTCCTCTATATTCTACTATTTGTCATACAGAGGTCATCCTGCTCTATTCACATCTCTGTTACATGAAGCTCCACCTCTGCTGGAACCACAAAACCACCTCTGAGTTTTCCAATGTCTCACAGACAGATGGACACAGACACACAACCCTAGTACAAAGACCGCGGCACATTCCCAGCTAGCCTAAATGTACTAGCCTAGTGCTGCTTATAAATCAGTCAAATAATTTTCTTTTCTAGTGGTAAAAAATAACTTAAAAATTACTTTGAAAACTATAAGAAAAAATGAGAAAATACTATCTCCAGGTATAGCACAGATTTCAGAGAATGGAAAAATATGCTGTTGAAATTTATCTTTACAAAGCAAACAACTGTATTAACATACCAGATAAAATCCTGACCCTGTTGAAGCTTACAGGGGTTTTGTCATTGATTTCAGCAGCATGTGGAATTCATCCTGTATACAGCTTTGTTATGCACTTAGAAGAACAGTGAAATATGATCACATAGTATGAATTATTAATTACAGTCAACACAGAGTACCGCGATGCACACCCATATGCATATTACTCATGAACACATCTCAACAGGTTTGTAGGATGGGTTCTGAGAAAAAAATGCAAAGACAGCAAATGATTATGAGAACATTTCTGAGTTTTCATTGTAAAAGGAGTACTCGTTTCTTCCATTAAAACAAATTGTAAGACTCCCTGATATCAATTTAATCAGGAATACCAGAACAAAAAACATTATAGCCCAGCTCATCGTAAACTTTTTACATATATATGTATGAAAATAAAGAATATACAGCATTCTAGCTCAGAGTACTAGTTACTCGTAGGCTTCATTGTCAGTTTGATTTACTTCTGAATGCTCATGTTTCTTTACTTTGATTTTGTGTCTCCCACTGGCTCAGAGTAAATAGCCGTCATGGAGAAAGAGACCAGGGAAGACGGAATAACTATATGGAAGAGAAATCCATTAGGAAACATAAGATAGACAATCTGTAACAAGCTCTGGATATCTTCTAAAGTGATCAGAGGCCAAGAGGACATTTAGCAAAGTGTTATTATAGACACAAGTTCTGTTCTTGCTCTTTCCTTGGCACACGCATAGGGCCATTATCAGAGACAGGATATTCTTGTTCTTGAGAGAGTATAGTTATTCTTGTTACCCACTGCTAGTGGTCCATTTTGCTGGGCCAGTCAGACACATCATCACTATAATCATTACACTCACTTAATTGAGATTTTTTATTACCAACTATGTCACTTCACTTATCTGAACAATATTCTTTTATAACAAGCGAAAAATTTAACTGTCTGCTTCCAACCCACTCAAGATCTCAAATGAAAAAAATTACTTTTTACGCCAATAATTTTACTAATTTTAAGAGGGGGAAAGATAACAGATCTAAAAAAAAATATTTTTGAATTCATACTAATATGCACAACTTTTTACATATATATGTATTTGGATTTTTTCAGCTGGATCTTAGCTTTAGTTTGAGGAAACAGAGCAACAAAAAAGAGCAAGGTTCTGAGAATACTATGAGGTGAACATGCATCTATTTGCAAAATCTAACAAATTCAAGAAAGTTTTTATAGTAGATGGCCATTATTATTTTGAAAATTGCTGTCTCACCACTGTAATGAAGAAAGTATTTTTAAAATCCAGTATATTTGAAGTTCCACTGAACTACAATGAGCATAACGATTTAATAGTTGATAGTTCTTAAAATCCTTCCAGAGGATTAATGGAAAACATAAAGTATTCTAACAGTCCGGGTAGGAAGCAACTTCCAATGTTCATATAAGAAAATTTGAATCCACAAGGCAACACCATGTAGACCTCCCTTACTTCAGTATAGCATTGCTTGCACTGCATCTTCTGATGTTCAGAAAACTGATCTCAAGACATCTTCTATTGCTCATACCTTTGCACCTCTCGTAAATTACATGAGGTGAAAATATACCATGTTCTTTGCAAATAATAAAAGTAACCTGAACAGAAAAATTTCACAGTAAATCAACTATTGCAGCATAAGGGAGAGCAGGCCAAGTTGATTTGTGTCAGATTTTCAAGGTAGAGGTAACAGAATTTTTACTCCGTCATAACTCTCTTGTTACTCCATAAAAATACTTTTCTCTAAAAATACTACATCACTTTAGTGAAGGAAAAATACAGCTCACCTCTGGGATCATTTATTAATTTCCCTTCCATACCTTTGCTTCCTTATACCTATATTCCAAATCCCTAACCACATTTTTTGTCATCTTAAAAAGCACCATGTTTCTAAAATAGACTACAATTTTTATGGTTTACTCAGAAATTGAGAGTAACAAATTTCAAAGCTGGAAACAAAAAAAGCAACGGAAGAGGAGTAAGATCCATTTGCTACAACACTGGAAACATGCAGCCTGTCAGTACTAATACATGCTACCATTAGAAATATATGCCTTGCTGAGTTGCACTTTCCCACTTCACAGCCGTAATGCCTGACCTCAAAGGAACTACTTGATTAACATCAGGGATTTGGGGTTTTAAGACTTTCTTCATTTAGCTGTATAAAGATGATGTATAAACTGGAAAGAAAAAAAAAAAAAGTAAAACAAAACCAATGATTCCTCATTTCCTACTGTTCTATCTCAGGTATTTGTCTTGGATCTATACCTAATGAATCTATGTCTCTTTCCAGTTACTGTTACATAATGTACAGAATAAAGGACATGGGAGACCAGAATTTGTACTTCTAAACAAAAATATCCCAAATTTACAAAGGAAATAGCTTAGTGCCTCACAGGCCTTGCACTGAATGACAGAATTATCCGGGCTGCCATTCACAGCTCAGAAATGTGTTTGTCATTTTTATATTTGAGGTCACCATGCTCCAGTGTTATACTGATGCAAACACACAAGGTTCTTGATGCAAGCTATGAAGGATATGTTCCACAGAGTAAGATCTCACAGCATCTCTGACACCAACCACTACAAGACCAAACACAAGTACTGTTATCCTTTCCCTGCTTTACTCTTCCATATTCAGGCAACCCACAGCCTTCCAAAGTCCAAGAATAAATCATTGCTGCTTCACTTCATCTTACACTCTCTTCCTTCTGAATTCATAAAATAGGTAGCAGTAATTATCTAACATTATTGTGAAACATGAGTGGTTTCTACACAGATTGTGCCTTGGTACATTCTGCAGTTGAGAACAAAATTCTGTCTGTCTGCACAAGGACAACCATGTTTCTGTTATCATCCTCAGTTAGGCTTAGTTTTCAGACACTTAAACCAACCCACAAAACAAATCCTTGTGAAAGGTTTAGTTCTATTGGTTTTTTTTATTAAACTAAGCCACAAGAAGTTTCCACTTTGTTGCTAACAAATACATATTTTAATCAAGCCTGAGACAAAGCAGCCTGCAAACACATTTATTATTAAAACAAACTTCTTTAAAAATTCAAATCTTGACTTATTAAAAAAAATAATAAAGAACTTCTATGTAGTTTAGTATGCAAGAGTTAGATTGCTTGACCTCGCTTTTAATGACTTAATTAGCTGTACTAAAGCCCAGCTGGGCCTCTGCTGACAACATAGCTAGATATTTCAATCAGGCAGTGTTATGGAGAATAAGTAATAAATGCTACCTTGTCGCCATACAGTCCCAAACCAGAGTGCATGCTGGTAATGCTAAATTTGATCAGTATGCCTCATATTTCAATTAGTCGTGGTCTGAATCACTAAAACTGTGTAATGTGTATGAATTCCTGATATCAGATACAGAGCTGCAGGCTCCCACAGTTAGAACCCATTGAATTTGCTTTTATTAGCAGCCAATTAATGGCCAAAATCTGCATTGCTTTTAAAATTTATAACCTCTATTCCAGCTGCATCCATGGCTCCTAGTATACTGTATACAATCAGATCCATATCGCTGTCGCAAGTCAAACAGCTGCAAACTGTATTCTGTCTGCAGAACTGAAAAATCCCTCTATACAGAAGCTTTTTTTTAACCTCTTAGAAGTTCTTTTCAAAGCCCAGCAGCACTAGTCACTTTGCGACAATGAGCGATTTAATACAGAAAGAAAGAAATCTACACCAAGGTAACCTCTTGGGATGTGCTAGGTTTTCAAACGAATGAAACCCTATCACTTTGGCACAGCACAAGGGCAAGCAAAGCCACTTCTCCTGACCAAGGCTAAGAAAATATAAACATATAAAACCCGACCCTCATTGAAAATTAACCCATTGAAGTCTAGAGACTCATTAAAAGATCCTGCCAATGCAGAGATTTATATTTTAAAGTAACTTTCACAAATTAGTAACACTGGAAATTGTAATATGGAGCCTAGTGATCCTTAAGAGATTAATGCAGAGAAAGAGGCTCATGCCTGATTCCCGTCAAATGGTTTAATGAACACTTGAAGATCTCTAGACATTATTTTTAGGAACAAGTTTCTATTTCTGTTATGTGATATGGCAGGAAATTTTGATGTGATCTGATTCAGGCATAAAGCATAGTAACTTTACATCCGGGTAATGTCATGTCATAAAGCCATATGACAAAGGCATATTTGACTCATGAAATTATGCTATTATTTTTTAGAAGTAATTTAGCATATGTAAAAATGCACAGGCCTAGAACATTTTTGGACATCTGATCTTCCAGTGTTATCTGAAACAAACACTGAATGTTTCTATTCTTTTCCGTCTCTAAGCTGCTTAGGAAAAGAGGGGAGAAGGAAAACAACAAAAACAAGAAAAAAGCTGTATTATTTAATGCCAAAAGTGAAATCAGACAAAAAATGTTCACCTGTTTAAGTGCGTTGGTTTTATAAATGGGATGTGAAAAACTCTTCTCCAACAGTAATACATGGCAATAAAAATGTTGTGCTTGGATAATACAAACTGCTGTCATGGCTATTTAAAAGACAATAAAATCCTATTTTACAAAATTCAAACACTTATAACCAGCATTCTTTCTAACTGCTTAAATACTGCAGTAAGACTCCTAATGCCACTGTGAAATCATAAGCTAGTACTTCAAAGATGTTCTATCTGTTACAAATTTAATCTTCACTGGTATGTCACAACTCATTTCATCCCAGAAACTTTGAGATACAGCATAGCGGCATTTTTGTTGTCCTAGGAAACCTGAACCAAACTGTTAAATACCTGTCTGATGCCCCCCAAATAATCACAATGATATTTCTTAATATCATTGTGAATTTACAGTTTACTGAATTTACAATAACAGCTGCTTTGAAAAGCTACAATTATTCTGCTCTACCTAGTTAAGAAAAGAATCAGCTTGTTTGATTCTTACCAATGCAGATGAAATAACATTGGAAACATTTTAGGCTTTTAATGAGATTCTTAAAAAAATTCTTATGGAATACAGTAAACACCCAGCAGGATGTTTATTCTGTAGCTCACTCAGCTCCTGCAGAAGCTAGGAGAGATGAGCAGAATGTATGTGATAATCAAAGGCATCATATAGGTGTAAAAAAGTGCAAAAAAGGCAAGAGTCACACATGGGCATGGTAGGGGAGGGTTCTCCCTACATTACATACATTATTACTCATAAGCACACATGTAACATGCATTCCTAGATGGGCACTTTTTTGCTTTTTCTCTGAGAATGCATAACTCATATTTTTGGATTAATTTGAAATTATAGTAGAAAAACAGACTAATACAACCATGTGAATAAATTAGATTAGTATTTCATGTGATTGATTTAATTGCTTTCCCCATAGGGTCATATTACAGCTTTCTGAAAAATGTCTAACTACAGGTTGTTGGAAGACCTGAAAGAAGCTGTTTTATTTAGAATTTGATGAAACGTTACACAGACATCTCTGCGGAACCTCTTCACATTGTGTACAGACACATGAGGAAGGGTCTCCCTAAGAGAGACAGCTTTTACTTAGAAATTAACTATCTGCTTCAAACCTTAAAACCAGGTGCTGCTAGCTGAAATGCAAATGGACAATTCTCAGAACATAAACCTCCCCCCCAACAATCCCAAACCAAAAAAAAAAAAATGCAGAACCACCCTACACATGGAAGCACAGGACTCTACCAAGTCTGGGTAGGATAAATATACGTGTTCGAGACTGCTTAGCTGTAACCAAGAGACTCCATTTAACTTTTGAATTTTTACACATTTTAGATAAAATCAGGGAGGAAAAAAAATCCAGCACTCAAGAGCATCAAGTGGATTTGTGACTCTCTCTGGAGGACTCTGGGCCCTTACAAACATATGAATGGATTATGCTGATTTTATACAAATTTAATCATTGTAATCCGTATGTTTTGATACATAATCTGAAACCTATATTACAAACGGAAGAATTTTATCCACATTATAACACTTCTATGCTATACACAACAAAATATTTAATTTAATCAATAAGTTAATGGCATAAAATTAAGGAGAAAAAATTACTTAACATTTTATAATTACTTTCTTATTTCATAATTTCAGAGACAGAATGAACAAACAACTTGGACTGAAAATTGCTTTTATATGTATATGCTGAGGAAAAGAAAATTACATCATTGATTTGCTTACATTTTTATTGTCTTTGTTTGAAGTACTATATATATGTTTAACAAAACCCTACTGCTGTTTCTAAACGTTTGAAATATGTTTCATTACATTGTTGATAACACTCAATTATCTACATGTTTGGACCCTACTTATTAGGACTGCTACTGTACAAGGAATCATCAATTGCTGTTTTTCTGCTTGTCTCTATATAGTAAGTGAACTTTGAAAACACTCATTACAGTTTGCACTGTAATACACACGGTACAAAAAACTCAAAACCAACCAAAAAAAAAAGTCAGCACCAAAACAAAAGACTGGAGTAAAATGGCTATGCATAGCAATAAATATAGGTGAAATGAGCCAAGAGACACAAATATGAAGTCAAAATACAGATGTACATAAAGATACTGCTTGAAAACCTAAAAGTAGAGGTGCCAAATACTCTCTGCTACCTTAACATACAAAGGGATCTGAGTGAGAACAGGGAATGCCCACACACTTTCTCAAGGGGAGTGCAAAGAAACTTTTATAAACCTATTATTGGAAAAACTCTTTGACAACTAAAAATGGAAGAGGAAAAGGGAATGCCCACATAAAATATCTATGATTTAAGTTTTATCTAATGGGCACTAGGTAGTATGCACATTCATTAGGGATGTCCACGTGCAACTCACGCTTGGCTTGACTTTGTTCTGCCATTCATGAATTATGCAGTCATCTTTAACACAGGGAAATGAGAGTGAATTATGCTGCCCACTACCACATATTATCTCTCTGGATACACACACTTTAACACTCAGGTTTAAACATGTTTATATACTGCTGTGACCATCCTAAACACAAACTCATCCATTTTCCTTCTCATGTGCGTTGCATGTACACACACAAATGAGCTCACATACATGTAAGTGAACAAATCACATTGACATATGCTTGCAAATAAAAGAGACTAAAAAATTATAAAGGAATGAGGAATTTCCTTGAAGATTTATAAATTGGACTGATTTTCCAGATTTAAGTGCTATCTATGAAAAGGTAACAGCAACCCTTTAATACAGAATGGTTCCTGGTCAGTTGTGTGACCATTAAACCTATTTTTCCTGCAACCAAAGATTAAAACCTTACAGATAATTTTTTTCTGCCTTCTTTTACACCTTTAACATCATATAGTCTTTCCTAGCACAGCCATGGAGTACTTTATTATGCATGTTGTTATATCTGATCTTACAAGTCTGACTCTATTGTCATTTTGCAAGTGACTTTTTAATTACTGTTACATCTAAGACGATATTTGAAATTTTAAAATATGCACACATGGGGTTAGGCTGGTCTTTGATTATTAAAACCTTAAGGTTCATAGACTGCAAGGGTCAGATGGGACCACAGGGATCCTCTGAGGACTGCAGGCTAGAATCCACAGTCGTTGCTCAGACAGAGATCCCATGGAGTCAGGGCACAATCCTCTTCGGGCAGTCAGACAAGGCCCACAAATTCTGGGAAGGAACTTAAAAATGGAAATTTCTCAATCTGCATATCTTCTGATAGGCCTTGTCCATTAAAATGCAATTTTAGTATGCATTATGGATAATTACTTTTTATTTGCCATACAATAGGGATTCTTGGTGTTTAAATTATCCCCAGAATGTACAGAATTGTGCTTCTTGAAATAATCCTCTGTAATAAAACAGAATGCATTTTGTCTGATAGCTGGGTTTTTATCTGTGCTGTAATAAAGGTGCTTAAAAATGTAGCCTCAGGCAACTGAAGCAGGATTTCACTTCTTGAGGAAAACCAAAGTGAAATAAAAATTTTCCCACACTGCACAATCTAGTCATTAATTTTACTGAAGGCAGCCAGACATGCATGCCAATGTTTTCACTTAAGTAAATGTGTGGTTTAAGCATTATATTCTGTACAACTGAAGTTAACTCCTACCAAATATTTGATTTTTAATTTTGGGGGTTTATGTCAGATGGAAATAGAGTATCATTTCATACCTCTTAAACCAATTATGATGAAGCTAGTACACAGTGACAAATGTTTTCTTTATTTTTGACAGACATGCAATGAAATATATATAAATTCACATTACACTTTTCACCATTTATGCATGCGTAAGGAAAGAAAAAATGTTTCTTAAATCAGTTTGTTGGATATTTTTTGAAAAAAAGTTATGTTTGACATGCTAGAAAGTAAAACAGAAACCATGTTAAAATTCCTGTATTTTTCCTCTAAGGAGTAATTATCATAATATATGTGTGTATTTTGAATGACCAACTGAGGAATAATAAAGCACTTAGTAACAAAAAGTGCAGCTTGTGCAAACACTTGCTAAAATCTGTACATAAACACATGGATCTAACAGTCTCCTAACTTCCATTACATTTAGACATTCTGTTATAAAACAGAAATTTTTCTGCAGATGTCTTGCTTGGTATATACTCTCTGACACCCAAAGCCCCCCAGCTGAAAAACCAGAAACAAACAGAAACTCTAAGGAAATATAAAAAAATAGGAATCAATTTAACCACAAAGCGAAAGGATTTGGTAACTCTCTGCTATGCTACACAGGAAAAATTTTCTGTAAACTGAGGTCAAGAAAACATCAAGTTACAAATTGTAAGCATATAGCATAGATGCAATGGGTTTATCAGTGATGCATACGTATTTGATAGATGTACACTATCTCCATATAAATATTTCCTAAGCACCAAATATTTCATATTGAGAATAATTTCAGATAAACACAACATCTCATTATTATCCAGCACTTTCACTTACATCATAAATGAGGTGTGACCAGCAGAAGGCAGTGTTACAATAAATATATATGTGACTGCTCATTTACAAGCCGGTTTGATATTGAGATTTAGAGTTTTCCTAACTTTTCACAATACATCTACTGTTTTCCCTAGGCACTCAATACCGAAACCATCTTCTCAATGTAAATAAGTTTAGAGACATACTAAAAATACTTTGGAAACCACTTCTTTTGTACTACATTGCTTTTACTTTAAAAGTTAGCCTCCTTAATTTTTATTACATTGCAACTTTAGCTTTATAAGTTCATCAGAGAATTGTGTTCACACTTACCATTTCAACACAGCATTATGCTGAGCTGTCCCCTCATGAAACAGGACTCACACACTGTTGAAAAGATGGGCATTGCCTCCTCAGCAGTTTAGCTTACATAATTCAGTCCAAAAAAAAAGCTTCTAACATCATTTCTTATTAACCTTTAGTGGTTTGTTCAACATCTGGTAGAATAGTATCTGGTATACTCTTAGTGGAACTTCTGTAGATATAGGAGAACATACCTTTAATTAAATCTCCATCAAACATTTAAGAAATAATGTCGTTTAGTGCATGTTAGTATACAAAATCTGTTGGATACCTCCCCAAGTTTACAAAATCCATGTTAAAGGAACCAGCCTTGCAAAAAAAATGTTACAGCATATGTTTGGATTTTTGTATTTCAAAGTCCTGACTACTTTATCTGAATTACAGATTTAGAGCTTTGTTATGTGTGATAGTTATGATAATATGATCACTAAAGGCACAGAGACAGGGAGACTCAAATCCCTTTGAAAATCCCTTTCTCCATTTCCTACAGCTGCTGCTGGAGTTTAATATCTGATAGAATGATGAAAAAGAACAGGCCAAACTCCAGTTTTAATAAAAATTTTAACAGGTCTACATATAGTTATGAAAAATGTTATTTGCAATGCCAATCTTTAATAAAATTTTCTAAAACCAAAGAAAATTCCCTGTGGGGAATCTGTTATGAATGTGTTTTTCATATGTACTATTTAAGGCTGTTTAAAGGTTATGAAAGTGACTGGTAAAATCAGTTCTATCACAGCACAACAAAATCCTATGTGCAGTCTCATTTTTGCATTTAATCAAATAGGTAAGCAAGTCCTTCAATTTTTCATATTTGCTCTAAAATAAGTATTTTCAGTTTGCATTAAAACTTTTTTCTGAGTGAACACTAATAATTCCTAGCTTGTACATTAGCTGCAAAGAAAGGTCAGCTTGGCTCAAATTTACCTTGCTGACAAGAACGTATTGATTTTGAATACTCCTCTCAGCCAGAATCCTTGCAACTCACACACTTCCTAACGCAATATTCTCTGTAATAGTCAGCTTGTTTCATGCTTTAATAATATTTGAATAATTACATTGAGACAAAGCTGAAGTTAAAGTATTTGCAGAAAATAAATTCCAAACTTTGTGACCTGTATGATCACTATGTGTCTTAAATTAGTGCATAGTGAAATGTTCTAACTGCAGTATATCTTTGTTTCCTGAAGTAATACTATTGAACACAAATTTCAACTTGTCATTTATGCTTCTAATTCAAATGGGAATTTTTCAGGATGATAGTTTATATGCTCTGCAAATCAAGTTATTGGTCCATAAAACATCTACAAAATATTAAAAATGACACATTCCCTCTACCAAATATATATGAAGTACTAGCAACAAATGTATTGCAAACCTTTTAAATGTGAGCCCCACCATCATCAGTATTGTGCATATTTAAGGTAACTGTAAAAATGCCTATATTTACTATAACAACTTTCTGTTCCTAGACCTTTACTCTTCTTCCCCAAAACTTCATTTGCATCTCTGTAGTCATCTTAGAATATAATATTAGAGCATGATTTGCATACAATATTTACTTCCTTAAAGAGATGGTAATTTGTGCGAAATAGTTTCTTTTACAAACAAATGTCAAGACAGAATGTGCCTCTTGCGTAAAGAGATGATTTTTTATGTCTAACTCTAGACTAACTGAAGTAAGGAGGGAGAGAAAAAAATCAGGAAAACATGCTCATAAAGTTCAATCTCCTCCACCTTAAAATTCTAGCTACAGGAATACATTCACAGAAGTTAGTCTGTGCCCATCTGTCTATGAGAGCACATGTCTTTGTATAGATTGATGTGAAATGACTGGAGCCAACTTTGAACTTTCTGGAATATTTTAAAGCTTTATCTAATCAATGAAACAGAGAATGTCCGAGCCATGAAGATATAGTCAAAAACTCCACTACCATAAATAAGATTAGCAAATTCAAAGAATAAACTGTAATTACCATAATTAAATAATGTTATTTTAAATAATCTATAATTTTTGTTTTGTGTATTATCAACCTCTTTATTTAAAGGTTTTGGCGAGGTTCATATTTCCTGTGACCTTAAGCAGGGGATTTGGAAAATTTTGGAGGAATCAAGGTAACAAGAATGTATAAAAGAATAATTTATTGCTGTGACCATTTTGTCCTCTGATTTCTGTTTTGGGATTATACTGGATTATCTCTGTCTAAAACCTAGTTTTCATATCCCTGTGGAAATCAATTGACAAGTTCACAAGCAGAATGAGAACTAATCAATATTTAAATTCAAATTTTTATGCTGCAATGTCTTTTAACATTAATTTTATAAAATATTAGGAGCCTCCTCAAACACAAAGCCTCCAGGTAAATTTGAAACTAGTTTGAAACAAAAATATTTCATTAAAGTGAAACAATCTCAAAAAATGTTCAGAACCTATAAAGATAACATTTGTCAATGCTTTATTTCTCATGTCACTTTTTATAAATTCTAAGTATGATTTTAAGAAAACCTTTCTATTCAAAGAGGGCAACAGCAATGCTATAAAATTTTTCAAAGTACTTAAAATTTTTGTACCCAAATTAAATTACTTTACCAGAAAAAAACCACACCAGATAAATTTTATCAATTGTATAAACACCAAAACAAAAATTTTTCTTCATCAAAAATTTTGGGAGGAGACAATTTTTCAAAATAAAATAAAAAGAATACATTCATTCAAATCTTGTTTACTCATTTTTCATTACTAGAAATTAACAAGAAAAAGATTGATAGATGAGAATTTATTAAATATTCTAAAAATCTGAACCCCCCCTTGTTTTTCTTGGTAAACACAAGAAAACATCCGTTTTTAAGTAATTTTGCAAAAAAATTAAAATCAGTTGCTCTTCAGTGGGTTTACTTTACCTTTTAATCTTAAAAAAATACTAGTGAGCTTAAGTGTTTTTGTTCTCAAAACTGTCTCACTATATTTTTCAATCTTTTAGGTATGTTACTGCATTGAAATCCACAAATGAAGAAAAAAAACCCTGTGATAAGGTTTCTAAATGAGTATAAAATCTCCATCATATTAAAAAGTGTTTCCTGACTCTTATATCAAGATTACCTCAAGTGAATAAAGAAAATAATTACTTTAAAAATATATGTTTCATATAATATTTAGAGACTGACTTTTCAATCATAATTACCTCACCTTTTTAAAAAAATAATTTAGAAGTCATTTTAGGTTTCTTCAAAACCCACTTTTTGATCAGCTATTCATTTTCCCAGGAATGCATTAAAATCCTGGGTTTTGAATTGATTTGTTTCCACATGATGAAAAAATAGTTATCATTTCTTACTATTTCTTTGTAGAAGTTTATTCGTATAATTTTTCCTCTCCCATTTCTGGAGAGTAGTAATCTTAAAATCTTGTGGAAAGCTTTGGTAACAATCTGATAATCCACAATTATTCCTTTTATTACTAGGAAACTGGATTTGGGAATGCAAAAATTACTTTCAATTTCTTGTTCCCAAAATACATGTATTAAAAAGTTTCCATAGCAACTACAAAGCATAATACCAGTCCCCAAGTAACTCTCCAATAATAGCTCAAAAAAGCATCTGTGATATTTAAATGCTTAATATGTTAACACAACTTTCTTAAACAGTAGAATGAATTACTCACTTTTCAGACACTGATATTTTAAGTCTAGGTAGCTGTGTGAAGCAAAAGCCTAGGTTGTATCTGAACATAGACACCATATCATCAATTTTGTGGACTCAAAAAAATAGGACAAGCTAACAAGCATACTTTTTAAAAGGCAATGAAAATATTTAAGCTGCTTCTATGGAATTGTCTGTCTTACTTCTATTAAAGAACTAATCATCTTGGTTGTTATCTATGCACAGTTACAAACATGGCTTTCCATGACTTCAGGCTATCTATGACCAAGATCTACCTCACAGTTCTGCTTTAAGAAATTATTTGGTTTTCCATTCCTAATAAGAAAAAGACTACTTGCTTTTATTGCCTTCTATGTTATCTGCCTTGCATACTGAAGAAGATATAGAGAGAAATATTTCCTGTTCTTGATTTTTCCTATATTTAAGAGCTCAGAATATAAAACACTGATTATTTCCTAATGAAAAGATAACTCTAGACAACATGTTACCGTTTATAAGTAACATTTTGGGGGATTTCACCTAAATGTAACAGAAGACAGGGAACAAAAAGAGACGGGAACTAGTAATGTCGTGCCATTTTTGATCCAGTGACTTGTTTAACATTTACAACTTTTTTTTTTTAATCTAAAGACAAATGAAAAATTACTGTTTTTTTCTAGTAATTTTTTATTCACCTTCACTGCAGTCACCAGATAGATACCTTTTCAGCAGAGATTTTTTGTAGATTTTATGTCACCCTTCAAACTCACTACCTTATTTTCTCATGATATTTGAATCCATAGCATTGCATTTGTGATTCAACACATGGAACAAACCCACATTTTTTAACAGCAAAGTCTGCAGGACAGACCTGCAAACATTTAAATGTGTGTCCAGCTTTACTGGTGTAAGCAATCCCATATCATTTCTTATGTTTGCTTGCATGAATAAAGCTATTCGTTCATTGAAATGCTCACAGAACCAGGTACAAGGAATGTGTAGTTTACTTCATACAGCTACACGTATATGTGGCAATTTCACAGGTCATTGCAGTATATATATTTCTGCAATGGTCCACAAAGTTTACAGTCCCTTTGAAAACTAATGCCGTGATCTTGTGAGCACTTAGTCGTGTCCACAATCACAGCCATGTGAGTGCTACCAGACTGTTCTCAAGAATAAAGTTACTGAAACGCTAAGTATTTGCAGGTTGAGGACCTAAAATTGTTAATACCATACAAGTCCTGTACAAATGCTGTGTTAAGGCGCCATCCTGAAAGCACTTACTCCTGAGTATGCGGCAGCTGTGCTTATTTCTGGGGCTAACCCCTTTGAAATGAAGCGCAGTAAGCAGTAAAATCACTACTAAATATTTAAATGACTGTACTCCAAAGTATGTTCCCCCCTCATCCATTCAAGCAGAATGTAACCAGAGGAAGGTTACAGTTCGAAGAACATAATCTCTCATGTTTCCTCAGATGATGGAAATCAGTCTGAAGCCACAGATTACCCCGAACAAATGATCTATCAGCGTCCAAGTCTACCTCTATCAAATGAAAAGAGTTGCAAACTAATAAAACAGCAACGTCCCTAGCCCCTCATACTTTACAGGAAATAATCCTCCAACAGACATCATCCTAGCCAGGTCACCAAGTTTCAAACCACTCATAAACTGCTCAGTTCCTTAGGGATGATTAATTAAGAAAAAACATATTTACAGAAGTGTCGCATAAAAACCCAAGACCAAGATGTGTAAGGCACAATAAAATTGCACTTTGAAAAGGATAACGAAAATCCACTAATTTTATGCCCTTCCGTACCTACCATGGTAACATAAAACAGACTACAAGCAAAGCTGTGTTTGCAGCACTGTAGTCACTGCAGCCATGCCCCTCCCTAGCACCAGCCGCCGCCTGTCTCAACTTCCCCTGGAGTTCAGCAGCTACATCTCCTCTGCTACTATGATTTTCCACCCCTGTCTAAGAGTGCTGTCTCAGAATCATGGCCAAGCGAATAATAGCACCTCATGGCACATACTGTTGGACCTAGTGGGATACTTCTGTTTTACACCCTTTACCAAAGGAGACATTTCTGTTTATTTGCAGTGTTCGGTTCTCATTGTGAGCTTTATCTTGGCTCAGAGATCAAATGCAAGCCTGCAGAGCTAGTGAGTGCAGACCAGAATTAAAACAAGATGCCCGCACAGTACTTGCCTGTGACACATTCACCTTACTAAATATTTTATCAAGATATGTATTAAGAACCTGAAAACATGAGTGCTTCTTCCTGTGTTGTTTTATAGCATCTAGTTTTGCGACTTCTTATTTTATTATAAAAGCTTATTAAAAGCTGAAATGTGTCCATAGCAGCTGTACCAGGGCTCCAAGTAAAAGCTCCTGTAATATTAAAATTCTAAAATTATGTGCCGGCCAGTAGCAGGCTTCATGTTGCACAAGACTAGACAGAGAGACACTGCAATTTTACCCATGATACAAAGGAAAAATTCAGTGCAGAAACAACATTACTATTTGGTCAAAGTCCTTAAACCAAGATTTATGCTGTCTTTGAGTTTTGAAAATTGAATTTCAAAATATATAAAATGAATAGATTTTTTAAATACGTTTTTAATATGTACATGCATATATATTCCCACACTTCTAACACATCCTGAATATTTTGGAATTGAAAAAACAATAGTCTCTCTTGAAAGCAAGATAAAGTGATAATGTTATTAATGTACCATTGGTAAGAAAATTGATACTGCTCAGCATCTCTGAACATTTTTCTTTATAAGAAGCAGGAGAGTCTCAAGTTCACCAGAAGTGTGTCAGTGTAAATCAGAACAGAACAATCCTTAACAACATCTTTGTGGCTCATGTAGATGCATTTCATGTTCTCTGTAGAGTTGTTTTTGGGTTTTTTTTCCCTCTGAGCTCATTTGGATTGCTAAATAGCACAGCATTGGTTCTCTCTTTAAAGCAGTTTAAAGATACTTTAAATTTTACTAGCATCTGAATGAAAATTACGCTACTTAAACAGGACCTTCAAAAAACTTTGAATCTTCTGCAAAAGCACAGAAACACGCACTATGCAAGGAATGTATGACTATGGAATTTCATGACTGTATCATTATTGGCTGTATTTCATTTGCGTATAGATATAATTTACCTGTAAAACCTATCTTTAACTGGTATCGGTGTTCTGGATGTTACTTTACACATTTTCAAAATTTTTCCTTTCCCTCATTTGGTACAGAGTCAAATAGAAATTTGTCCACAACTGTAGGACATCTCTGAAGAACAAATTCTTAGAAAATTGTCTTTTTTCCCAAATGGATAGAAGATGGCACCAAATACTAAAAGACTCTCTCCCTGGTATATTTCAGCTAAAACTAAGGGGTTTAATTAATAAGGTCTATTATTTCTTCAAAGATTAAATTTTAAAACATATCTTTTCTCTAGTCTCATGTGTATAACACTGAATTTTGCTATCCATTTGAGCTTTTTTATACACAGGCACAGATTATTTTGGTATCAGGATTTTTGTTTCTAAACACCAAGTACCACCATTAATTTTTGTCTTTAAGTTACTACACTAATATTAAGCGTCAGATCAGAGCAGTGACAACTTCCATATGGGAACTCTGAAGCTTTCTACAAAACCCAAGTAGATGGGCATAGCAATGGAGGCCTATGGGTATCAATGTTAAGGAAGATTTGATCATATCATACCTAAGCACAGTTACTTTTGTAGATAAAGGTGAGGTTGATTTTGTTTTGATTTTATTTGTTTGGTGCTTAAATATAAGAGAAATAAGGTTCCAGTTGAGACCTGAGATTTTACATTTCCGTATGAATGCAAGTGGAATCAGAAACAGAAGGTTTCTCCCCATTGGTATTTCCAAGTGCATGGGCCTACAACAGTACATCAGAATTACTGGCTACTGCACTTCACTTAGCGATTGGAAAGCAGGTGAGAGAGGGTGCCCAGAGTGGCACAGCTTTGCAGTCCACCACACTAAAGGCCCATTACTATGTTAATACAGCAATATTTAAGGATAACTTTTGCAGTTTTCAGCATAGCACAGCCAACGTCACAGTGTACAGCCCATCAAAGGGTCCGTCACGGCAAGCCCCGTGTCTCTAGCCTTCACAGGCCCTCCCATACACTGACAGTGCAATTTTTTTTTTTTTTTCCCAAATCAGAAGAAAATAAGGAAAGAGATGCACAACTCCATTTACTTCCATCCAGTCTGCATCCTGAAAGAGAAGCTTGGTTCTGTGCAACTGCCCCAGACTGGTCTGTGTGTGGTTTCTTCCCCAGGCTGCTATGCCTACGCTCCTGGGAGCAGATGTCATGTTAAGTTGTTTGGACTTCACATGCAGCAGCTTGGCAAGCAACTGATTATGATATATTTATATTATTAACTAACAGCTATATTCTAAAGAATAAGCAGGCATAAAATAACAAGGATTTAAGGCACTAGTAAAAAGTGACTTAAAGAAGGATTTGCATGTTCAGCAGCAGACCCTTTTTTACAATTACATCAATCCAAAAATGGTATGTTCTTTCTCTATAACTTTGTTTATGGTCCAAGACCATCAAATAAGAATGCTACTGCTGGTCAACAGTAGCAACTCTAATTAAAAATACTTTTTTCTCAGGTGGTGTAGTCTAAAAGTAAAACATCTACCTATAAGACACAGGTCTAATTTTAATGTCCATTTAAGATGTCTTTAATCAAGAACAGAAAATGGCATTTTTCTCCATAATGAGCACGCTTGCAAGAGATTGAACATGAACACTCCAAGGAAGAACTTCATTAAGATACCCATACTAGTGATTTTTTAAAATTATTTTTATTTTTTAAATCCGGTGACTAGGTGAATAGGAAGGGAATCAAACCACCAAAGCAGGAATCTCAATTACCTGCCTAAAGATTTGTGTGTCTGGGGAACTCATTTTATGTCTCACTTGTATGCTTTTTACCCTGCTCCCCTTCTTTCTACTTCTTAAGTTACTTTTTGCCAATACTTCAAAACGTTTCTGTTCAAAGCTCAGTTGTGAGTCTTAGGATTTTGCGTCTGAACAGCAGTTCATTCCACTCCATTTTATAAAGGAAACTTCAGAGACTATGAGTCACGGTGCCAATAGCAGCTGTGACTCTGAGACCAGATTATTTTTTGTGTGTGTGTATATGCAAAAACATTGTTTCTTAGGACCATGTGCTAGTCTTTATTTATTGGTATGATCTAAGTATTTCTAGAACATCCCATCTGCTGATCAGGAGTTTGTAGAGAGGGCCCTTTCTCATATATGTTCCCCCTTCCCTCTTCTCCCCACACTCGCTTAAACCTCCCTACTATTAGGAATGACACAGGGAGAAATTTCTGCAAGACAAAATGAATCATGAAGATACTTTCCATGCCAGGACAAATTTCCCTCCTCTGGGATCAGCAACCCTGCTCAGCATTTCAGGTCCATGTCTAAACTCTTAACCCTTTGCTAGCACTGAGCACTTAATGAAAAGAGACACACACGTCCAAATGCTTGAAATCACTGTCACACTTTGGCCTGTCCAAAATAACCAGTTAGGCCTTATATTGGTTTTCAGTTGGGTTTTGGGTTTTTTTT
>VYXB01007938.1:141934-290007 GCA_013397135.1 Pachyramphus minor
GGCTTTTATTGGTTTTCAGGTGGGTTTTGGTTTTTTTTTTGGGGGGGGGGGTTGTTAGTTGGTTTTGATTAATTTGTTTTCATTTTGGTTTTTGGTGGGTTTTTTGTTTGTTCGGGGTTTTTTGTTTTGGTTTGGTTTTTTTTTTAACTAGATTATTCTACATTTTGGCCAACTGGAAGGGTCATTTATTGCCACAGTTACGGAAAACACAACTCCTTTGCAAAGAGGAATTCTAGCCATCACTTTTATGCAGTTTGTCACAAAGTTTCCAAAATAATTTTCAAATGCTAAGTTCTGGCTTTAGTCTAAAGTTGGTCTTTGAATCAAGATCGATAGTGAAGTCATAGAAGGATTTACAAGCCCATTAGAGAAAAAGAGAAGATAAATATGAACATGCAATAACATAAAATGTGATTAGCTGTACAGGGGTACATAAGCTCAGATAAATTAAAACCCCCAAAACTACAAAAAACAAAGTTAGAAATCAACACCCCCTTATTCTTATTTTGTTCCACAAGATCTTCGGATTTTTTCAGGGAAATAAGTAATAAAAATCAATTCAATACATCAGCAACTAAAAAAATTGTAATATAAATTACTGTCTCTTGTAATAGACAACTAAACTGTTATGTAAATTAATATATGTTATGATTTAATTTAGATTAAATATATCAATGACAATAAAAATATTTAGGATACAGCTAACTACTGTAAAAATTTCTTTTGGTGCAATTTTAATACCAGATTTTTTAGAATATTATTAAAAATAATTGTATGTTTCTGTTCCACTATTCCACTTATCCCTTTCATTTATTATAAAATTTAGATTAATTTTGGTAGGGTTTTGTTTTGTTTGGGGTTTTTTTGTTTGTTTTGGTTTTTTTCAAATGATGATGAACGAGAGGAGGAAATTATTCTCAACTACAGACTATCATATATCAAATACTGCAATAACATTAGTTTTGAAATTCTCATTTCTGAAGTCTCACAGACTGAGCTAAGAAAGATCCAAGAGTTACAGGAATATTTCTCTCCATATGACAGAGCCAGATTTCTTGCACTAATGTTAAAAATCAGCCTCTGTTCGAACTCTGTGCACGAATGTAAATCACACTACAATCTGCTGCGGATGCTACAAGACGTACAGCTGCTCCTCTAGACCTTTGCAATTCACACAAATATCCTGCAGATATGCTAGGTCAGCACAAGATTATCTGTGTCATTTAAATCCTGTGTTATGGCCGCTGGAGCTGAAGGGCACAGGCAAAGCTGCCATGCAGTGAGGCTCACCACAAACACAGACAGGGGTCTGGGCACAGCCTCACTGCTGAGGGTGAAGGAGGAAAAGCAAGGGGACATTGGATCCATTAGTTATATTATTCTTTTTTATTGTATACTCTGAATCATTTAGTACAATGGCACTGTATGAAGTCAAGTTATGTCAACAAGAACCTAACTAATTTAAATGTCCTTTATTCACACAGATTCTGATAGAAAGTTATTTTTAACCTTGAGAAACTCCTCAATAAAAATAAGTTGTGCATTTAATTTCTTTTCAAATATCCTTTTCACAAAGGAACATTTTATTTATATTTGATGAAATAAGTCAAGTATTTTTCTGTGTAATATCAAATGCTGTTGCATTAATATTTTGAAATTAAAATAGTTGAAATGCTGCAATGATGACATATACTAAAGGAAAGGCTGATGTTGAGGGAGCACAACTTAGATTTTTAACACTCACATATGATAAGTATCAGCATCTTAGCATATCAGCCAGCAGTTCCTTAATCACACCCACTTGACCGCTTCCCACCAATTTAGTCCCACCAGTGGTCCACTTAAGCTATAGAAGTGCACAATGTAAAAATTAAGGAGACTGTCAAAAGGTATGTTTCCAAATGAAAAGGCTTAACGTGAACATTCTGAATCAATATTTAACCATCTAAAATATAAGTGCCTACATTTCCAGTAAGCTATTTGCTGAAGTGCTGAGCATTACTGAGTCCCTTCTCTGTGAGACGCAGAAGTTCAGCACCTTTGAAACAAACAGTATGATATTAATTAGGTCTGAGAGGTGAATTTAAGACCCTAAGATTTGAAATTGTGAAAACATGTAATTTCCATATGATACACCTAGAAATATGAGAGGTGGCAGTGGGTAGGAGCAGCTCAGAGAAAGTGACAAAGGAAAGAAAAAAACCCAGGTCCAACTGCAATCATTTAGAGAAATTAAGTGCAATATAGATTGTAATACGCTATTTGGAATCTATTTTTTTGTTAGAGGTATATTATTTCATTTACCGATTGCCTATCCCTGTACTGAATGTTCAATGAGTTTATTAAATTGCATTTTATAAATATGTGAAACGAAAAAATTATTAAATGCTGCCTATACTTAGAAAAAAAGCCTGAAAAACATGTTCCCGTTTTCTGATCTATGTATCTTTGCAGAACTAAGTGAAGTATAAAACTAGAGATTAATGTCATTACACTTGGAAATAAAAACTGTTGTAATAAAATGAAGACATAGATTCTTCCCTCCAAGTTAATTTGAATAGTTTTCACTCTCTTCAGCAGAGCGTTTTGCTCTTAATTGCACAGTAACATGTCTGGCTTGTAGTCTATATCCAAGGAAACAATTTCATTTGACCTTCAATAGATAATATCAGAATTAATTTCTAATAATGTTGGGTGTTCTTCTCTGAGTTAGAGTGATGTAAAAATATTTCTTTTATTCATTTCAGATTATTCTTTATGAATAGGAAACTGCTAAAATATACCCTTTTCTTTTTCTTCCTTAATCTCTCCTACGTGTCTCATTTTTCCTTTGTTCTCTGTCTATCTTCCTCATATTCACCCTTCCAAAGGCTAGGAAAAGGCTGTCTCTAGTCAAATATTCTCAGCACTGCTATTACATACCATGTATGTACTATTTCATTACAAGATTTTTATGAACTCTTACTTTCCTAAATGAATGTACAATAGAATATTTTTCTAGCTTCTAAAAAAAAAAAATGAAATTGTCTGCATTGACAGAATCAGCACTCAGGTTCTGAAAAAATAGACTAATCACCCTTTAAAAGTGCTGCTTTTTTGCCTTTGTTCTCTACTTCTCCCCTCCCTCCCAACACATGAACTATAAAAGTAGGTCATTTCACAAATGTCTCACATTAATAAAAACACTTCCATGTTTGTTGTATTTTTCTTAGTAGAATCTTTCATTTACACTATCTGCAAAAGTGAATTCAATTTGAAATGAAAAACTAAAACTTCTTTTTATGAATAGTTCAATCAACTTTTGTCTGGATAAGAAAGGAATTTTTTGATGAAATCATACAATCATACACATACAGTTTGCCCCTGCAACTAATTTGAGAAGCTCTTGTAAGCTTTTTTTTTCCTAACATAAATTAATCAATCTGTGTCCCACACATAAAAATTACTGTAACATCCCTGCCTTTAATAATAGCACTTTATTAAGTGACATCCTCAATGGATCAAATAATGGTGGATATGCACAAGTACATATCATTTCTAAATCAACAAAAATGTGTTAACTGTATCTTTCTATCACCAAAATCAGTTTCACTTACCTGTCTACTGACAATAAACATCCAAGAAGCACCCGTAACAAAAGAAATAGTCCAACAAATAAAACCCATCAAGAAAGGGCTGCTTCTAATTTTAAAAATAAGCCAAATAATATTAAAAAGTACCACAGAGGTGCCAAGCAACTAGTAGTTGCAGACATTATGAAGGCTACTTTCAACATCAAAGTATTTCCACAGTCTTGCAGGAGCAAAGACAGAAGAAAACAGCTTGCATTCACAATGAAACTCACTAAGTTTCTTACTTAGTAAGAATTTCTAGGAGATAGATCAAAAAATATCTTAAGAATTGAAAAAAGTAAATACCATATGACTTAATAAGGAGCATATTTCAAAGCATATCTTCAATATACATTTATTATGTGCTTATAAAGAGTATTTACATATAAACTTTGATGTATACTCTGTGTATCTCTGCATCAGAACATGAAAATTAACTGTTGACTTTGAGAACACAAGAATTTTATTGATATGAATTACATTATTCTGCACAGTGCTAAAACAGAGATTGAAAACTAGCTTTCATAAGAACATTGGCCATTTAAACTCAAAAAAAAGTATATTTTTTCATGTAATTATAGTTGAACATTCTGTTAAAAGAACTATATATTTACAAGCTCTTTGGTTGTATGCTGTTGCATTTCTTCAATAAAATTCATTAGATTTCTTAAACAAACCACAATATTTCATATTCCTTATAACTAGTACCTTAGAAGCTTTATCATTATTTTGACTACTGGAACCCCAAACATATACAATATTTTAATTACTAAGTGACTACTTTTTATGCTGTTATAGAAAAAAAAGTTGTATTTCTTATATTTTATAAGACATAGAACTGTAAATCAATTGCACCATTTTCAGAACTAATTTAGGACTCCGAATTATTTTTCGGCACTTCATTTATAGCGAATAAACATTTTGGAAGTGCTTCAAATTTCTATTCACAATTCTTGCTGAGGATTTGGAAGGGTTCTATTTTACTTGCTTTGTTTAATTCAAATATCATCAAAAATGAGGAGGAAAGAAAAACAAGCTTCCATTGCTGGGCCTCAATGGCTTTCCTAACTTTGAAGTTATATGCAACAGGTTCAGATCCTGAAACTCTAACTGCTACAAAGCTTGTCACACTCTAAGCTTCACAAGTTTTGTGTCTTCTTCCTCTCCTTAACCTTCTGTCTGACTATTAATATTTTACATTATTGCTCACCTGCTAAGCTTCTTCAGTATCGTTTTTTATTCGACTTCTTCTGGGCTTGTAAAACTATTCCCTCTTCTATATTTTTGACCATATTCACCTGCAGATGGTACCCCAAAATCTTCCTTCCTACATACCACTGGACCAAGCAATATTCAACAAGGTGCATAATTCTGGGGAAAGCTTATGCTACTTTGAGATTAGTGGAACCAGTGAAAATAAAATAAATTAAAATAAACCAACCACAACAAACCAACCAAAAAACCCCAACGAACAAAAATACCACCCAACCAACCAAATCAACCAAGCCCATATTATTCCAACCCACCCCCCCCTCCGCAACATCTAGACCTCTTTAGACACATGTAGATTTTCAGAAAAAATTTCTCTTTTACTTTCCTGTTTTGTCTGATCAACTTGTGAGCTACACTTCTAACTCTAACGACAGAATACACAAAGACTTGGCTTTATTCACTGCAGGTCAAAAATCATCAATCATAATTTGAAGTAAAGAGTTAAAATAGGCACTCATTTCAAGGAATATTTTGTATTCAGTTTGACAACATTCCTAAAGCTTCCAAAGCTTTTGTTGCTTTATTTGCTATATATATAGCAAATCTGCTACTGTCATGGCACAGTGACATGTATAACAAAAACCCCATACACGTTAGAGTACATAAGCAATATGACTTCTTTTTGCATCTATATTGGATAGAGATATGAAGTACAGCCACATTAACTACTTGGTGCTATATTCCAACATACATTAACTAATTTAAACTCTAATATTTGAAAGGTTCCACTAATATGCAGCCAATTATCCACGTGGGCAATTAAAATCATATATACTCACATTTAATAGCAGAATCATTAAATCCAGAGCTGATGGTGTTCCCACTGAATGGACTCAAAACACTGGGTGATCAGCTTTTCACAGACTTCACACCTTGGCTCCAGCATGTGGTTCTGCATAATATGAGATAGGATTGGTCATTTTTACATTCTTGTTAAGTCACAGGAAATTTAGAGTTATAAAAGTCACTATTTGGAGATTAGTTGTACATTTTTTTGATTTTTTTTTTTTTTTTTTAAATAAGGCAAGTAACCATTTGTGCCCTGGTTAAAGGCATTTTTATAAGTTACAATTTTAAAGATAGTAATTCTAATAAACTGTAGAAGATAATATTTTAATTAACGTCTACTTATGTAAACCCCATTGCTTTTTGAACAAATGAAAGCACAAAGTGGGATTTCATCATTTAATTCAACCCTATTTTACTTCTCCATCAAATTTGGTGGCACAGCTGCTTACCATGAGGAAATGTGCAAAGGTGTGAAAAATATATTTTATTGTCACAATGCAGAGAAATATTGGCCTTCAAGTAAGAAGACATCTAACTTTCAGCTTTAAAAACCCACCAAAATATGCACACATTACAGGCACATATTATCAGCTGGGCTAGGTCTTCGGAGGTAATGGAATGAGTTGGAAAGAGGTGTAGTGTGGCACCTTTGCAAACAGCTGAGTTGACATAAAGACTTATTGTCCTTTGTTTTCCCTGTCTTTCTGTCTTTGCTCCCAACCCTCTCATTTCACTCCTTTGCAATGAGTGTGGCACTGACTCCAGAAATCAATTCAACTTGACAGCCAAGGAAAAAAAATGTATAATTAGTTTTGGCCAGAATATTTTTCTACCAGGTGGGTGATTTCAAGTGCCTTGAGTCACTACAAAGTTTGAGGCAGAAAACAACAATAACAAAACAAACAAACCAACCCCACAAACAAATCAAACAACAAAAACAAACAAAAAACCCTGACAAAAACAAGAGCGTGTGACCACAGGAAGATATGAGAAGAAGTGGCCAGGGAGCCAGGATCTTTCAAAAACAAGCACTTGGATATGTTCCTCTCATGATATGAAGCCATGACTTGGGCTGCCTGATATCATGACAAAAGAAGGTACAGAGGAAAGGGAGGTCACAGCAGACTGTGACTGGAGACTTTAGGTGCCAAATATCTCCCCAAACTGCTATACTTATTGGTGCTGAAAAATGAGGTAAAACACCCTTTATGATGTTCACAAGGTTTGGAGCAATGGAGGTTCCTCTTCAACAGTGTCCAGACACGAAGTCTTTCCCAAGGTGATGCTCAACACCCTGGAGGTTGGCAAGGTTGTCATCACTCAAACAGGTGTGCAGGGACACCGCTAGATCTGGTTTGGCAACCTGAATAACATGACTGCTGGAGGACCTAAGCAGTGCAGTAGAAAGCAGATACAAAGTGCCAGCCCAAGTACTCATGCTCCCATGAACATGCGGATGCCCTTGGGAGAACAAAGAAGGACTAAACAATCCCAGTATATCACACTGCCTCATTTGAGTGATCTCCATTGCCATGGATCACCCTCACTACTGAGCAACCATATTGTAAGGCTGGATACTTCTCTGAATTGAGCCCTCAGAATATCTGTTGGAAGATATTCTTTTATATGAAAATCAAGACTTTTGCTCATTACTGTAATAAAGTCCCTGCTCAGGCCGTCTTCAGCCCTGGTCAGTTACTACAGCTCAGGGAAAAAAAAAAAAGATACAGTACATTTTAAAAATCTTTCCAAAATATCTCTATTGAATTTTCCAGAGTTCAAACTACTAAACAAATAAAGAGCTTGTATGCTCTCTATTTATTAATAAAAAGAGGAGGGTTTTGTCTTATTATAATTACCTCTTATATTACAAAGGGGAGGAAAAACAGATTTCTACATCTGTTTTCCCATCATATAAATACTACATAAATTAATTACCATCTTTCCAAATGTGTCAGTTCCTCTGAGAATTTGTGAGATTAGAGAGACCTTCCTTAGAGACAAGCATAATTAGATCCAAAAGTAACTAATACTTTTTTACTAAAAGATGTCATACAAACTATTCCAGAGTTTTTTACAGAAACCACTAGTTTTCCTATCATCTTTACAATTATATGTAATAATAACAACAGTTATTATTGTTAGTGTACTTGTTTATGCTGCACAAGGGCAAACAGGACTAAAGTACAGCAAGTCATTTCTGAAAGCTATTGAGTGTCTTCCTCTCCTATCAATATAAATGAAAGACAATTACACAAAACTAATCAATGATGAACACTAGCTATTCTCATGAAACACCTAAAAACTTCATAAGGAAACAAGACAGAAGGAAGCACCTCTCTAAGAAACAGTTGCGATGATTCAGCAGCCCATGCTATGCTTTCTAAACTGCACAAGGAATGCAAATATGCACTTTGGCAAGAAGAAGTGAATTGCTTACTGTGTGCATTCTGCCATCTATTTTTGCCCAGTGAGGGCAGGGTGCCCAGTCCTGCAGCACTTAGGTCATGTTATCTCCAGAGTTCTTCCTGTGGTAGGACTTGCCACAATAGAGTCTGCTGTTCTTATTAAAAATAACTTCCAATACTAGACTCCCAACAGCAATTCAAAGACCTGTTTCCACTCTGCCTCTCTCCTTAAAACTCCTGCCCAGATGCATCGTACCTAACATATGCAGCCATACAGTCCAGATCCTCTAAGCCTTACAAATCCACAACAGGGTGGCAGTCAGGTTTCCAAGTTGCACAAAAGATAGTCTCTTTTCCCAACACTACATCCCTAAATCCTGTGAAGCAGTAATAAAACCTACTTACATGCAAAATTATTTGACTCTTTACAGTACTAGATCAGGACAGAGCAGGGAAGAGATGCATACTTCATTGCCTAACCTCAAAACCTGACAGCAGCTACTCAGGTCTTTGCAAGCTCTGAGCAACTGACATTGCTCTACATTCCCTATCAAAACAGATTATCTGATTTACACCAGACAGCTTATGGAAAGCTTACTTTACATTAGACAATTTCAAAACCATAGCCTAAATTGTGATAGTGCAAATAGAACAAGCACTCTCCCTCTGTTATAGGGGAGGAAAGGAATGGGAAGGGGAGGCAGCACTGGATGGAACAGGAGCCAATTTTCCAGCCTCCTCTCGTTCCCAAAAGTTATGTCATAACCAGAGAACATACAGTATCTCTAGGAGAAACTGTAACTCCTGGAAATCAGGCAAAACTCCAAGCAAGTATCTCCTGCATACCTAGGGAGAAGGAAGACAGTCTTCAAGAAAATGTTAAGAATTCGCATGCTATTACAGTGTTAAGGGTAGAATCAGTCATAATTTAAATGAATTTCAGAAATTAGGGGAAGTATCCCATTAGGTCAATAACCTGTATAAACAGTCATTTAAATATCCCCATTTAAAAAAAAAAAAAAAAAGTAACATTGCTTAAAACATTTTTCATTTACAAGAACATCAATTGCCTAGTTAAGAAAAAACATGTGAGCCACTGTCACAGACACTGACAGTGAAATGTTATAGCAACAGCAAAGTACCATAGCACTGGATATCCCTTTCTGAATCCAAATTAAAGCAATGAAGTAATACAGATAAAAAATATTTTGTTCAAAATCCTCGTATGCATGTATCAAGCATACTTTGTTAAAATATTTACTGGGAAGTTTGAAATTTAAGCTACTTTGCTTCAAATCTCTAAGCGTTTCTTCAAACCTCTATCATGTACTTAACTGAGAGAAATGCAAAGGCTCACTGAGGCTTCACAATAAGAACTAAGCACAAAATAACGAGCAATTATGTCCATGACCATTAAAACACAGGCCACATCGCTCAATAACAACAACCCAGAATGTGCATCCTTGTTGTGCACATAGCCCCAGTCACCAGCTCATTGTGCACTGAGGTGAGACTGTGTATTTGCAAATTTTGCAGCAGGAAGAGCATCCTAAGCATAACCACAACTGCATTTAATGGTCCTCCTACTGTACCACTGTCTGATGCCACCACTTCCTTAGCTGAAAAGATTTCTCTCTAAAGATCAACCGCTAATGTAATTATTTTAAGCTTCCTAGCCTTTTTTGTACCTCATGGATAGACTGGTTGCAATTTACAATTCTATATAACTGTTTGACAAAGCGAAACCCACATGAAAGCCAGGACAGAGAGTTAAGTAAAGTAAAGCCCAGCTCCTCATTCAAATTTACCATTACACTATCTAACTCCTCCTTTATCTTGAGCACTTCCCAGAATAGGTACCCTGACATTGTAGTCTCACCAGAATATAATAAACATTATCTGTCATGAGGGCATAAGTCTCAAAACCATATTACTCAACATGGATCCATCTTTCCTGGAAAGTTCTATTATTCAAAGCACAGGCTACCACTTCCACTGGTACTGTGGCATCCAAACTCTTGTCAAGTTCAGTGAAAGCTAATAAGTTTGACAGTAGCACAAAGCAAATTTCCTTCCAAAGCACTTGTTAAATCATGTTTTGTTGAACAGGCAGGAGAAACATTTCCAGTGAGGAGTTTATTCAATAAAGAATGTCACTTTAATATTCTTTTTCTCAATGTAATAACACAAAAGAAGTCATTTGGAACCAGCTGTAATTATCATATATTTGTTCTCCTTTTTCACTCTTGCTTTAGCCACATGTTCAAAAACATTTGCTGTTTACTTGATGACCAGGTCTATGGTTGGGAAAGCTGCTTCTAGCCATAAAAAAAAAATCTTGAAACTATCAATAATCAGAAGTTTCAACTTATCATGGGAAGAGTAAACATTTTACAAAAGAACCACAACCATTGCTATGCATGAATAGCATCTTGAACATCTGTGGGTTTTATGATATTTGCTTTCTGTAAACACCTTTTGAAAAAAAAAGTTGATCAAAAACATTTGTAAAGTCATGTGTTTTTTTTTAAAAAAACAAAACATGGTAGGGGAATAGAAAAAAAGTCTGATTTTATTCATTTTGGTTCATTTAATAACTTCTAATATGATGCTGCTGCAGCATTAATTCCTCTCTTGATATGATTTTGTGTTTTATTACTCTCCATCTGAAGGCTTTTTTTAACATATATCTGTCAATTTTGTTGCAATTGCAATTCAACTAAGGAGCATTGCAAAAACAGGTTATAAGACAATTAGAAAAGTTTATACAAGAAATAAAACTTCCTTAATGAATAATTTAGGCTAAATTATTATAATTTAAGGAAAATTATCTGTTTTGAAACTAAGCAAAGCAAACAATGGGGAAAAAATGAGGATATAAGTTGTAGCAAATATCTGCTGCGAACAGCTTCTTAGAACAGCCAGTCAGGTTATGTAAAAATTATGAATACTGTCAAAAAGAATAAGTATTTAAGTTTGACAGAAAAAGGGGCAGTTGAGGTGGGTTTGCTTTGTTTGGAGTTTTTCCCCTTTTTACATCTGCCAAGAGAGACTTTTTAACACTTGAAATTGTCTGCAATTAAACATAACATAAAACCGGATTTTATTACTGGTCCATGGAAAGCAGCCGAATTCCCAGAGAGGCTGTAACTTTTCAACAGCCTCATCTGAGAGCAGAGAAATAGTCATAACCATTTCTCCGACAGATTGGGCAAGAGTTGCCAAAACCCCAAAGGAAAAGCATTTTGTTTATATCAGCCCCCACTCAGCACGTGGAAAATACAGCTGCAGAGCTGGTTCTCCTGGTCCTCCAGTTTCACACTCCTGTAGACAAAACCAGCCAAATTAAATTTGTGGAGTCACCACCGTGACACATGGAAACATAATGAAGCAGTTAGAACAGATCTCATGAGTTGTGGAGAGAAAAAGGCTGAGCTGCTAGCAAGGGGAGACAGGAGACTCGGAAGCTGGTAAGTTCTCCAAAAGCCTCCTTCTCTTGCTTCATAAAAACACCATCCAAAATGCAGCTTTTCAGCAGAACCTCAAGAACGTGTTAATTAGGCTACTCTTGGGAAAAATGACTGAAACTTGTAACTCTTGTGGCTGGCTCCCCCATACCCCCTGCATGAGGGCCACTCTGCACTGGCAATTCTATTTTCCGTGGAAGCAATTTCCTGCAACCTGTTTGAAGCATGGCAGGGGGACTTGTGGCAACTGTGGCTGTGGTAGAGAGGAGGAGCTGCTGGAGGAGAAGGCCTTCGTGGCCTGGCTGGGCAGCTGCCATGCCATATCACCCCTTTGGCTCCAGGTATCAAGCCCCAACAAGGAGCATATTGAGCCTGTGGCTCCCTCCACAGGCTGCCACCACGCTGGGGTATGGGGCCAGCACTGGGGAACAGGGGCTTGGCAGCTGCAGGTCCTGACCTTCAAGATGCCCTTTGCTCTCCCTGAAAAAGCAAAACTTCCAACATGACAGCAGGGAGGGAAGCAGTGAGAGTACTTCAATACTCAGCACCTACTAAAGTGAGAGCATCCCACTGGGGAACTATTCAAATGAGCCTTTTTAACAAATCCTTCAGCCTACAGGCCACCACTTACAGCAATTTTTTTTTTTTTTTTTTTAAACTGAAGTAACTGAATAACTGGTTTGATCTACTCTGAGAATTTTTTCCATGTCCTCAGTTTTTCACTACCACTGACCCGTCCTAAAGCCAGGCAGCCTGAAAGGGAGCAGTCATGATGTTGTAATCCTTACAAGCAGTTTTACTTGTGCTTACCCCTGGTCTGATACTTCACTGGAAGGTGAACGCTTGTGATGGCAGGCAGAATGGGTTCTAGCTTCTCACTCCACCCCATCGCCCTGCTCTGCTTCCCCTAATAGCAGGGAGAATGAGGACAGGAAAGAATCCAATATCTGACATGATGCCATAGAAAACTTTTCCATTAATTGCAGAAATTGCCATACTGCCTCACTCAAAATACAAGTGCAATTATTTTTTTCAGAATGGCCATTCTGGCTTCACCTCACCATCACTTCATTAACCCTGTCAGCACACATGTCACATCTTTAGCAGCTTGTAATAGGAACAGTAGAGCAAGCAAGAAAACACTAGGGCAAGTAACATGCCTATTCTCTGGGCTTATCCTGACCCTCTGGCTACCTGCTTGTTACTGAGCTCCTTCACAGAGGCTGTGGTTGCTGTGCTTTTGGCAGGTGAAACATGCCAATGCTACACCAAATACAAAGCTCTTCTGCACAGTGCAAAGAGCAGGCAGATTGCAGAGTAGTCATTACCATTGCTGGTGGAATTTCTTATAATCCAACTGGGATAACATGGGCTTAACTTAAAAAAAAAAAAGAAAACATCTCTTATCATCCTATTTGCAAAGAGAATCAACTGAAAGATAAACCTGAAACTCTGGCATATGTAGGTCATCAGCCTCACATGGGGTACAGCATGTCATATGAAGGGACTCACTTCCAGTATGCATCTCTGCATAGCAGTTGCCACAGGAATTCACACATATCTGAGACCAATCTGAAAAAAATCAGCGTGAGTTTATAAACCTTAATAATCTCTGAACTGTTTTAATATCTTTAGTAATAGGTTTTCCTGTATTGTTTTTACCTTTTGGAGGTCAGGTTTTAGTTCTTAGGAGGTCAGGACTGTTCCACTGATGAAGCTGCAGTCTCTCACAGTTTCATTGTTTTGTTTCAATTCTAGATTTACTCTCCTGGCTTTTACTAGTAGACAGATGAGACTGTATGATGTGGTACAGCTTCCATCCTACTGTTTTGGTACCTATACATCTGAACATCATCACCCTTGGCACTGCTACAAATCAGTTGCTGTATAATTAATGGCTTGTTGGTGCTGTTACTTGAAATCATCAGCTGTGTAAAATTTTCTTTGACATTCTAGATGGCATTTGCCATCTCTGAGGTGCTATTTTGTTCATGCCAACTGTATCCTGCCAAATGAGTTGTTTTCCTGCAGTTTTTTTTCTCATGCATAAAGCTTACAAAGTCTTACTTGGGGATTCCCTGCTACCAAATTTATTTTTTGATTGTGAATCGTTGCTTTGTTATATAGCTCAAGTGCCAATAAAAAAAGTTTGTTTTTTCTGTTACCCATTGCCTTAATGCTTTATGACTGCAAAATCAGTCAAATTGAGGAACTCAATTTCTTGTATCCCATTACATTTTTCCCCCAATAATTTCATTATAATGATTTTCTCTCCAAGCTTTTCAGAAGTAATTTGAAAAAATTTCCTCAGAGGTTGCTCTGGTTCTGTTCTTCATTTACATGAGTGAGTTCATTAACTTTGCACATCTTAACAACACTTAGTAAATTTAACATACACTGTTTTACCCTTCTCCTTTGAGATCTTTCATACTTCATACTTTTCTCCCTCCAAAGTACCACAGTTTAATTCCTCATTTAAGGATCATCACACAGGTCTGCCAAGCTGCACGTCAGAACAGTCTTCTGAACTGTTTCTGCAGCTTCTTGATTACACTTGAATAAGGTGTATCTTTCCATGGGCAGCCTCCTTAATCACTGACTTTACATATCCTCAAAAGTTGTCTCCTTTTGACCTCGTATTCAGCAGAAGAACAAATCATCCAAACAGGGTAAAAACTGACCTTCAACACATCCTCACCTAAGCAAGCACTCTTCATGAAGAGAATTCACATAGCACCAGCTCATAGCCCTTCTTCCCACCACAGCCCTTGGACTTACAGAAAACTTGCAGGCAAAGAGCCATCAGTCTCCTCTCAAGACCAGGAGTGAAGCTGGGGGCAAATGGGAGACTGATCCACAGAGGAATTGAAAATTCCTGAGAATACTCAGTCCCTTGTGAGGTCATTTACAGATTTCATTTGTTGTTTAGAAATTAGCTGCAAGTTTGTTCAGATTTCATCCTGTTTGTTCCAATTGACAGACGATCCCTGGCCACCTCTAGCACCTAAAACTTTATTTTCTTGACTGTTTTTACTTTCAATATACTTATTGCCTTCACAATTCCCATAGCTTTGAAGACCTCTGAAACTGTGCAGCACCAATGCAGCAACCCAAAAAAAAAAATCTGCATCTTAATGTACAGAAGCATGTGGACCTCTCACAATAGAAGAATTGTTTAGTTATGATGTTCACTGAGGGTGGGTGTCTTTTGTCTCTCAGTCAGTTGGACTAGATGATCACTGTATGTCACTTCCTACTGAAATACTCTATTTTATTTTTTATTATTTAGCTAAGACCTACTCACAGCTGTCCAGTAACAACTGATACTGCATTTGTGTCAGGCAGAAAACACCTACTGTTTTTCACTTTTCAACACAGAGCATGAAGGGTGTGTTACCTGAAAGGGATGGAGGGAGTTTTATAAGCTTTGCATATTTGCATATGCTGCCTTGATGTTGCTCTCTGACCTCTTGAACAAATCCAGTGTGTGGAAAATAGTCACCATGTATAATTTTTGTGGTTTCTGTAGGTCCTTCACAACAATGAAAATAGTGAAAGTGGAAAAATGCCAGAGTACAGAAAGATCATGCAGTAGGTGGTACACATGGTACATATGTAACATAAAAGTGTGCCCTATAAAGCTGCCCTGTAAAAGAAAGAACTCTTTATAGTTCTAGAGCTTTACTAAGCACCCTTGATATCCACACAAGGTGTCTATCTGTAAAATATGCTATTACTTCTGGGTTTAGGAAGACAGTGCCACTTAGTTTCTTCTAGCCTTTTAATTGCCTTTGAGGTATGACACCTCGGCTTTAAGAGGGAGATCCTTAAGGACTAAGGGTGGGTGTTTGGCTAAAAGAAACTCATTAATTTACAACCATCTATTCCCCCAACATTTTCTCCTTCAGGCCACAACATTCCTTCCCTCACCTTCCCCTTATCCTCAGACAACTAATTTTTTATCTTAGGTATTAAAATAGTCAGATCCCCTGCGTTTCTTGCCCAAAAACCAAACTCTGCTAGAACTATCATGAGTGCATCTGCTTTCTCAGGGGGAATTCTCTACAGAATAACTTTTCTAATGTTACCTCAGCATCAGAAGACAACTGGAACACACAACTTAGGAACAGAGAGAGAAAAGTCAAGTGGCATGACTGCTTTCCAGACCTCTTACACCACTAATGCACGGCAAGTGAAAAAACCAACCTGTACTTCCCTAACTATGGGTCTCCAGAAGGAACTAATTTCCTAAGCAAGCAAAGGCAAAATTCAGTCTCTACATTCTCAATTAACCAAAAATTCAGGAGATTTTACCTATTTTCTGGTTTGATTTGTCTCACATAACCTTGATCACTCAAAATGGGTATGATGTCTGAGTCCTAATTTCAAGTGAGCAAAGTCTTAGAGACTAAGTTTGCACTCTCAGGGCAAAGCAAACATAATGACAGTCCTGGTCTGCTTCACAATGTATGCTGGTTTTGCCTCGGTTGAAAATATTTTTTCAAGATTCCTTTTCAACAAAAGCTGTAAAGTTATGTTTTTTCATAAACTATAAAGAAGCAGCTCTCTAAACTGTAGTAATTTACTAGACCTGGCAATGCAAGTAGGAAAGCATCTTGAACCACAAGGAGATTAGGCGTTATAAATATTTTCTGATCGTCTCCTTGCTAAAAAGCTGTTCACTCAATGCAAAAGCATGTGCACCGTCAGCAAGTTCAGTACCTCAGAGAAAACAATGCATTAAAATGCAGTTTGGAATAACTGATCTTACATTCTGCTATAATGCATTTTCACAATGTGAAAGATCTTAAAGTTAAGGCTAGTTTGCTTTTGGTCAACTAAGCTTCCACATAAATTTCAGTAACCAATTATTGCTCAACTCATTTCTGTGAAGGAGCCCTTGCCCCATGACAGGGCAAGGAGTCTTGCTATCCCTCTTGGTTTTCTAGTTCTAGATTTAACACCACCTTCCCTCACTGTCAGAGTAGCAGTTACAAAGTTCTCAGAGCTTAAAGACAGAGTCTCTCAAAGGCGTCCCTCAATTTCCTCACTCACTATCCAAAATGCTCTTATGTCTGGGTCTTGGCCAGCTTCCTCAACACCAGGAAGACCTTCTTGACATGCTCCAAAACGTTCACTAAATTCCTCTCAACACAGGTTCCTCCCAAGTTCCTTCCTGGCTCCATCAAACCAAGTCCCAAGAAGGGCTGTTACAGTGTGCCCATCCTGGGCCTCAACAATCTTCTCCGCCCTTCACCTACATCATCTTCCCACCCCACCCATCGGAAACTGCTCTCAACCTTATCTCCTCACCTACTCATTTTTGAAGGTGTCACCTCTAGGCACACAATGTGCTTTCTTTGGACTTACTGCCTGTTAGAAAGAAAGAGCTTGCACTCATAGTGATAATGAAATGGGCCATGAGGACTCACTATTTAACACATCTGGTCACAGCAAGCCTTTTAACCTTTGCAAAGAAGAGAAAATATCAGAATTTTAAAATATTAAACTAAAGGGAGAACTATTTCTCTCTGCACTTAGAGTAAAATCAACAATGTGTCATACATGACTGTCCCACTGGACTGCTCTAAGCTGTTTCTGAAGCCTGGCAAACTTTATATAGACATAGCAGCCTGCAAAACCACTGCAGGATTGGGCCAAGGTCTGCTTGCAAATTTCCTTCAAAACAGGGCTGCAACTCTAGCATAAAGCCTTCTGGTCCACAGCTGAACAGATATTCCAAAATAAAGCTTGGGAAAAAAAAAGTCACCAATACATAAATGCTATAATTAACACTAAAATAATCTCCAATAACCTCAGGTAAGTACCTTGACAATATTTGCAAACTAGAGTTCAATATTATCTGACGATTCAAACATAGGCTTTGAATTCAGGAAAGCATTTTGCTACACCTGACATGGTCACAAGCATCTCAGTGAACTCGTTGTCACTGTTTTTTATCAGATGCAGCATTGACAGAGCCACAGTCACTGTCACAACTGAAATGTGTGGGAAGATAAAAGCCATTTAAAAGTAAGCCAAGACAAGGCATTTTACTGCAATAAGACCAAGCAGTGTCATAACATGCAATTCCCAAAGTGTTGCTGTCTCCTATTTGAGAACTGATTTTGCAAAAACATTAGGCTCAAAAAAAGTTTTTTGCATGCCTTTGACCCTCCATGGAAACAGAGAAGACAGTCCCTTAGGAAATGACTGATTTTTGCAGACATTTTTCCTATGCCTATTCATGGCCTAACCCCTGCCCGGGGCGCACCTCATGTTGCACTTGGTCAGGTGCGCTGCGACCTCTGTGCACAACACTAAGAAGGCCCTGACAGTGCCGGCAAGTGGCCTGGATGAAAGCACGCAACCAATGCAAGTGTTCAGGAAAACCTTAGAACAGCAATGTTTAGCAATGCCCCACTCTCTTTCAGGCATTCTTCTGACTTCTAATTGGATCATAGGAAAATATTGCAAACATTCCCAGGAAAACAATTCAGCTGCTCACTTGCACAGTTCTGTGGCCTCTGAGGGAGATGGGGCTAAACCCTTTGTTTGTGGCATCACATGGGGACCATTTCTTGGCATTTAATCAGACTCAGTTCTAAAACCCACCAAATTAAAAAAAAAATCACAAAGTTCAGTATTTGCAGACTGAATTTGTGTCCCTGGAAATAATCACAAGAGAGAAGCACATCTTTGCAGCCCCATGCAGATGTTGCACCCCTTTCCCCACTGAGGTTTCCAGGGAAAGGTTCAGGTCCTCCTATAGCATATTCATATATGAGGTAAAATGCTTTCCTGGCCCATTTCCATTTAGAGTCATCAGTTTTCTGAAGAAAAGGGAAGATTCTTAAAGTCCATGTTGTCTGTGAAGCTTGAGCTGTGCTCTGTGTGCATACCCACACATATAGGGGAGCATTTGTAGTAGTTGCAGTATTTTAAAAGCAATTTTTTCATTCTTTTACATGATGTTCACTTAAATTTGAGTGATTCACTCTGAACACTGGTACACATGTCCCTTACATGCTGGGTTTTTTAAAATACATTATGAGTTCAGTAAGGCCAAGTGCCGGGTCCTGCACTTTGGCCACAACAACCTCCTTCAGTGCCACAGGCTGGGCACAGAGTGGCTGGAGAGCAGCCAGGGAGAAAGGGACCTGGGAGTTTGGATCGACAGGAAGCTGAACATGAGCCAGCAATGTGCCCAGGTGGCCAAGAAGGCCAATGGCATCCTGGCCTGTATCAGGAACAGTGTGGCCAGCAGGAACAGGGAAGTGATTCTTCCCCTGTACAGGTGAGGCCACACCTGGAGTGCTGTGTCCAGTTCTGGGCCCCTCAGTTCAGGAAGGATTATGAGGTGCTGGAGCAGGTCCAGAGAAGAGCAATGAGGCTGGTGAAGGGACTGGAGCACAAACCCTATGAGGAGAGGCTGAGGGAGCTGGGGTTGTTTAGCCTGGAGAAGAGAAGGCTCAGGGGAGACCTCATCGCTCTCTGCAACTACCTGAAAGGTAGTTGTAGCCAGACCAGAGTTGGTCTCTTCTCCCAGGCAACCAACAGTAAGACAAGAGGGCACAGTCTCAAGCTCTGCCAGGGGAGATTTACGTTAGATATTAGGAGGAAGTTCTTTACAGAGAGGGTAACCAGGCACTGGAATGTGCTGCTCAGGGAGGTGGTGGATTCTCCATCCCTGGAGGTATTCAAGAAGAGACTGGATGTGTCACTTAGTGCCACAGTCTAGTAACTGCAGTGGTAGTGGATCAAGGGTTGGACTTGATGATCTCAGAGGTCCTTTCCAACACATCTAACTCTATGACTCTATGAGTTGAAGAGTAAAGGTTTTTCAGTGAGTACTAAAAAGAACATGTTTTTTTTCCATTTATGCAGGTGCAACTTGTTTAACAGGACAGTGCTTGAGTTTAAGCAAAAGCATGAATGTCATTTCAGCAAAGTCTTCAACACTTTTCAGGAATGAGTTAAAATTACTACTGAAAGGTAAACCTGGTTTTACCACTATGTTAAAAAAATAAAAAAAGAAAGAAAAGGGTAAAAGCTTTTAAAAACCTTCATTTACTTGAAACAAAGGGAAAAAATATTTGTTCTTAAGCAAGTAACACTTAAAAATGTAATAAGATGCCATTTTAAAGAATATAATCATATGCAGAAATTTCCAGGCCTGGCAATTATTTGGACAGCTGTCAATCAAAATGTCTCACAGCTACCCTACCGTGTCAGCCACCAGCTAACCCACACTTTCCCAGGGATGTCTTAGCATGGCATCTTTGTTCTGTTTTCAGATAAACAGATCCAATTTCTCAACAAACAGACTGCTACAGTCCTTTTGATAACAATGTAATAATTCAAAACAAATGATTCTAGGCTTTGATGATAGCACTTTTATGGGTCATGAAGAAATCCTCCCACCAACATCTGTTTGATTTTATCTACTTGAACTTTATCCTCCAGTTGAAGATTTATAAGCTGAAATCATCCCAGCCTATTAAAGTCAGGCTAATGTTAAAGCACTAACACAGAGAATGAAAGTGCATTTTGCAGTCATCTACCTTTTGAAATCCTGCTGTGAGGAAAAGATATAAAAAGTTTGAGAGTTGTATATTTAAATATGCTAGAAGTCTGCATTGTGCACAGAGCCCTGGATGACTGAGAGATTAAGGAATCTAACTATTGCCCTACTGTGGGGGCAAGTTATTTACAGAACTATTATTTAGAAAGACAAGATGAAAAATACAGATGTTGTTTACATTGAAAGACTGTTTTCTTAGCAAAAACCACTGTGATGAAGATTCACTCCAGATTTGTTTTCCCTCCTCTCTCTTAATTTCTGCGTACACTGTAAATAAAAACATGACAGCAGACTCGTTAGAGTCACTTGTTACTTATTAGCTAGATGGCACAATTTAGTCAGGATGCTTTTTAAATTAAAAAAAAAAAAAAGCAATACTTTGCATGAAAAGTCTAATATGACATGCTAGGAAAAGAGTATTGCACACTTGCTACCTGAAAACAGCTTTCTGTGAAAGCCGGCAAAAAAAGAGAAAATATTCAGTTGTCCCAGTTGCAGATCTTTCCCGAGAAAATAATTACCCTTTCTGTGAGTGCTGACACTTCTACAAAGTGCAATAATTTAGCAGTTGCTTTCTAAAATATTGCTTTGAAATTCAGCGTATTCCACATGACACTTTTTTTAACCTAAAAATACAATACCAATTACAGTATGTAGCATACTGTAAAGCATAAATGCACGCTAAAACTTTGGACTAATAAGAAGAGTATGCATCTCAGCTATTTGTAAGAGGAAAAAAACTGTACTGCTATACCTCCTGTAACATCACTTGGAAAGGAAATATGAACATGTTAGTATTTGGAGGTGTGTGCCTCAAGAAGCTTAACCTTGTGTCTTTAAATATATTTATGTATTTACACACCCCTACACAACTGTCAGACCCGCTTTGTATGAAGCAACTCAAACTTACTTTACACATGCTAAAACTCTTTTACTACAGTAGGAAGAGATGACCCTGTAGATTAAAGGATGCCCTTATCGCTGCTAATGTATACAGTACAACTGGAAATTGTACTGACTCAGTTCTAAAAAAACCAGTTGGCCACTTTTCAACCAGTCTGAAGCAGCAAGACATGCACACAGAGAACTGCATTCTGTCCAGAGAAAAAGAAAATCTGCTTATGTACTAAGTTCTTAGAAGCTCCAACACAAAGTTTACCGAACCTAGTGAAAAGACTAAGGAAAAAGTTGGAACAGCACCATAAAAGTGGCATCCCTGGGAGAAGCCGAGCGTACCTCAGAAGAGGTTGCTTCACCTTCTGTGGCTGGCATGTCCCAGGTGGAGATCTTGGCCCTGTGCCCAGGGTGGGGGTCAAGCCAAGCTTGCTGCAACAGGGTTTGATTTCTCAGACACATCCCATTCCAGCACCTTTTTCTTCCCCTGGTACTGAGAGAGGCAGCAAAACTGCCACTACCAGAGCAAGGATGCACACTGCATCCTTGCCATTCAAGGGAGACATTCCCTGATATTGCTGAAGCAACAGTGGAGAGGCAATGCTCTGCCTACTCCAGGGATTTCTCCAGGCAGTTATTTTTGTGAACTGGGAGACGTTCCCTTTCCAAACAGGCAACAGTCTGAGTTTTGCTTTGGGGATTTTTTTTTTTTTTTGAAGGGGGAGGGGACCAGGGAGAGGCAGAGGGATTGATCTTTTTCTAACAGGAGGAACAGTTCAGACAGGCATGCTTAAAGCTCAAGTGGCAACACAAAGGGGCATAACAAGAAGAGGGAGACTGAAAATCCTGCATACCTTCCCTTTGACTGTCTGTTGTATGACATTTACCAGATGAGTATATGTAAAGTACTCTGTAATTAAGTTCATCTGATCACAATAACTTTTAGGAAACTTCAAAAACTATGTCAAAACTCAGAAGCCAGAATAATTTGTATTTATTCTAAGTAGATGAGCATGTTGCTCAAACATAAATTACACTTTTATTTAGCATGAATCAAGCCAAATTATTTGGTCATGTTATGGAACTGCATTTCAGATACGGCATGCTCTTCACTTTACTAACTGTGTGGAGACCCTGCCTGTTTCCAATGCTCGGTGTATCCCATTTCCCTGACCTGTCCCTGCCCATACCTGCTCCTGCAGCACCAGCTGGACCCACAGCCTGACAGAAGAATAAATTCAAAGACATTGAAAGCCCTGAAGGACATAATGACAGGTGAAAATACCAAATTCCATTTGAACTTCAGCTTTCCTCAGGCATCTCACAGCTCCTGTCTCATGCAGGAACCAAATTCTGAAAATGCATCATCACCACAGTTTTGCCATATTTTTTTGTGTGCACTATGACTGTTACACTGTTAATAAGAAAGCCCCTACCCCTACTCCCTATTCAGGGTGGAAGAAAAAGAAGTTTATTGGGAGGAATAAATTTAGACAACAATATATTCCTCAGCAATATGCCCCAAAATAGCAAACTATAAAAGCTGTACACTAATCTAAAAAAAAAATCTGACAACGCATGTGCAGGGTTGAAATTCCTCCTCTTGAAATCTCTAGATTAAATTGTGCATCTGTTTCCTCAATTTTTTTTTTCTTTTAAACCTCTGTAATTGTGAATTTATTGCTAAATACCAAAATCTTTTAAAAATACTCGAGAGTAAGTGCTTCTGTGGAAGAACAGCTACATCCTGCACATCACACATGAAGCTGGATTCATCCTGTTTAGCCAACTAGTCAGAATTAAACAGTTGTGGAAAAAGACTGATTTATTCATCTCCATTTTCTCCCTTGACGAAACAGATTTTCTGAGTAAATACCATGTGTTTCCTAAAAACCAACATAATTAGTTTAATGCTGGAATAGATTTGTAACAACTTAACTGCCTTACACCATAATTTTAGCAAATGGGATAGTTAAAGAAACAAGGGTGTAGGTGTTGCCCTCAAAAAAGTGGGCTTACAAGTAGGATGGCAGCAGCAGCACCAGCAGCTGTATCCCAGAAGAACAGAACACTCCTCTCTGAGGATGCTGACTCCCATCAGCCGACTGGATGTGCACACACCTCTGTCTGTCACTCTCCTGTATCTGTAAAGTAGATACATTGATGCTCTCCCATCTCAACAGACCACCTCAAAATCTTCACATTAGTCATTCTTTATTAAAGGGCAGATGCAGCTAACATGCAGTGTGAAAGATGCATAAATGATTTATTTATTTTTATATTTGTATTTGAAATACAGTGTGCCTTGAGAAGCACAGTTTGCCAATAAGCATAAAATACCATTAAGATGTTCAGATTGTCATATCTCAAATCTGAAACTGAATCTATCATCAGCTGTGCTACCAATGTATTTTCTGCCAAGTTGCCACGGGTAACAGAAATGCATGATGACAGCAATAAATAACTTTAATGACTGCTGATAATATCATGAAAAGAGCTCTGTGATACACTGACATCATTTAGAGGTTTACTAGATGTTATTAAGTGTCGTATCGTGCCTCAGCTTGTCAGCTAATCATAGCAAATTGCTTGTGTATGCACATATTTGTATCCATCTGCATGTATATGTAAGACTGAATATTATAAGCGATGCACTACATAGTTTATTCAACTTATTTTCACTTAAGGTAACTTAAAATAGAAGTATGCCAATTACACAACAGTAATGTAACAGGATGTACCTTTAGATTCTGTGCAAACAAAATACCTTTACAAACAAAACTGATTTCTATCCTCACAATCTCTCAAGCAACAATGTGCTATAGTACTACACACTGGAGCCTATTTATCACACGTTTGTCAATTTTTAGCCCTTTTCCATTTGGCCTTCCTGGAAGTTTGCAGTATCACCGTCCCTACAAATAAGCCTTGCTGGGAACTCCAGGAAGAGGGTGACAAGATATTTTCACAAACAATTTCGGTACGAAAAGTTTCATAATAAAATCGTCTTCAAATTAAATAAACCAAAAGTTGGATGACCTCATTTTTACCATTCAAGTTAGAAAATATCAAATGCTTTACCTTATATCTTGAAGTGTCTTCCTCTCCACCCTCACATGACTACCACTACCATAAAAAAAGAAAAAAACTTTAAGCTGATATTGCTAATGCCATATAGCCCTAAAACACAGACATTACCAAAACAAGTTTAGACATTATATGTTCTTTTCATACACATTTTTATTTCCTTGGGAAATAAAATAGTTCTGGGTTTTTTTCATCTGTTATATTAAAACATCACTTACAGAAGGGAAAGATCACTATTTGAAGATGTAATATTCTCATATTTGTGATACACATTAAAGTAAATGTATTCTTACATGGCAAAAATAAGATTTTAAATCATGTGAACCTGTCAGAAATACAAATATGACAAGATCCCTTTAAGAAGTGACATTTAGCAATACCTATTGACACGGAAGGACTTTGGGAAGATGACATAAAGGCTTGCAGATGCACAACAAATCAGGCACTTACATCTGCTTCTTTAACTCACATGTCACCCTTTTCCATCCACCATATGATTTGTACAACAACGTGATTACGCCAAGCTGGGTCATACATCATAAAATACATTCGCCTGTCAAAAAGGTACAGATACTTTCTTTTCTTCTCCTTAACAACCATTCCATGTGGGTTACATATCCCACAGCATTTGGATACAAGCAAGAGGTTTATTTTCTAGCAACTTGCAGTTCTGAAGTGTCACTATGATCACTAAGATTTATATGTTACGGTCATCCTTCAAGCTATGATTATTAACTGTATTTTGTTTAAGGGACAAGATTTGTCACCTGTATAAACTCAGAAAGAAAATATAATGCAATTAGTAACTATTCATGAGCCTAATCTGAATTTAGGGGTGCAGCATGCAGCATTCACTTTTACTCTCTCTCTTTTTCTGTTGTGTTTTTTAACCCTTTAAGTGACCTGCAGAAACTTGGCACAGAAATTTTAACAAAGTTGTAGAAATATTTTTTGCATTTTGCTGTATGCAAGTTGTTGCACTCATATAGCAAAAAATCAAAATCTTCAAAAAGGCCTAGCTTAGTTCCCAAAAAATCCCAAAGATGACATGGTTTATTATAGGGTGATCAGTGGTCCTAAAAAAAGTTAAAGAAAGAAAAAAGAAAAGAAAATTTTAAAAATCATTATGGATAATTATGTTGTCTCAATAACAAGTATCTATTAAAAGAGCCTGAGCCTCCATGCTGTTTCTGATAAAGCTTCTAGTACATGACGAAAGGATTTACAGCTACCAAGATTATGAGGTGGCGGGAGTCAGATCCATTTCTGCACCTCTTCTCAAGGGTCACTTAATGTGGAGGAAGGAAAGCTTGTGGGGCCTCGCTTGGCCCTTCTCAGGTTAAGAAGCTCCAACTCCATTAAATCAAAACCAAGTTCATTAATAAGCAGCATCCTTGCTAGGAAATCTAAGTGAGCCTTTTTTAGCAGTGAGACTTTCTTTTCCCCCAGATTAAAGTGTTTGTGAAGTCATAAAAAGCCTCCAATTCTCAGACAAGACCATAACCTCTTAAATGCCATCTCTGCCCTCCTTTTTTTAAAGGGCTCTGAATTTGTGTAAGCAGCAGCACACAGAAATTGGTTAGTGTTGGCAAACAGTGTGACAACTGCAACACAAATCCAACAGGGGAAAATAAACAACCCTTCAGTTATCCCAGTCATTGGAGCCATGTGAGCATTTAACATGCTGTGGGTTCCTCGGGCCTTGGAGAACATAAATTAGTGCAATAAGTGACACAATTAATGAATTTCAGCAGTCAGATATAAGCACAAGTAATGTATCCAAGAATAAATCAGGCAGTTGTTAAACAACAAAGCCCTGTTGCTTTGGGCTATCCTGAATTCCCAGGCTCTCCTTGGATCCACTCATGAAACAAAATCACTTTCCAGACAAAAAAAGGAAACCTGTAAACATACAGGGGTAAAATTTCCTCTCAGATTCCTTTTATTCAATGCACCTGTTTCCCAGACCTGCCTTGCACCTCCCCACCAGAGATCTCCTGTTTCTAGGACTGGAGAGAATAATCTTCTCCCTGTCTGGCTTCAAGCAATGTCTCCCAACTCTAGATTCTGTTCAAGAAGAAAAGAATTTGCCTATCTAAACATCTGACTCTGTGTGTCTGCATTTTTAGGCATCATATCTCCCTTCCAAAGACTGAATGAGGTCTCTACCAAAATCTATTGCAATAATTTGGGATGAGTGAATGAAGTAGTCTGTGTCATACAAATCATGCCAGGTGATTTCATCAGGAGTGCAAAAAGTTCCAAATCTAATAATACATAAAGAAAAAATATGCCTATAAATAATCTGTAAATCAGATAAAAACAGGGTAAAGTAAATGTAAAAATATGATGAAAGTAAGATGCTGGAGTGAAGAAAACATACATATATTTTAAATACTTAGATCAGCCCATTACAGAAAATCCTGCTCCCTAGCCTTTCTGTAAACTCAAGCAATAAGAAGACTAGGGAGTAGTACACCCATAAAATGTCAAAGCACTAAAATCTATTACAAACTCACCCAAAGAAAGTGGTCTGAAGTTTTGCATCTGGTTAAATCAAAATTCCCTGAGACACTCTGATTTCCTCTTTGGATTTAAAGGCAAGCAAAAACAGCTCTTTGCTGTTTCCTTCCCTTATACCTGTAGGAAGGTGTTGGCTGGTGGCTCTCCTACCTGAGGCTGGGTTGGGAACAATGATGGGGTACAGAAGGTCCAAGTGAGCCTCTCTTCACTCAGAGCCGTAAGAGACAAGGTGTGCTGGGCCCATGCACAATTTTCTTGCCTATTACACCCATTTCAGCAGCCTTTGTGCAGAAACTACAAGGGGCTTTCTGGGAGCCCTCTGCCCGAGGGGCGCTTAGCATGTAAAGAAGGGAAAAAAAACCATATTGCTGCTCACCATGTGGAAGGAAAGCTGCTCACTGCTGGACCCTGAAAAGCAGTCAGGAGGCTTTCTCAGGGTGATGGCCACAGGGGTTACCTGAGGATGGTGTGTACATGAGCTTTCTACCACACTAGTACAGATTCCAGACCCAAATATAGGTCTAGGCCATTACTAGTTTAGTTCAGTAACCTGAACTCCAAGGAGCAGCTCCTGTGGCTGGCACCCTTTCTGCTGCTTGCTGGCATGTGTAAAGCAGCTACTTATACGGGCCCCTGTTGCTGGGATTCCTAGTTCAGCACCCTCCTGACGGCTGGTGACGCTCTCTCAACACCTTCCCTGCAGCCACACAGCAGGCAGTGAGCTGCAGCAGAAGTTGCCTTGCCCGGTGCCTTGTCCCCTCAGGAACATGTCTCACTTAGCTGTCTTCAGGCTGCCTGAAGGAATCAAAACCCCCTGATCTGTGTCACACTGGACACAGTAGTCCCTTCTTACATCTACACACCTCAAAAATTGCTCTGAAATCTGCTATAGAAAACCAAAATGTTGCACAAATCTTCTCACTGACGGCTGGATTCTCACTGTTAGATGGGGGACAAAAATCTGGAGAAGAATTAAAACTGTCAAGAACAAAATAGACAGTGCACAGCAAAGATTTTTCCTTCAGGTTCAAGGAGAGATTCCTCAACCACAAACATGCTCCACTTATTTTGGGAATGCTTCATTAGGTGAGGATGAGGTGTTGGCTGTCACTACATTTTCTCTCCTGTGCCTCCTCACCTGGCTACTTTTTTTTTTAGCAAAAACTCATATATCTGTGATGGAGATAAAATAGTCAGGCTAGGAAAGGAACCTGGGAAAAAAACCATAGATGACTGAGGAAAATAAGTATACAAGAAAATAAAGATGAAGGAGGAAATTAAAGCATAGGAGCATGGTAGAAGACTAAATAGTTCCAGACACTGATGTGCCATGAAACAGAGGCTCTCAGACTGACTGAAGACCTCTCTGATTTTTAGTAAGTAGACAGGCTCCAGGACAGCCCAGCTTTTGAAATGCATGATAATAAGACTATACAAGAGTCTGATGAAGACCAAGTTGAGCTCTTCCACATTTGTTGTATGCAACTCTACACCCCTTTGCTTTTTTGAATCTTGACATTTTGAGTGACAACAGTCTGGGGCATTAACTGGTCCTCATCCACAGGTTCTCCCAGTTCTGTTGTAAAACATCCTCTCACTTAGTCTGTGGTTTCCTCAGATATTCCCTGCCATGAGCTGTTTTCCCCAGCTATCAAACACCCCTCTGCAAAAACAAAACAACACAAGAAAACCACCACTCTCCAGATGACCACCAAAGAATCACTAAAATACCACAGAAAATTGAGGTAATGATAACAAAATTCACATATTTAAGCACCACAGACTTGTTTATACATATTGAGTAACATATATTGCATATAAAAATGCATTAGAGTGCTTCATCAAATTAACAAGACTGCATTTATCCATTTTTATAGCAATTAGTAGCATAGATAAAGGGGGACAAGAAAGGTAAGGAAAACTATGAGGTATATTTCATTTATATATGTCTTTTATCTTTTAAAAAGGAAAGACACCTCTATACTGTAGATCTTGATATCTTTGAAAAATTACTCCCAGTACTGCCTTAGGAAGGATACCAAAGAAACATATTACTCTGCAGAGATGAATTGCTTCTCTGCATATTTCCCTAAGATTCTGGAGCTCTTGGATTATGTTTTGTAAATCAGTTAGCTTCCTAGCCAGAGATTAAGGTAAATTCTGCTAAGGACTAAAAGTTGACTTAGAGCATTAAGAAGGATTAATGTTTAGCTGTGGTGAAGCTGAAGTACTAGGTTAGCATGTTTACGCAGTGCTGTAGATCACAATTAATCCAAAATTAGTATAAAAGATCAACAGAAACTGCTCTTGCATGCCAGCTTGGCTTACTCCTAAAATCAAGACTTACTTTGGGGGCAGCCTGTGTGCAAAGTTGCCGTGCATCTGCCCTAATAGGTTTAAAGCTTTCCAAGGAATCCATGCATTTTAAATGTTTAGCTTCTTTGCCCTCTGCTTTGAGAAAATAAATGTTGAAGTCAGTACTTGAGGTGCTTCTGCTTTTTATCTGTGTCACAGATCTGTCAGAATAGATTGGTGCTATAAATGAACAAAAGCAAATACAATTTCCTGTCTTACAAAAAAAAAAAGGTGCTTAAAATATGTCCTTTCATTCATCATCAAAGATTAATAGAAATAACAGGGATTTTCTGACAGAAAATATTCATGCTGTATAACAAAAATAGATAGTAGAAGTACACAGGAATGTCCAGATATATTCATACATATATAGATGTGGGCATATATATTTAAAAAATACGTTTGTCTGTTTTGTAACTATAGAGAGTATCTATAGTAACATATTTAAAGATATAACTGGGAGATCTATCTTAAATGACAAAGCTTAAGAGAGATAGGTGGGGGGGAGCCCTCTCTACTTCAAAGTCCGTTTAAATGATGATTTCAAGCTCCCTAAAAACTAGCAACATTTCTGTGTCTTCAAAATAGGAGCCATGCAGCAACTTGCTGCATGTAACCCAGCTCAGACTCCTGGCACATCCTGGCTTGAACCATCCCACCCCTGTTCCCTTACAGATCTGCCCTCAGGAAAGAAGTGCTGGGAAAGCCATGAAGGGTCAGGAAGGGAGCCCATGATTCCAGCTACCATGGACTACCGCATCTTTGAGACCATTCAAAAGAATTCAAAGCTATATGTACTATCAGGGGCTTAAAGGCAGTATATCTAAGGAGGCAGCCTGCACCAGAGGCAGCCATCATCAGACATGATGGTCCTACAGTTATAGAGCCAGTATGTCCAGCTGCAGGGTATTAATTGCCTTTAAAGCAGAAAGTAGCTGCCAAGTTAAGAGATTTTACTAACCTGCAATATGTGAAATTAAACTGGTGAAAGTTAAAAAAATTCCACTGTGTAGAATACAAGCTCTGCTCTATGAATCAGATTATAAGAGCCTTAAGATTTTGTTGGGGAGGGTCCACTGTGAGCATTTGGAGTCTTTTTATGGTTTATTTATTCATTCCTTTTAGACAGAGCCTTTCACTCTGGTCCAGAAATTCATGTTTTTGCTTACAGTGTTGTATTACTTTAGTACATTAATACAATCAACACTAACTTCAAAGCTTATTGCTGAACTTGGTTACTAATTAAGTATCTTTTCAGCTTTATTTCTATACTAATGAAAAATCAGAAATGAGCATTCTGAGCATCCATTTCATGAAATTGAAATATATTGAAACCAAAGGAACAGTGCAGTGTTGTATAGGGAAAGACATGCCATACTCATCCCAACAGCACAGAAGATGCTGATGCCAAACCAAAGGAGTTGAGAAATTTAAATCAAATTGTTCTGTGCATTTCACAGCTGCAACAAACATTCTTGGTGGGGTGTGCACAGCAGTGAGGGCTATTTGCAGAGCTGTTTGCTAAGCAATTTTTTCAGTTCCTGGGTAGTAAACTTACAACACTATTCATTGCTTCCAGTGGCAACAGAATGCTGAGAGATGGTAACATCTGTGCTTATATCCAGCTAGCTGCATTCAAGCTGTGATGGTGATGACATTTGTGAAACTTGATTAAACTTTTCTTTAATCCCATTCTTTATTTTAGAAACACACACGCGAACAATTTCACATCCAAGTCTTACAGAAAACTCTAAGCTGATGTGATGTGGCCTCTTGCAAGAAACTTGAAAATTCCCTTTCTGAGGCCTGTCTCCAAGAGACACACAGGGCTTCCTGTTTATGGGACTGTTCATGCCCACAAGCTATGTACAAAAAAAAGAAAGAAAAAAAAAGTAGACGGATGCAAACATAACCCAGGCACGTGCACTAAAAATTCAGATCAGCTCACTATGGGCTTGTGCTAGATTCTTCTATTTGATTCTCACAAAGTTTTCTTTACTAAAAAGAAACACACATCATCTACCCTGACGAGATTCTGATGCACCTAACCAACTCAGGCCTTTTCCAACTTTTGTGCCTGTGTGGAGAGGCTCTGGTGGGTGATTTTCGTATGGTGGCCCAGTTCTTCTGCACTATTTTCAGCCTTAAGTGAACAGGAGAAATTGCCAAAATACACTTGCACACCAAACACAGGTTAAGAAAAACAACTTAAGGACTCATTTTTATATCAGGTAAGCTCAGTTCAGAAACATCCTGCAGTTTTCAGAAAGCTCCTACTTTACCCCATTTTGCAGCTGGTCAAGTAAGGCAAGTGGAAGGTAGGACATGTGCCTAAAAATCTGGAGTACCCAGAATGTCCCTGGACCACATGCCTTTACTCTGTAAACAACACTACCTGCTTCCAGTGTCTTCAGTTTCAGTAGTTACAGGTTTCCTGAGCAAGGGCATCAACAGCCCTGCAAAGCCATGTAAAGCTCCTATAAAGAGATGCCACAAGCAAAATAAATCTGATGTACAAGTTGTTTTTCAGGAAGCAATGCTGTCTTTGCTAAAGGTGTTTCCTTAGACAAAATAAGGTAGATGCTCACACATTTATGAACTCTGCTCTGTATGGTCCTAATGCCTCCAAGCAATGAGCTCAGATTTTCAGCACCTGCTGATTAAGCAAAAGAAAAGACACCTGAGATGAAGTGATCCATCTAGATATTAACTAGCCTGCATCTTTGAAGAACACATTTTTCTTGGTAATAAAAAACAGCCCTCATTTAAAAATACTGGGTCTTCATTTCAAATGGTTTTCACTTGTTTTGTTTTACTGTAGCTGAGTTACCCATCCCGATTAAAAGAGAACTACTGTTTAGTGGTTCTAAAAGTAAACATGCTTTTCTGCAGATCAAAGCCATAGTGGCAGAACTCATAGTGGAACATGCCAGCTCAAAAAGAAAGGGTTACTAAACTGTACTTTCAAGTATGAGTGACTGATATGCAAATATGGTTTATGGTAATGCTTGTGAATATCTGCTTTTCTGGAAGCCCAGGGTTCCCGCATGCGTTGCTCTCACAGATCAGGGCTGTGTGAGGAGGCTTCAGGGGCACATGTGCGTATTCAGAGATTCAGTTTGCTATGGAAGCCTTCCAGAAAGCCAATAGCTGCTTTGCCCCATAAAACTAAATATATATTTTAAGCTCTGCAGAATCAACAGAAGCAAACAGTATATGAAATACCTCTGGTCCTATGCAGCAAGGGTACTGCCAAACCCCAAGCATTCAGGATAAACCATGAGTGGGAACCTCAGATCATGAAAGAGACCTTTAAAGAAATCACAAGGTAGGACCAAAACTTGGTCTCTTTTACAGTGACATTGAGGGCCCAGTTTTGAAAAGATTCATTAACTCACATTTTAACTGGTTTTTTTTCTGAAATACTAAGCTCTAGCACATGCCTTTTTACACAGTGAAAGATGTGACTCAACCCTTGCCACTTGCTTCCAAGAGCTTGGCTTTTCCTGAAAAAAACCCTCATATGAAACAGCTCAAATTTTCAGTAAGACAGTGAACTAGCAGCAGAGAAGTTATCCAAGAAACCATCCATAGCACACTCTTCTGAAGCCTGCAATAAAATCTTCAGCTAGTCGAAACATGCTAAGAAACTCCATTTCTCCCCAGAAGAAAGCACACAAACACTGTCCATAATTTCTTAAGTATTTACCTTGTCCGGTAAGTGCTCTGCAGCAGAGCAAACCCAACTGTTTCCCATTAGGCAACTGTGTGCCACAGCTTTTCTGCACTCACACTCATAGCTGTAACTTATCACTAACATTTCTGCACACATAAATTCAGCTGCAACAGAAGAGTGGAAAAAAAGAATCAAAAGCCATAAAACCTTAAAACTGGTTACAGTACCTGCAAGCTCCAAGGCAGCTCTCACAGCGGAGACTTCCCTGAGGAGAGAGCCCAGCACCCTGCTCCCTACAGTCCAGCTGTCGACCTGGCCCCAATATCAACATTTAAAGAGACAGAGGAATGAAACTATAACCCACCTGCTTTTATCCACGTTGTTGCACAACAAACCACTTTTCTTTTTTTTATTGGACTGTTTTTGAAGAGAATCCATTAATAAAGTATTACACTTGTGCACCTTGGTCTCTCCTTCAACTGCAAGACAACAAGAAAGTAGCAAATCACAAGTATATATCACAAGTCCTAATGACTTGAACATGTGTTTGGAGCAAATGTAAATATTCCACTCTCTGAATGAGCAAAGCTCTTAAGTGTAGGCTTAATTTTATCTCTCCTCAATAAATCATTTTTAAGCAAGTACCTAAATATAAACCGACATTGTACTCTCATAAATACTAATAGGACTTAAACATGTGCTTAAAATTGAACTTATTCACTTTGCTGAACCTGGCCAGGAGACACTGCAAGTGTGTGAGTGGCAAAATCTCTCAGGTAGATTTCTTATGGTACCCTGTATATACTGTGTGCACTTCATAGAGCAAGAAAGTAACACCAGAGGATCTGAGCCGTTTGGGATGGATGGACCCATGGCAGTAGGAGATTGTACCTTCTACTTTTTCACTGCAACAAAGTCACATGTAGGTGTCATACAGCAAGGTTACACAAACCAGCAGATTTGCCAAGGCTGGTCAAAGAGATATTTCTTCAGTCATCTTTAGCTGAGGCTGATGCATGTGCAGGGGAAACAGTATTGGGAAGCTCATGTTCAACTTCAGCTAATATGTTGCCTGCTGCTCTTCAAAGTCGGGCTAGGGAGGGTCCGGCTCATTGCAGAGGCTGGAGTCTGCCCACAAGTCCCCTGTCACTTGCTGACCCCTGCCCTCACCAGAAGAGAGCTCACAGTAGATCACAAAGTCTCCAGGGAAACAAGGCTTTCCCAGTAGTCCCAGGGAACTCTGTGAGAAGAAGCCAGGGGCTACCCTGTGCTGGACATTGCTGGTTCCAATACAGAGGGGAGGTGTCTGCATCTCACTGTCCAACTCTGCATACAGCTCTGTTCTAACTGGCAATAAATTCAGTTAAATTTTCCCACATCAAGTCTGTTTTGCACATGATGGTAAATGTTAAGTGGCCTCCCTGTCTTACCTCAACCAGTGAGCTTTTTTTTTCCTACACCATCCTGCTGAGAAAGGGGACTGAGAGAGCAGCTGGGTGGGCATAGAGCAGGCAGCCAAGGTCAACCTACCATTGAGCCTGAGATCCCAAAGTGTCAAGCTGGTCCACTTTGGTCACTTCCTTCAAGTGAGATGAAAGGAGTAATTCATACATGCCTAAACATAAATAGAGAGATATAACCTATACAATGTATAGGTTATATAATACAATAATACAATTATTGTATTAATGTCAAGGAGCACAATGAAATGCCTTCTACTCTATTCATTGTTGAATCCTTCAGGACTATAGAATGATTTTTTTATGAAACAAAAGCGTCCCATTTGCTGATTATTTCCTTTATTTACAAAATACATAGTATCAAAGAACCACAAAGACAAAATTGGGAACTAAAGCCATATGAATTATAAAAAAATGCACAGTGAAATTGCTAATTATGTGTTACCCTCAGACTCTCTTCCCCCCAAAGATTATTTTTAGGCTAATTTTAGAAGCTGCTCATTTCAAAAAGAAGCTCAGATATGGCCAACACTGTACTATGCCATACTTAAAGGTATAACTGCCACTGTGATAAACATATGCACATCAAACCTAGTTCTTCTGGAACAGATCTGCGTTAACACAAAGATGTATAGGATTACTGAGATGAAGTGCTTTTGCACAAGACCAATTTGGCAGCCCTAATTGCAGGAATGGGGATACTAAATCAAAGAATTTAGTGTTTTCTGAATACGTATTTTGAGTGAGTCGCATTACTATGGACTCCCTCATACAAGTTGTTTCATGACTGTGGATTTCAGTGCCCAGTTCAGCCTCACGGATGTGGTGAGCAATGAAAAATATCCTAGAAAATACCCATTCACAATTATAATTCCCCGCATCACTTGCTAATTTTATCAATCTGTCTGGGAGCTTCGTAGAAGAAATAAGAGATACCAAACTATTCTTCTGAACTCTGCAGCACAAATATCATGTATTGCTGGTGTGTTGCCAAAACACAACACGGAGGGCCCCTGTAAGCGCTCCATACACACATCTGCTTTCTAAAAGGTTCACCTCAAATTTACATGATGGTTCTATATTTAATATTCAGCATGCACAAATTTGCACATCAGGTTCCGTGTTTCCAAATTTATATATTTATAAACACACCATAATAAGATTAGGAAGTCAGTCTTTAAAGAGCCTTGAAAATTTTGCAGTGAAACAGAAGTGGACAGTATGAATTTTTGTGACCAATCTCTTCCTTGCTGACAAGTTAAACACAGTTATATTACTGCTTTTTTAAGTGGTTGGTTTAATTAAAATGTAGTTTCTTCAGAAAGTCCATGCTTTTCTGCTAAGTACAACATAAAATATTTTAGCATAATAATTATAAATTTTAATTTCATAATAAAGACATGGGACTTTTTTATATATTACCAAAACATCAATAACTCCATCAACTCAGAATTTGTTTCTCAGAAAAAAAAAAAAAAAAGAAAACTACTCTAAAGGTTGGCTTTAAACAGCCTAAGGGTTATATAAAACACGTATTTCCATGGCAATGCTGTTAAAATACATCTTTTTCAAGAGATCAGAGCACCAGGTAGCACAGGGGCCAAATAAACACCCTTGATGCAACGGAGTAGCTCAGGGTCTTGAGCACCTTGTGGGAATCACTGGTGGGAAAAAAAACTCCAATGGCCTCCCAAGACACAGACATAGCAGGAGCTGGGAGCTTGTACCTCACACGTGAGACAAGATCACCCTGATTCAAGAGGCAAGATGCTGTCAATAACCTTGAGAAGCAGTGACTTCTGGCCATCACAGGGTTTTGGTGGATGGACTTCAGCATCCAACTTGGGAAAGAAGAAGTTCAGCATGGCAACACCCTCATTTGCACAATGAATTGTTATATCACAGATTTTCTAGTTACTAAAAAAGTGCAAACTAAATGAAAACAGAGGAAAAAATGAGCAGTACATCTGTTCCAAGGCAGATTCTTTCCTCCCAGGGAGAAGGCCAAATTAAAAGGTTAATAACAGAATTACTATGGCTCTCCGGTGAATAGGTTTTTAGAACAGAGAGGAGGCTTTGAGCCTTTGGCTCAGCTGCTCACCCAGAGCTGGAAGCCACAGAAAGCTCAAACTGAGAGAAGAAGGAAGTGGACATTTGATGCTCTTCTATCTGGGGACCTCAGACAAAGAAATCCTGCATCCAAATGAAAGCCCACAGTGCCAGAAGAAAAATGTGATGACAGTCACAGGCTGCCCTGCCTGAGACCTGAATTCCAGCTTTTCTCTCCCATGTTCATCCTTGCCTCCAAACCTCAGGTCTGTAGCAGTTCTCCAGTTGACCCCACAGCATAAAGAGTCTCTAAACAGAAGTTCTTTAAAAAATCCTACTTCACCCCAGCTTTCTCCCCAGCTTATTTCCCTTTTCAGTTTTGGCCAGTCTCTTTTGCATATGCAGATCTTCAAAACCACTGATGAACTTCATGAAGTTGAGCAACAGAGGCCATAAGTGGCAAAATACCTCCTGCTTAGGATGACCCAAAAAATATTTGTCACCAATGAGCAGTGAAAATGTTTTCAGCCTTTCCCCATTCAGAAAAATCATATCTCTTAAGTGCCCATTGTAGCATAAGTGCTACTGTTTGAATCCCTGGGGTTTGAGGTACCAGGCTACCTTGAGAACAAGCCAAATAAAAGACTTAGCACTTCTTGCAACAATAGTTTTTCCAGTCTAAAATGTGCTTCTGCATATTTTTTTTTTTTGAGTACATGATCTGTCTCACAGTATTTCCTGCTGAATAACCTGTGATTTTGCCAGCAATTTAAAATGTGCAAAATGCTTGGCTTTCCTGTTGACATAACTCACGGACTAAGTAAGGCACAGGAAAATGGCCTCAGTCCACAAGTTATTTGGTGTCTGAAACCTGCATTGATTTTTGACACACGCATATTTCCTAATAAAAGCAGGGATTCAGCCAGCTGTTGTGCAATCAATCTGTTATTAAAAAATTACCTCAGAACATCGGCATTTTCATTTTCGTTGCCAAAATGCAAATTTTCTAAAGATCTTCACTATATTAGTGACCATTTAACTATGTTTACCAGTGAGAGTCTTCCAGGATAAGGGAAGCCAACAGATCTCAAATTAGGGCTGTAAAAATGAGATCATACCACACATTAATTTACTGCATACGGCTGCTCTGCAAACTTTGCCATGAAGCATTTTTGGGGATTTCAGTGCCAAATCACCTCTATAAAATTCTGTTGCTTTGTTTAAAGTCTACTTTCTCATATATTTGCTAAATTTTGCAAATAAAATAGCTCTAAGAAAATATTCTTCTTACAGCTTGTTTATCCCTGGGCTTTAAGATTTGGCTGTCTTCATCATGGTGAAAAGAGGTGATGCAACAAGAAAAAATATGTCAGAGGAAGCTGACAGAAGAAAGCCATCATCAGTAATGTCACATTGGAGTAAAGCTGTCCATAAATCACAGGTGCCCTGGGGTAGCTTGAAGTCTTCTAAAATGAATCACTAGTATCTTCTCTTGTACCACAATTAGGAATATGGAGAGAAAAACTTCTACTAAAAATCTGAAGTGTACAATATTGCATGAAGTATTCATTCAAGAGAATAAATGATTTTGTAAAGAAGTCAATAAGCAGATATTGAAGTATCTTATGACCATAGTTGTGCTCAGTAACCTAATGAAACAGAAAAATTAAATTAATTCAAGGCTTATATTAGATGCCAATTTGAGTTGTTTTTGTGGGTGTGAGGAGATGCATAACAGCACTTTGGTCATGAAGTGCTTAAACCAGAAGGTATCAAGAATGACAAGATAAATACCTGGTCCAGAATTGTGAGTCTGAATTTTTTGGGTTCTTTGCAGATCAGAAAAGAAATCTCTAATACAAGAAGTCTACATTTGATGGAAGTCCAGGTCACCACGAAAGATTCACTGTGCCAGTCTTTCTCTCTCTTCCAAGAAAAGGATGGTTACTTCTGTCACAGACAGACTTCGGAGGGAATTGTATATAAACCTGTGTCAAGTTCACTTCTGTAACATACAAGACCAGATTGTGTGCATTGATTTAAAAAAATAAACCCAAGATTTTGTGCTCTTCCAGCTCATAGCTACACTCCATGGATATTTTTCTAATAACTTATTACTGAAAAACTACTCGATATAAAGGGTCCCATGAAAAACTTTTTTCCATTCTTAAAATATTTCTATTTGAAAAGAATAAAAATATTGTTCTAATATACATATATTGTAGTAAAGTAGTTGTTTTGTAAAAAGAGATGTGAAAAATTTACAGCATAATAGTTGTTCTGGTGTTGGTTTTAGTATATGATTCGATTATCAGTCACTTATAAAATTCTAGTAAAAGAACCTGAAAGTGGTTATGTCAAAGCTTGCACTGTCATCATGTGTTTAATTTGGGAAGATTTTTCTCAATAGTATTTCAATAAGCTTATACTTTTCTCAGAGAAGACTGCCACATATGCATGCTGCTCATCTGTCAGGGCATTTGTACAAAAAAATTTTTTTAAAGCAAAATTTTTTAGACAGTAGAATTGAAAAATTGGTTGCAGTCTTTAGCAAATAATGCATTAAAATTCCTTCAATTATGTCCTTATCAGCTTAAAAAGAACCAAAGAAAACTGATACGAAAACAAGGAGACATTGTGTTATGAATGAAGGCTGGTAAACTGACTCCTTTTTAGACAAAGCTGAAAAGCATCGCTTTAAGTTGTGGCAAGCAGCACAACAGAACCTGCTCTAATCATATACAGATGATGGGAATTTGTCTAATGTTTTATGGTGAATCGTTGATGAGGCCTGCAGAAGAAAAATTTGTAGAAATAAAATCACCTTGACAGTAAAGCACTAGGGTCAAAAAGCAAAGTAAAGTCAGTGTTCTTAGCTTTAATAAAAACAGTATGATCTGTCATCAACACAGCATTTTTACACTCTTGGACAATGCACTCTGGGAACTCCTGCTGGGTTTCATTTGATTTTCACCAAAACTAACGAAGGACAGCTTATGGCTAGTAATTCATTATGACAGCAGAGAGTTATAAAAATACACGTTTAGATTCCTGTAAACAAACAGTCCACACCAATTTTCCACACAGAAACTGTTAGCCAGCCTAGGTAAAACACACCTATATACTATAAAGTAGATATGTTAGCTTGGGGTTTTTTTTATGTTTGATCTGTTTGTGGGGGGGGGGGGGGGGCCTTTTTTTTTTTTCTTTTAACTGTGCACCTGAAGGTACAGACTTTAAAGATTTTTTTATTGTAGTTTCTTGAAATTAATCTGCCTTCTGTGCTACAAGGTTATTCAAGGCATATTTGTGGGAAGAGGCTTGACAAAGTGCAAAGAGGTATTGTTAAATACCTGAAGGGATTGTACATACATTGCATCACTGTCTAAATACCGACTGGGCAAGATCACAAGGCAAAACAAACAGCAGGGTAATTGAAAACATCTATGAACTAGATGATCACAGAAGTGGGGTGATAGGCAAAAGGATATACAATTCACTCCTCATTGCCTGATTTTACACTGGTGTTAGTCCTGTAAGAATGAAAAACAGTTAGGAAAAGAAAAGAGATGAGAAAGTAGAAAGGAAGGAAGAAAAATAAAGAGAGCATTTGAATTTTAAGCTTCATGGGCAACAGGGACGTTTCAGAGAAACTAACTCTCACTTTCAACAGTTACTCTGGGAAGTCTGGACAAAAACAGCCCTAAAATATGTAACTTTATTTAAACATTTCTATTTTTAAATCTGCAACAACTGACAAAATTTTGAAAAGAGAGCATGTATAGTTCTCTTAGTTTTTTGCAGGAAAGAAAAGTAAGTACCTGCATGGATTCATGGAAGCACATTATTTCCAATTGAGGACTGATACATAAATCATGTATGTGTATAAGCAGACAGAGAGACTGAGTGGCGTAAAGCATTTTGAAGTCCAACCTGTGGCTAGTTGATCCACACCAGCAGCAATGCTTGTTGTAGACATAGCTCTACTGATTAAGTGCAATGTGACTGGTCTATCTGGTTTAGTTGGTGGTTGGGATACAAAGAAATAGAGAGCACCATTTTGCCATAAAAGTCACACATATACACCACATTGCCCTGTTGTTTAATTAGTGGGATATAACCCATGTTGCTGGCCCTGTGAAGTGTAAGTAAGCCCAGAGACAGGAAAAAGGAAAAGAAAAAAAGGAGGGAGAAAAAAATACAACACCCCCCCACCTCCTAAAACTTTAAAAGGCAAATACATTATCAGAGGATGAGCTCTTCTACAAGGGCTTGTGCTGTACTTGGGTACCTGTTTGAAACTCCTCAGTAACACAGGTAGTACATGTGGTTCAGAACGTGTATGTATACTGAGACTTGAAAGTTATCATGAGACAGTTAACAGTTCCATCTGTTCTCATTTTTGTCTTGCTATCCAAGCCCGATTCATGTATTCTATGAAATCACAATTTCTAAAGGTTACTCCCATCAGATATCCAAAGACACCTAGATGCTGGGCACTGCTGTAAGACCTGTATGACCCTCAATGCTGTAATAACTGACCTTTATATTAAGTTTCTTTATTTATCTTCACTAGTTTTCTATCAGTTTGAGAAGAATCATTGCTACCTTTCCACAGAGGGAGGAAGGGGCTCTGACCAGCCACCCATGCTGCAAGGAGTGATTCTGCACACTGCTGCCACCAGCTCCGCCTCCTCCTGCCTGAAATTTGAGGGTAAGACAGTGTTACCTTTGCAGGGCGGATAGAGCCAGCATGTGCTGGTGCACACTGAGCATCTCTTCTCATCTGAAGATATGGAGTTTGTCTAATCCCACCTAAGCACTGACCTTGTTGTGAGAGTGCATTCCTGGATAGGTGCAAACGCTGGCAGTTTAAGGTTGTCTACCAAGTTGCCAGGAGGGTCTATAAGCACACAGGGTACAGCAGCCTCTCTGTGGGGATTGCAGGCGTGGGGCTTGACTTAAGCACTCGGATTCCAAGTCTCACTTTAGATATTGCTGTCCTTTTCTCCCAAGATATTTCAGTTCCTACATCACTTAAATTCTGCAATACTGACCTGAGCAGTATCTAAATGCACTGTGATGAAACAAAGAGATGAAACAATTTTTCTGAGTCCCAGCTGGTTCCTTACTAGTCCTTTCCTTCATGAAAGCTCACATGCAGCACCTACATATTGGTATGGCTCTTATGTATATTTTTCAAATCCATTCTCTATAACGAAATGGTAAAAACCTAACATAATACAGACATTAAAAAGAAGATGCAGATTTACTGGAAAAAAAAATAAAGACAAGACAACCATCTAAAGGGGGGATTAGAGCGAATAGTAAAAAGGTGCAAAATGAATCGACCTCATTATACAAATTATACTTGTCCCCAAGAAAGACATTCTTCATGATCAAGTTCCCATCATTTGCATGGGAACTTCAGTTCTACACTCAATGCATTTGGAGAAACAAAATTAGTGGTGGGGGGTTTTCCCCAATAAGCACTGAAAGCAAGCAAGTGTAACCTCTATTAGAGGCATCCTGAGCAGCAGTCTGCATTCCTCCACTCGTGGCTGGTTCTAGCTTTTTGTTCTCTTCTTCTGAGCACAGAGAATGGTTCTTTTACACTCACCCCAATTTCTGTCCATGCATCAGGTCCTCGTCTAGGTTGCGGAAATTTAATTTGCAACTGTGCACATTCTTAATGTAAACATCTGAAGCATCACCACTTTTGAAAACAGAGACTAGCAAGACAGAATCATATATTTTCAGCATAATACCTACTTCCCTAGGTATCCATCCAATCCTCTCCTTCCCAACCAAGAAGAAAAATACATATCATTAATTGAACACCAAGAGAATAGAAGGAAAAGAGACAGAAATCTTAAATGCAGGTTGCATCTGCCCCATCACTTCTAATTTCACATTTGTTGTCCCCTCTCAGGCATATGTTTAGCATGAATTTATGTGAAACTTGAAGACAACTGCACAAAAGATAGAGTTTACATTATTTTTCCTCCTCTTAAGCCTCATAATCCTTGAAAGAATGGTTTTAATGGGACTTCTACCTCCATAACAACAGCAGAATGGGCCCTTGTGGAACAGCAAAACAACAGCTCATGTCAGAACTGTGACATTTTATTGAGCTGGTGAAGATTTCATAAGCAAGGGTAACAGCCCCGAGAACTAAACTAACAGCAATAGCTCAGGCCAGTGGAAATCCATGGGAGCCTTGCCACCAACTTAAGAAGAGCCAGAATCTCACTCACTACTTCTATATGAAGGAGTAAAAGATGACGGAAAAGAATTTAAATCATCTCCCAGCTAGGAATGAGCCTAGCCTTTCTTTCAGGCTTTCTGGAAGGAAAAATGATTATGCTTTTTAGCTGTCAGAAGAAAACGCTAGGGTAATTCATAAGGTATTACATTAACACATATAAAACAAAATGAAAAACAGCCTCAGAGTATGACCTTTCACTCCAGCAAAAGCTGGAGCAAGTGTATTGCAGGCCAAATTAATACCCATTCTACTAGGCAAATAAACTCAAAACAGGGAGTCAGTTAGATTCTCCTCACTCTGCAGGGAAATGAGTTTTATCTAGAAAAAGACATCAATTCTGAATAGGACTCAGATCACGGATTCAAAATGCCAGTGTACAACACTGATGATTTTAAATCATTCAGGAAAAAAAAATCAAACAGACCAAAACAAAACCCATGGTATCCCAGTGATATCAAAAAGGGAAGAAGGATTTTTTTAAATGTACCTTGTACCACGGCAGCATGGTCCACAGTTTTGGAATCAAGTCCACAATTTTATTCTCAGCACCCTGGATCTTGGTCTTATATTATCTTCAGGCAGAAAGGTTAGAAATCCAGCTTGCATAAGTGCACTTGTATACATATACTTTAAAAAGCAGTCTTTAACTAAGAGACATGGTCTGGTAAATGGAGTGGAAATTACAATAAATAATGGTGATATGCTCCATGAAAAAAATCTAGCCAAATCCCATGATAATTAAAACAAAATTCCCCAAAACCTTAGGAGTAAAATAAATCGGGCTTATGCAAAAATGTAACGAGGAAGATTCTTTATTCTTCACTGAAAAAATGATGCATGATGTTGTAAGTACAGTATATTGTATAATGCCATACAAACAGAGGAAGTATATTTACTATAGCAGAGACAGTCTGCTAGAGCTCTTCAAAAGCAGATATTTAAAGTTTACTTTCACATGGGTTTTCACTTTTTGACCTGCTCTTGACCTGGGTAATACTTGCAGACCAGTGAGTTTAAGAAGGCCTGGGATCTATTAAAAGAGTAGTAGCTTGACTTTTACTGACTAGCACGCTGATGCTTTAAAGTAAATGTTATGGTTTGTCACAGGAACCAATTTGGTTACCGTTTGTTCTTCCTGCCCCTGCCTGCTGATATTTTTTCAAGTGTTTTTCATTCTTTAAATTCTATAAAGAAATCTGCATGCTGTTATTTTAAACTTCTGTATCTTTCTTTTGAGTAGTTCATATTTAAACAGTGGCCAGTATACCCAGAGTTTAACCCAAGTGCCATTTGGTGGGACTTGAACTCCACGTGCACTACAATTATGTTCCTCTTCTGGCCACTCAGTTATCATGGTGAGACAACCCATTCACCTGCTTTTTAAAGGCATAGATGGATGTAATTCTTCTTCCCCTAAAGTAATCAGAAGAGAAGCAGTGTGCTACGTATATAAATACTTTATAGAGGGAGAATACTAGCTTTGTCATCTGTTTAAATTTGCACTTCAGTTTTTATTGGCTTATTTTGTTAACATCATGTTTTCCTGTGATATTTTTCCAGCTTTATGCAATCTGTAGGATTTTGTTAGGTATGTCAAAACAGTGAGAAACTTCTAAGACTTAGGCTGGACAAGAGCCCAACCCATCACTTAATTTTACAAGGGGCAATTTTGTTATACCTACCTTCAATTTGTTGGCTTAAAAAATAGTTATATTTTATGTAATGACTAGAAAAGGTGCAAAATTTCTTTTCTGCCCTTGAAATTTCAAGACCATAAAATCTCAAGTCCCTGGGGAAAGGCTACAGTTGTCCCCAGTTAAAAACCTGCTTGAGAAGTCCTGCATTTTTGTGATGAGAGGTAAATATGAAAACGGGAATTATCAGCTCTCAGCAGACATTAGCAGATACTTGCCACATACACATGAGAGATTGAAGTACAATTTGGGTTGAGCCTTATGCTTTCCTGTAAAGCATTATGTTCAAAGGTGTACAAGTTGTGTAAATCCTCTAACTTGTATTTTTTCAATATCATATTTTTATTTGCCTCAAAATAAAGGATTTGTTTACCAGCAATGACTTACATCCCAAAATGATATCAACCATGTAAGTTTATGTTCACAAAGTTAATCACTTCTGTTCTCCCAGCTCAATGCAGAAGAGGATGGAGGACAGCTGAGAGGCTGCCTCTCTCCCTATGGCAGGTTTATTGGCTTGATTCTTCCATGAATTAGGTCTGATATTACATAAAGAGGATTTTCTGTGGACTATTCTCCAATATTGTGGAGTCTGTCAAACAAAAGAAATATCTAGGTTTCTGAAGTTACCTGCATTGCACCCTTAAATAGCAAAAAATCCTAACTTGATGGGTTTGTCTGAGGCAGAGCCATTGACTGACTAGAAGATGTTAAAAATTCAGTTACAAAAACATTAGCAACTCTGAACAGGATTGATGAAAGAATCAAGTGGCAGCCTGCAAGCCCTTCAGAAATTAGATGGGATGCAAACAAATGCAAAGCAACTAAGCTGCTAAGCAAGAAGATGTAAATGTTTCCTATTTCTCCTAGTCATTTCTTCTTCCTTAAGCAAGTTCTAAAACTGTCATGCTTGCAGCCAAAGTTTTTAAGGTCTTGTCTTAATTTCTAAGGTATAATCAAAGATGGCTCCTTTGCCTCTTTTGATGATTTGTTGTTCATATATAAGATCCACAGAAAAACAGTTAAAGAAAATTTCAAATCCCTTAAACTGTCTTCTGACATAAAATGCTTTTGGAGGCGCTACAATTAAAACAGACTTTAGTTTGAGTAGCAACTATCAAAAGCCAACTAAACTGAAGAGCATATTTTGGTAAATAATTTAAGGGGGACTTTCCCATGTCAGTTCTCTTATCTTTATTAACAGTAAGAAGCACCATACCTTGACATAGCAGCAGTATGCAGATCTGTACTTAAAATGTGCTATGAGATACTGCCACAGTAACTTTGCTGTGCAGTGAAAAATTTACTGAACCTGAGACAGGCTAAGCAGCATTCCACTATATAAATCACCTAGTCTTGGTTTTGCTCAAGTAAAATTCTTAATGGGAATGTGACTAACTGAAGTAGATACTGTGATACTTCAAAGAAATCCCACCCATCCCATTCTGTGTTTTCTGGGATGTGAGATGATGTCACTGCCTTTACTGTCCTATTTAAGTCTGAGTAAGGAGTAAAAGTAGGCTGCACTTCTGCAAAGGGTTTTTTATTGCACTAAATGAGACTATTTACTTGCACAAATGAATGTTCAGTTACTTCAGATAATACAAGAGCTCATTAGATTTAGTTGGTTACTAAAAGAGAAGCAAATTAAAGGAAAGGGAAAAAATCCAAACCCCTTCAGTGGTTCATATTGAAAAGTAAATAAGGTCTGGGATATTTATATCTTCTATATCTTCTATAACTTTTAACTCTTTGATGATGCTAGCATCTGGGGTTTAGATTGAGGGTACTGTAAAGCTAGAAATCAGTCATAATCTGCAGATCCAATGTAAACTGTTATCATTTTACAACAGGGTAAGCAAACAAATGAAGGAAAATTAACAATTTACCCAAAGTTTAATCCAGAATAAAGGCAGTTAGGAATCCTGGAGAGTTTCAGTACATTTCACTGCGGCTTTCCACCTTGGTCTGGAATTAAAAGTAAACAAAGCAAGTTTGATCCCAAAATATTTGCAGCTAGGACTGAAAGCAGATTTTTTTTTTTTTTAACTCTTGCAATCTAACAAGAAGGCTTTTATCCCAGAACAGGCAGCTCAGCTCTGTGGATTAGAAATCCTCTGTTCCTGACTCTGTGGAAAGCAATGAGAAATTTGCCCCTTACTTCAGAGTAACCAAAATGCAGACCAAATCTCTGATGGGGAAAACACAGACAAACTCCTTGGTGTCAGGTTAGGGGTTGCATGGCAGGGCTGAGAATAGTGAAAGTATCAACAGTGAAAAATTCTCTTTCACAAGAGTTTGGAGAAATTTTCTAAATGGCAGAAAGGCTTAGCTTGCATTTCCTAGCTTTTTCCTTAAGTCAGTTTAACCTCCACTTTCCTAATTTCTGACTGGATATTTTTACCAGATTCCAAAGAGTGCTAAAGCCCAAGGTATGGGATTTACTCAAGTGTTTCTCAACACACAAAACTGCATTATCCGAGACTTCTTCTACACAAAGACCTTCTCTTGTCTGCTCCAGAGAAGACAAAGCCTCAAAGGGAGGGCTACAGCAAGGCTGCCTAGTAATCAGTCTGAATCCCACAAGCAACCTCGTTTAGAGGGGATGCACGGGGAAGAATGACGAGCAGGAAATTAAAGCAAAAGAACCACCCATCACTATTTAAAATGAAGCCAGAAAATGGGAAATTTAGAGGATTTGAAAATAAAATGGGTTTCCTGGATCAAAGCATTGTAAAAGTAATACAGAATTTTTAACCTTTGAGTAGCCAGTTCAAAATCCAGCTGGGGTCAGGAGGGACAAAAGGTTATCATCCTCTAATGATTTTCACAAACTTAATTAAAGACTCCATCAAACTTTTTATATCCAAGTGCATAACCCTAGCTTCCACTGGAGACAATAGCAAAACTCATACTCAGAATGGAGCCAGCCTGTATCCATAAATAGGCATCATGTTGATGACCGGAGATAAGGTTATTTAAAAAAAAAAAAAAAGGTGAATACACTCCAGATGTAAAGAGATTTTGGATCTAGACATGCATTTCACAATTTTAGTTGTAGCTCAATGAACAGTCTTGCTGAAAAGGAAAAGAAAAAACAAGCAACAAGCCAAAGGGAGGTAACGCCCAAACTATTTAATGCAAAGAATTCGACTGTCCACAGCAGGACAAGCACCACTGAGAGGACAAGAAGAAAAATAAATTGGCTTGTTGTGCACAAAGATGTACTGAATCTCTAGCAGTGAGCACCTTTCCCTCTTTTACAAAAAAGCAGGTCTTGATCTATGGTATCACAGGCACAAGCAAAAGCACTTGTCATATAGACATGGCTTTCAGTTTTAAATCATGTTGGTGCTTGCAGATGAAAATCTAGAAAGGAAATGTCATGACAGTATGTTGATTCAGTAAGAAACACAGAAAGAGCATTGAGCTTTGGGTGAACATAACTCTTTCGGAAAGAAATTTTGTTCATTTACACGTTTTTGACACAAGTACACAAAACCTGCAACATATAAGTCCCCATCTCATTTGGCTGACAAACAGTTTGCACCTAAACTCATTATACTGTAAAGACCAGGCTGCATTATGTCATGGGATCCTGAGTTTTGCAACTTCCTAGGACCCCACTGCTTACTGATCAGGTTTTCTCTTATTGTAAGAGGTTATTGTGAGCTAAACTTAGAACAGGTGAAACTTTGGGAGGAAGAACCCAAGGATATGATGTAAACAAGAGAAAATTGAGGAAGCTGGGAACCAAGACCTCTCTTGGAAAATCTCATTTCAATTCATTACTGTATTTGCATTTGCCATTGAAGCTGCTTGAAAGCCCCATGTAATCAATGCCAAAGCAAACAGAAATGGGTAAAAAAAATAACAGGGATAAGAATTGAAAACTTGGCTTTTTAAAAATGTAACATTCAGCTTCCCATCCAGCACTAAAGGTCCTTGTGCACTTCATGGGAAACTATACCTCTCTTCCCCTTTGGTTTCCCTGTGTTTTCAAATGACAAATGACAACTTCAGAACCCATATCACTAACTCAAACTGAAGATATTTGTAAAGGTTCTTACAAAAGTAAGAGGTGCCACACAGACCTGTAATGTTTCCTTAATAATTTTTTTCTAATACAAGCATTTTTTGATTACAAATTAGAGGGCTCAAGAATCCTTTATTGGTTTAGGCTCAGGATTTATCTTTCATGAACATCTTGGAAATTGCCCCAAACAGAAAGGAAAACACATTGAAAATAATTTCCTATTGATTTAGAAGTTAAAAAAGATTTTAAAGTGTTTATTTCTACATTTTCATTTTGAAATCTGAGGGTATAACTATCAAAATGCTGACATTAAAAAACTAAGCTTTCCATTTTAATAACCGTGGTTACAGATGTGTGTGTTTGGTGACTTCTTCCTGAAACATTCTAAGAGGATGAGCACATAATTTTGTTGAAAAACAACTCTTTATTAAGCAGTATACATCAATGGAAAAATATTCCACCAAAGAATTGCACCAATCTACCCCAAGCAGCTGTTCTTTCACAGAGAGGGGAAAAAAACCCCACACACTGAAAGACCAGCTTTGTTGGTAGAAACCTTGAAAATATGAAAATATAAACTAAAATATCTTTTTAATTATTTATTGATGTTAGAAGCTCAAGTATGTGTTGCCATTTATGTGCTAAACTGTTTACAGTACTTGTCTTTTCTGAGCATCTGAAAACCTCTTGAGAAATCAATGGGGGAAAACCAGAAAACAGGGCTTCATTCCCAGCATTCCTCTAAGTTTTCTGTGGCAGATAACACAGACCTATTTGTGTAAAATCTCACTAATTTTCAATAGCTTCCTATGGAAACAATAGCTCACGGTAACATAAGACATCTGATGTGACACTTGCATCATACCATGGGCTTCAGCCACAGTAACTGAAGGACATCTGGGTTGAATCTCTCTAGATTTATTTCATCTGCAGAACCTATATGCAGCTTGGGAGGCTTCTAGCCCCACACAGCCCAATAACTGATAGCCCAACAGTCAACGAATGGAAGAACCACCAGAAATTCCTCAGATAAGACCCTACCACTTCTCTATCTGAAGAAATACTGAAGCTTCCTGCCTCCATCTCCCCTAGCCTTATTGCAGAGGATAACACCTACTGCTCCAAAGGCTTCAAATGCATAGAGTACTACCAGAAAAAAATAAAGCACTGTAGAGACAAAAAGCTGCACATCTTTTCCAGTGCAAAGTCCTGAATGGTCACTGTGATTTGGTACCTCCTCACAGATAAACCTGTCTTCTGTTCTCTTTCTGACCAGTCTCAGTCAGGTTATTTATCAAAGTAATTGCTTTACAGACAGGCATTCTTAGGCAATCTGTTCCCTCTCTGTATTTCCCATTACAGTCATTGAAAGTTATGTATGCAGATGAAAATGATAACAGACCTCTTATGCTCTCAGAATATTCCTCTTCTAAACACACACTGAGAACTGCAACAGCAAACGTGGCTGAGTCCAGTCCAATCTGACGGTACTCTGAGCAAGAAAATACAATTGCAGTATTAGTGTCAAGCAAGTGATTTTTTTACACAAAAAAGCTTGAGAGCTGATTAAACAGTGTTGTGGATTCAGGTGGCCAAGTTTTTGGTAGTAGGGAGGCCACTACAAACAGTCAGCTGAAGGTATGGAAACATATTCAGCAATAGTACCTGCAGTACTGGCCAGCTGAAGACAACACTGCCACCATCACGAAATCCTGCAAAGTCTCCACCTTCCTTCATTCTACTGTTGAGAGAAAATAAAAAAAAAATTGACATCAACAAGTGTGAAGAAATGTTGAACTTACACAAAATGCAACTCACACCAAACTACCTGAAAAAAAGTAAAATAGAAATATTCTTATGCAAGACTGCAACCAATATGTATACTCTATTCAAGTGAAATATAGCCAACATTTGGGCTTTTGGAAAGTACTCTCTGTCCTAGCCTTAAGCCTACAAGCATCATTGTGAAAGGGAGCAGGTATGATAATTGCCAGCAGGTCTGAAATCCATCTGGTTTGTCCTCAGGTGTTGCAAACAATCACTTTGTCATTGTGGACACCCTATTCCTTGACAGGCCACTTGGAACCACCTGTCCCACTGGGACAGACATCTACCCTCCCTTACCCAGGAACCACATCTCCCCTGCACAGCAGACAGTGCAGCCTCTTTCAGTCCCCCTGTTCCATTTGTACAGGATGGAGCAATCAGGGCTCATGGTTTTCGAGAGGGATTACAAAAGTTCTGAGTAAAGGAATAACAAGGTCTTCCCTCTGCTTTCTCTGCTATTTATGGCTTGCTATTCCTTACAAACAAGGAAACAAACAAGTTCCAAAGTCTTTGAAGAGGATGTTCGATGATGGTCTCTGCTGTAGGACTCATTTACAGACATAACTGAAATAAGACAGATCTAAAATTGCCTTAATGGTAAGGTTACAACACTGCCTTGCTCACAAATAGAGTATATAAAGGGACACTAGGAGTCATGATATTATGACTAGCAAAATGTTCAAGCTTTATATTAATAAATACCTGTAGATGAGAGAGTGCATTCTCTCAGAAGCTAAAGCATTTGACAAGATGTATACATCGAAACAAGAGATTCATCTGAAGGTATAAGAGACCATGTGCTTTTTCATTTAATGCTAAAAAATCCAAATATTTTTCCAGTGACATGATGGGACATATTTTAAAAGAAAACAAAAAACCTCCCTAATTATTCCAGTCAGAAATTTTAGAAATTGGTACCACTAACACACTTTTGTACTTGCCTATGTTTTGTTACATTCCTCTATACTTTGTAAGGCATTACAATGAGAATATCTAGTTCTCTTTAGTATTCTAAGCTTTCAGCTGATGTCCAGTGGTATCAGTAGAAGGATTTCACTGATTTCTGTGACCCTTGAGATATCCATATATATTAATGTATTGGTAAAATAACCTTTAAGGACTTACATACTGCTAGAAAGGTTTACCTGATGTTCAGAGGATGCTAGGAAGTGGAATTATCAGTGTCATGTAATTAAATAGCTGGAAATAAAGGATAACTGGTGGAAAAAAAAAAAAATTCAAAGAAAAGTTCCAGAGGTTCACTAGAAATTCATAACTAAGCTTAAAAGTCTGCTGATTAAAACAAGAAAAAAAAAGAAAAAACAAAAATCAGCAATCTGATGCATTCAGAGTGTTTTTCCCTATGCTGCATGCACCTGAATTCACTTCATTTCATGTGTGAACACAATTTTTTTTGATTGGTGACTCCTCTTCTCAATAACCAAATTTATAACACCATTAAGCAGCACATCAAACAATCAGATCACCAAGGGCTCACTCCTCTCTCCCTGTGACTGATAAATCACTTTATATGATACTTTTCAGACACTGAATGACTCAGTCATCTTGATATATTTATATCATCTTTGATGATGTGATCAAGTTGCTGACAGCTTGCCTCTGTTAAACTGCAGTTCAGCTTTGAGTCTGTTGATTCTGTTCTGCTCCAAACCTTCAAGAAAACTGCAGGAGCCATTTAAACATTAACAAACTTTCGGTGAGAAGTAAGTGTCAGTATTACCTCATTTATATTTAGTTTCTTCATCACACATATGTTTCAGTGTTCTTTTCCTGCTGTGCCACTTAGTTCTGCACAGAAACTTCAATCTGCCCTGCAAGGCAGCTCTCACTAGTTTTTCTTAATATGGCTATTGCTGCAAAAGACAATAAAAGGTGTTCCTGTAGATATATCAGCAACAAAAAGAGAGCTAAGGAGAATCTCCATCCTTTGTTGGATGCAGAGGGTAATATAGTGACAAAGGCTGAGAAAAAGACTGAGATACTTCATACCTTATTTACCTCCATCTGTAATAGGAAGTGTTCTGTGGGTACCCAGACCCCGGAGCTCAAACACAGGGACAGGGAACAGAATGAAACCCCCACAATCCAAGGGGGACAGGTCAGTGAACTGATACACAACTTAGACACACTCAAGCCTATGGAGCTGGATGGGACCCACCCAAGGATGCTGAGGGAACTGGCAGAAGTTCTCACCAAATCACTTCCCATCTTTAGCAACAGTCCTGTGTCATGAGGGATAGGCTGCAGATGTTGTTTACCTGGACTTCATTAAAGCCTTTATCACAGTTTCCCACAGCATTCCTCTGGAGAAACTGGATGCTCCTGGTGTGGGTGGGTGCACTGTTCACTGGGTAAAAAACTGGCTGGATGGCTGGGCCCAGAGAACGGCTGGGACTGGAGTTAGATCTAGCTGGTGGCCAGTCAGGCTTCTCCAGTCAATTCTGGGGTCAATTCTGTTTAATATCTTTATCAATGATCTGGACAAGGGGATTGAATGCACCCTCAGTATGTCCACAGACAACACTAATTTGGACAGTAGTGTTGATCTACTGGATGTTAGGAAGGCCCTGCAGAAGTATCTGGACTGGCTGGATGCATGGTCCAAGGCCAATTGGATGAAGTTCAACAAGGGGAAGGGTTAAACAAGGGTGCTGCCCTGGATCACAACCACTCCATGCGGCATTCCAGGCTTTGGTCAGAGTGGCTGGAAAGCTGCCTGTCAAAAAATGACCTAACGCTGCTGGTTGACAGCCATTCCTGATCATGAGCCAACAGTGTGCTCAGGTGGCCAAGAAGACCAACAGCATCCTGGTCTGTATCAGCAATAGTGTGGCCAGCAGGACCAGGACAGTGACTGCCCCCCTGTACATGGAACTGCTGAGGCTGCACCTCAAGTGCTGTGTTGAGTTCTGAGCCCCTCACTACGAGAAGGATGTTGAGGTGCTGGAGCACGTCCAGAGAAGGGCAATGGAGTTGGTGAACAGTCTGGATCACAGGTCTTAGGAGAGGTATCTGAGGAAGCTGGGCTTGTCTAGCCTGGAGAAAAGGAGGCTCAGGGGAGACCTTATCACTCAATATAACTACCTAAAAGGAGGCTTTAGTAAGGTGGGGATCAGTCACTCTTCAACAAGTGATAGGACAAGAGAAAACAGCCTCAAGTTGCACTACATTTGGATTGGATATTAGAAAAATCTCTTCACAGAATCACAAAATATGCTGAATTGAAAATGACCCACAAGAATCATCAAATCCAACTCTTAGCCTTGCAAAGGACCAAGAGTTATTAAGCATTGGAAGGGGCTGCCCAGGAAAGTGGTTGAGTCACTATCCCTAGAGGTATTTAAAAGATGAGTAGCTGCGTCACTTAGAGACGTGATTTAGTGATAGACTTGGCAGTGCTGGGTTAATGGTTGGACTCAACAACCTTAAAGATCTTTTCCTACTTAAATGATTCTATGAGTCTTTTGGTCATTTTATTCCACTTATTTCATCCTCTGTGACATGCAGATTAGCTCATACCTGTCGAGCAGGATTTTCCTTGTTAGTCATACATAAGGATTCCAGCACAGTTAGAAATGAGTGCTTTCAGGGGAATTTCTAACCTTACAATAGTCCTTATAAACACTTGGGATACAATTCTAAAATATATTCCCTTAAACTATTTCACACAGGACCAGACATGTCGCAGGGGCATTCTTAAATATTTATAAGTTATTCCAAAGAGATAAAAAAAGAAAAAAGCTTAAAACATCCAAAATGTTCCCATGCATGTTTGAGTCTACTAAAAATTCTTAAGATTCTCCCAGAAAACAGTGTTCTACCAATGCAGGGTCATGGTCTTTGGCCTCTGCATTGCCCCAAGCATATTTACCATTATTATAAGACCTGTCATTCATCTCTTTAGATCTCTGACAGAAAAAAATATTTAGCTGTTTTATCTAGTTAGACAATAACTTGACGCAGAAACAAGCACTCCCAAGCCTGTGTGTCAGCCACAGAACATCTGTGCTTTTGTGTGCTTATGATTTTGTGACACTTTTAATACACAAAGGAAAACTTCTTCCAACTTTTTCAAAGATATCTTAAATGCTTCATAAAAATACAGTAAATGTTACATCATTCATGCGCCTGGTGCAAAAGGAAATTTTTGCACAGCATGCAACAAGACAATATATCCATTGTACAAACAATTTTTCAGTATTCCCAATTTACCAGAGAATCACAAAAATTTTTTGTTTTGTTTTGAAGCAGCAACTGTTTCACTTTTGAGTGCTTTAAGGCAATGATTTTTTTGGTGGGTCTTCTAAACACTAAAAAATAACCTAACACTAAAAATAACCAATACACTGATACAGCACATGTAAAATACCAGTCATGTCCAACGTCAGATTGTCTTTCTCCAGACATATATCAATTAGTTTGGTTACTTGGTTGGATGCTCAGTTTCTCTAGTGAAACATATAGGAACTCTAGCTCTGTTTTTCTGTTTTTACTTTTTAAAGTAAATTGAATTACTTTATCCTCAAAGTCGACAATTTTTACAATTTGCATATATTCTTGCATGTATAAAGAATGTATTGAAGTCTGTGAGTCTCAATTCAAAGCCATTGACATTTTATTTCTTTTGGGGTTTTAGTCCTGAGGCCGTAAGCCTGCCACAAGCTCTAACAACATAAAGTTGATTTATGAAACTGTAAGTTGTTCCCCAGATCAGTCAAAGCCAAAAGACTTTTCCTGAAATTTGGAATGAAGGAGACAGAAAGTATGGAGACACCTTTTGGTCCCCCCACTTTATCATCACCAAGACAGCTCTACTCATACTTCAAGATCACAAGATAGCAAAATTACTCACACCTTCAACTTTTCTAACTATCCACTGAATCTTAGCACCAACCTAATCAGAGCAGCAAAATAAGAGGTTATTCCAGAGATGGAAGAGAAACTACATTAATTTACTCTTTTACCTGGAAGTAACCTCATGACCACCAGGACAGGCTGAATCAATCTCTTGGATTTAGTCACAAACAATAATGGGAGATTGCATCTGGTGACTCCTTATCCCAAATCCAGCAACAGAACTTCCACCAGCTTCTTCCTATAGCCACCTTTAGGTATTACAAACTCACCCTTAGAGCAGCAGAAAATATGCTTGGTAACTCTACAGTCAGTTGTAAAAAACCCCACATCTGCCATGTGACTCCATGTACTCACATGCCTCTGTTTGGCATTTAGATATTGCTGCAGGTGGAAAATGAATAAGGAGAGGAGGTCTATAGTTTTGTTTTGTTATCATTTGAAGGCTTGAGAGGATAAGGAGACATCAGCTCTGGGATTATGGGACCCTAAAACATGGTGGAAAGAGAAGGGTGTTGTCTTAGTTCGAGAAGGGAGAATACAATAGATACAATTTAAAAACACGAAAGCAAGATAATCACAAAACTAAAACTTTCAAGTTAAAGGACTAACATAGATATGCAATTTTCATCAGAACTTTAAATGGGAAGTGAAAATTGGGAAAAGGTCAGGAACAGCAAGTCTTCAATGGAAAACTAACATTTATCACCGGTTCAGTGGAAAAAATGAGAAATAAAGAGAAGCAAAACATGAAATTTGAAAGCAAAGAAATTTTAAAAGAAAAGAGAATAAAAGTAAAATGGTCTTCCAAACTAATCCTCTGCTGTTTTCTCAATACTGTTAAATTATGTGAGTTAAACTGTGACACTTCAAGGATACATAATTTTCACCCTATACATTCTTCTTAAACAAATTACCCATTTCTCCTCAAAATATTTTTTTTTTTAAAAAAGCATCATTTTTGCTAATCTGGTTGATCTATCACTGTAATTCTTAAAGGACGCATGTAAATCACTGGGTGCATACTGATCCATAAATAAGGGTAAAGAGGGACCCACTCACCTCCTGTGAGCAAGAAGAGCCACATTAATGTAACAGAGAGAAGGAGGACATGCCACTGCATCTCAGCTAAACTGTTATGCAATAGCTGGGATGATGCAAGATCAGGCTTGGAAGTGGGAGCCGGGCTTCCTATTCCCCGTCCTGAGAGATGCAGAACATTGCAGAGGTATCTGGTGAATCTCCAGGGATAAGGTTCAAGCCTTGTCACTACAAATCACCCTCTGCCAAGCAATTTGTGCAGCAGCTTATAACAGCAGTTAAACAAAGGAGTCATGGGGCCATCCTCCGGACTGAGGGCAAGGCAGTTGCTACTGGGGAGAGGAGACTGGGAGATAAAAGCAAAGCAAACATGCCAAAGTTAATAGGGCAGAAAAGGCTCAACCTCCCTCCGATCCTGGCTGCGTGGCAGGAAAAGACAGAGTGTAGGCTATGGTGTAGGCTATGAATGGGTAAATACGTGAGGGCATCTGCACGAACCAGTCACACTGACATCCATCATCTTCCTTCAGTGCTTGCCCAAACAGGTGGGGTTTTCAGCTGCTCTCTGGAGACTCCTATCCCGGACTCTGTGCGGGAGCAACTTTCTACAGACTTAATAAAGGAAACACAAATTGATTTACGCAGGGAAAGATATATTTATAGCCAAAATGGAAAGTATTTACCATAGGTCAGGCTGCTTTCTACTATCATGATGTAATTACCATCAGTATTAAGCAAGAAGAGATTTTTGTCTTAAGGTCTTTAAAATAAAATCTTGGAGGCTGCTAAAAATCATGGAAAAAATTAAAAAGGTGGTGTTTTGGAGAATGCTAGCCTGTTGTTCTTGGGATATCCCTTAATCACTCTGGGTATTTTCCAAAGGGCAGAATACAGTTTCAGAGCACTAGGGAGAGGTTTTCCAGAGTCTGGTAACTCAGAATCAAGTTATGATTCCAGAAAATAAAGGATGTGCCTGAGGCATTTTAATTCAATAAACAAAAATACTGAGACTTCATATGTCATTCCAGATGCACTGCCTGTCTTTTTGTTATTTTCCTTCCCTAAAAGACTATGGACAGCGAAGTGTCTCATACCTGGCAAGCAGACAGTTTTTAAAAAAAAAAATTCATAATACAGTCTATGATTCACTAGCCATACTTGGATGAAGCCAACTGTCTACATACTTAAAATGGCATTTTGCAAAATAAGTGAAGGTTAAGACAACTTAACTGGACCTGCGAGCCACATCAGTAAAGACTATGATGTACAGACCTTACAGGCCAAGCCAAGTGAATCCTTGAAAGAAGGACCCACCCAGACATGGGTGGCCTGGTGTAGCCTGTACCATTCCCACAGTGCTGATTGCTGTGCTGCCAAATACCCAACTGGATTTAAAACACTCTCAATGCCACCTCTGATTGCAGCTCAGATGTACCTGGAATCAATACAGGAAATAAACAATATAACACTCCCTATACCATGTATATAGAGACACATCAGAACTCAGCAGGCACTGGATGGACTCTTGGAGCTGCAGAGCTCTTGGTTTCCACCAGACCAGCAGCAAACGTATTGTAGGCAGCACAGCAGAGACTAAGTGAAGGTGAGACTCATTGGAGAGGAGGGATGAGTCAGAGCTTTCAGGATTTACTTGTTCATGAAAAACAGACATCACTCTAAGACTGATGGAGTGAAATAAGCCTGGAATTTAAGGAAGTGGTTTCACATCATGAAGAGGTTATGAATGAAACACAGGGATCCCTGGCCTAAGCAACAGGTATACACTTTACATGAAATAGTGGGCAGAGATGGAATGAGGTTGATAACAAAGGAGTTGCAAAGTTCTCCACTGCTCTTCATCTGAATATAAATAACTGAAACTAGGAGGTTTGAGGTCTGGGGTTTTTCCTCTCCGAAAATGGGAGGCAATGGGAAAGGTAGCCTTTCCTTTTTGTCAGCAGGGCTTAGCAAGTTCAATTCCTGCAGACTTCATCAGCATACTATGTTGTTAATGTTAATCAGCAGTTAATGTTGCTAATTTTCTTCAAGAAAAGAGAAGTTTCTAGGTACATTTCTTAAAGCTTTTAAGAACTGACTTAGGGATATAATTTCAAAGTAATTAATAAGAAATGACAGGAATTTTGGCAGTCTTGTAGACCTTGATCCAATAAATTAGACAACTACAAAGAGAATTACCCTTTTCAATTTCTATTTTTGAAAATGTTCTAAAATTTGAGATGAGAAATTGTAAAAAATAGAACACAAATTTTAACCTTATTCCAAGACTTTAGGTGAAATCTTTCACTCTTCAGGTTAATATTGAATTGTTCAGTCCTATTATAATCTTGATTCAACCACTTCATTTCTACTTATGTGAAAAATTGCAATGCATATAAATATTACATACTCAGTTGGTTAAATGGTGATGCATATGAGAGGTTGAAACAGGAAACAGAATATTTCAAAGATCTAAAAAGAAATATTTTCCATCAAATTCTGTCACAAGGGACAAGTTCTGATATATAAATTCGTTTTGCTTTTGCTGTTACACATTGTGCCATAGACCTGGCACGTTCTGATAAACATAGACAATAAAATAATATTCACCTATTAAAATAATACACTAAAAATATAATATATATATATTTTATAGCATCAAAACCTGAAAGTATTACATGAACTTTTAGCCAAAGTAACCCTTTTCCTTATGGAACAAGGGTCCATGAATGGATTACATTACCTAAGTATTTTTCAGCCTGATTTTAGTTATAAACTGTTCAAAACTTTTTCTGTAGGTCCAGCAAGTCATTTCATCAATATTATTACTGAACATTGCTCCAGATTCCTGTCTAAATTGCTTAAGACTAAAGCAGAAGCACTAGTGCACTATATGGTTCCAGGGATATATTTGGTACCAGTCAAGGAAATCCAGGGAACTTCTAATGTTAGAACAACACTCTTCTCAACAAGTAGCATTATTTTCAGTTATTTACCTTAGTACCACTGTGATCAGAGGAGAAATCTGTAATATTTGTCATATTCGACATATAATATTAAGCATTTGGAAAATTTTACACTGGTGTTGCAAGCACATGACAAAAGCAATCACATATGAGTGTTATTTTATAAGGCTGCTTGCCCTCATCTTTTATTTCTTGTCTACAAGGTATGGGCATAGCATTTTCTGTAGCAAAAGGCTGTTATGTAACAGGAAAATAATCTCTCAGTGTATGTATAAAATTCTAAAGGCCAGTCTCTGAGTATATGAGTGTGCAATTAACATTGACTTCAGCTGATGCTGTGAGACAGAGACGCTTTAGCCCCCAGTACCAGAATTTGTCTGCAGGTAAACTGCTGTAAGAAGAGACTTTCAAAGCAAAATCTGGCTCTCATCTTTTACAACTGAAGCTACTGATTTTAACAGAACTAAAACAGAACTAAAAATTCAGGCCCCAACATGCAAAGTGTTGTTTGCAAAGATTTCAGTCAGTGTTGCACTTCAGAAGGGCCTTACAGGATAAAAAGCAAAAAAGAAAAATTCCTTCATAGAACAAACAAACATGCCCAATTCTTTTCTCTGCACTGAAACATAAAGTTTTTATCCTAATTTAATTAACATGTTACCTTGGGGCAACACAGCAGTTCAGAAAAAGGTAGAAGGAAATTAAAAGGGCAACAGAGCAATCTTACTGAATATTTCTGTGAAGGAAAAACATTAAGGGACTCTGACAAAAGTTGATCCTTTAAGGAGAGATAAAAGAATTCATTCAAGCTGGCTAAATATTTTTTTATTTCACATAATAACTAAAAATGAGACAAAATCTGAAGACAATCACCAGTCATTTTGCCACATGAAGAATGGTTTACCCCCAAAGTTAAAAATACAAATATATACAGATGCTTTTATTTTTGCTACATAGAGACTGTTTCTAGGAGGGAGGAGAAGATTATTTTTGTCTGGATGCACATGAGCTGTATTTTCCTTTATGGCCTAACTTGAGTATTTTGCACTGTATCTCATGACACAGCACTGCTGAGCCTGCGTTGCTTGTTTCCTGCTATAGAAACCCCAGCACCAACACTTCCCAGCACCCTTGTTTCTGGGTAGTCTCACACTGAGACCAGGATGTTGAATTCCCAGATGTGGAAGTGTTCTGACTCAGGGATTAGCTTGGGGCCACCATGAAGAGATGAAATATAGACATGGATGACTTCTCAGTGCCCATCAGTAACATTAATCTTTTTGTCTGCCTATTTATCCTCACTTGAGTTAGCCAACAAAACATCAAGACTAAGCAAACATGGAACCCCTGTTATTACTCATCCAGCACCAATTGCTACTACCCTGTTCCCACTGCACCTAAATCGGGGATTAACCAGCAGCATGGGCTATAATGAAAAGCAGATGTAGACGCTGCCACCTTTTGGTGGTAGCCTATTGGGTTATCACACGTTCCCCAAACTCACTGATGCTGCACCTGTATCCATCCCAAAGTGGTTCTGGCACACAAAGAGAACCTTTAGCTCCTGACCAGCTGCCAGGAGGAAGACAGAGCTTTTCTTCTAGGAACAGCTTTAAAAATATAGACATTCTAAAATTAGTTTTCCTAAAGTCATCTTGCTGTGTCAAGGAGCTACTGCAGTGCTTTAGACTTTCTTCTGACAAGCAAAGAGAATGATTACAGCACAAGCCCACCCGAAGAATTTGTGTGAAGACCTTGGCATGAAGGGAAATTAAATTCTTTACTCCTTAGACCTCTGCTCCTTAGTAGCAACTTCTAAGAACAACCTTGATGTATTTTTCTGCTAGAAAGGTATCCCAAGAGGAAAGGGTAGAGATACCTAGGTAGCAGAAGGCTGTTGGGGAGGAACATTTCCACACTAGTGGAACAGGAAGGACCCTCACCATCTACACCCATCCCAGGGATGAGGACCAGCTAAGGCAGTAGAGCTCACAGGAGGCACCTTTCGACATACACAGCCTGGCCAGGGAGAGGTTCACAGCAACCACCTGCTAGGCTGCCATCATTCCCACTCAGGACTCCCCAGTACTGCAATATTCCAGAAGTGAGTGCCACCAGGCACCTTGCTCCTGCTTTGTTTGCACCTGGGACACTGACCTGGGCTGAAGGAACATCAGCGCCTGAGCCTCATGCAGCACCTCCTGAGCAGCACTGGAGTTCAGCATGAAGAAGGCTGACAGAGAAAAGAAAGAAGGTGGGAAAGGGGGAAGGTGGAACACTGGCACTTGGAGTGGCAACGTACTAGCTAAGAGGCTATCCATTTTCCTGAGGGGTATCCAGTGTCCCTGCTGTCAACAGCATGCAACAAAAAGGAGTGTGCTGCTCCATTCCAGGGCACCAGCAAAGTGCCCTCTGCCACACATGCCCTCAGGCCCCAACAGGTAATTTCAACCTTCACTGAGCATGTCCCTAGATCAGGGATCACCCTATGCTCCTCACTGCCTGGCCTGTGACTGGCTGAGACACACCACTCCTCCTTCCCTGGGATTTCCCTGCCTGAACAGCAGTGGTTGTTCTGGGTGGGTCAAGAAGAGCTGTCATTCAACCACCACAGCCAGGTAAATGAACAACAACAACAAAAACCCAAAACCAATAATAATTTTTTAAAAGTTAAAAAAAAAAAAAAAAAAGAGAGAAAAATCAAACTCCCAAAGTTTCACAAGCTAAAATTGACTAGAAAAATTAAATCAAGTTGGTCAGTCTCTGCAGGCAAAAAAAAAAAAGAAAACAAAACAAAACGAACAAAAAACCCCACACTAAAACAAAACAAACAAACAAAAAACCAGGTGGCTGTCTGAAAGCATCTTGCTTGGACACAGCATTTATTTACCTTTTTCTTTCACTTATATAGGCACAAGAGGAAGAACCAGAGTAAACCCACGTTTACTTCAGAAGGAAATAATCTGAATAACAGAGAAACATACAAGTAGAGGGTCTCCCAGGTGAGTTACCAGGCTATTAGAGCAATACCTCTAGCTGTCACAACACATTACCCTTTGCTCCCTGATTGTTAATACTTTGTCTCAGTTTCTGAGCTCTCTTTGCTAACAAACAGCCCTGTCCCAAGGCTTTGAACTTCGTCGTTACATTTGTAAGTGGTGATAGAGTTTGTCACCACTACCCTGACTATCCAGCAGCAAACTGTTGCAAATTAAACTGTATCACTGCAAGCACTCAGAAAGTTCAGAAATAGAGGAACAGTTAAGGATTTTTTTTATTTTGATCTCTGCACACAACAGACATGATGGCTGATTAGTACTAACCTTATGTAGGACTGAGGTCCAGTTTTCTTTTGAAGACACACAGTCATTTTTTGTGTGACTGGGTGATAAAAAACACTAAAGTTCCCACAGATTAATCCAAAAGTGGCCCATGGGCAAATAAACAAAACTGATAGCATTTAGTGAGGGTCTACATTTATTTAAGTCAGTTCTCACAGAATACAACTTTTCTCTGAAGAGCTTTACACTTGGGCTACAGCTAAAGATTTTCATTACTTTTAAGTGAAAAAATGATTTATTTGGACACCAGAGTTTAAATTCCGCTTTGAAAGATAGGTTTTTGAGGCTTTACAGTTATTCAGCTATGTATAATTGTACTTTTTTAGACCGCATTTCTTCATGATCCAGATAAATTAATTATATTGAAAGAACATCTATTGCTAATGCTAAGTTTAAAATAAAGTCAAGGCTGCCATTTGTGAACAGATACATTTAGGAGTTAACATTCCTAGGTATAATAGGTAAGTTGTGTTGCTCTGAAACAGTGAAATACATTTAGACATGTGTTTTGTTAAAATATTAGAGGTGTCTCTTGACTCTGAGTGTAACATGAATCCAACACACCATGTATAGATTAGGGTTTTTTAATTTTTTTATAGATTCTCATGCATTAGTATCCATGATGTGTTATTATGTCCATGCTTGTCTGACCAGTGCTCGTTTGCTATCTATTAAAGAAAAAGTTAGGTCCTGGAGGGATTTGAGAAGTAAAAGCCTTCATCTTCTTTCAGTCTCTATCCATGATTTTTCTACCCTTCACAGTTACAGAATCCTGTACAGGACATTTTAAAGTTACCCAAGAATGAGTGCCATACAAAGAATTGGGCATCTGTGTAGCATCTGGGAACATGTTTGAGGCAAAAGTGAGCAACTCCCTGCAAACTGTCTTAGCATAGCGATTACAGTCATTATGTAACTAATACAAAAAGGTGCTTTAAATGCTTTTTAACAACAACAGAAATATCAAATTAAAAAAAAACCTACATGTCCTAACCACAAATAGCAGCTGAAACCAGGGCAACAGAAACCAGACAAGCCGTGCCTCCATGACATGCCACCATCAGATGAAAAGACACAAGAGGCTGGAGAACTGCATGAGACACTGATACAACCCACCAGGCTAGGAAGAGCACAGATCTCCTCTCTGTCCGCAGCAGGTGCCAATCTAACCTGTTAACACCAGCCCAGTTATGTATTGGTTCATGACATTCATCTGGTACAAATACATCTGAACTTTGCTTCCACTCTGGTCTTTCTCTCCCCCCTTGAATATATCTTAGCTGCCCATCTGTACTGGCACACTAGATCCCACAGACAGACTAACCACCTCTTGCATTGCCATCCCTTTTTCCAAAAATGGTCTGAATACCACCAGTAATAAAAGTTTATACATGAAGCTATGAGCTGACTTTCGAAGCTCTGGCAAGTCAGAGCCCCTTCCCAGTGAATGTATTGGCCAGCTCCATCGTGTGCTGCTATAACTTGTCTTACCAGTGCTTTGACTTCCAGTAGCAAATTTTTTGCTGGAAACTCAACACTGGCAAAGATTCCCTGCTAGTAGCAGTGCAATTAATTTTACAGTATGAACTGATATTAAGTTTAATTGCATAGCACTCAGTCACTCCCACCACCACCACACTGACTATTATTTCCAAAAATCTGTCCACATAAGTGAATGCCCTCAAGAAGCTGAAGAAGTCCAGATTTTCAGTTTTGGGGTCTACCTCCTTTCTGACAGAAAAGACACCTTTCTGCTCCTGTGGGCAGGTAGGAGGACACTGTGAAGTTCACACTCCAGGTTCTTTCAGGAACAACCTCCCTTGTGTGGGAAAGACTACTGGAAATTCTTCTTTGAAGAATTTTCCCGCCGCATCAAATCCTCTGATGATGGGATGTGGCATAAGGCTGCTGACATTGAAGGTTTACCCCTTCCAAGCTTACTGCTTTTGCAAGAAGGTTTTTCCAGGTATGGTTCCAGCTGCAATAAGCTGATTCACAGACGCTGGCCAATATCCTCTCAAAAACAGAGTGGCTACTGTAACATCACATTAACCCAGCCTTTTTTGTAACATTTTCCCTTAGAAAATACTGACCTGAATTTAAACATACTGTGTTTTAGCATAAAAAAAGGTACAACTCATAAAAGAATATCTGACTTTATAAACCTACTCAAAGCCTTTTACTGAAGAGGGAATTCTTGGTTTCTGTGAAATTGATAGATTTAATGAATATATTCCTGTTATAATATGACATCTCATTTTTCCCCTCTCATAAATACTTGTCAGGTTTATGATTTTTCACTCATTGGCCCGGAATTGTGTTGCACAAGCTCAGATTGTGGGCGCTCATACCAAGTTTAATTTCACTCACAAGTAGAGTTGACAAAAGATCACAGTCACTAAGCCCTGGAATTACCCTAGATATTGCCCTCTGTGCTCTGCAAATGAAATCCTACAGAAGACCCTTTGGAAAAGAAGAACGTGATGGTTAACACTCAGAAATCCATTTTGCACAGGGCAGTGTCAGTACACAGAGCAGCACTGAATGACAGGCAGATCTGCCAGTTCCTGGATGAGGAAAGTCAGATGCTCAGCATTACACTCTCACTGTCTGTCTGTCTCAGGCCATTCCTTTCCTGCTTTCTCTTGTTCCTCTCTCATGCCCTTGATTAACTACCAGGTCAGATAAGAAATTAAGAACAGTGAAATCAGAACCAGACCGCACCTGTCCCCAGCACAGCCAGAACAGAACTGAAATAAAGCACTTATGAAACTGCTGTGATCATAACCTTCAAAACGCCAAACTTCCCCAGCTGTTTGCTCTCATGCACCAGGGCACTACAATGGAGAGCTGGGCAACGAGGCCCAGCAAGCTATTTCTAGTGAAATGTTGTCACTTTGGGAAAGGCTAAAGCAGTCCACAGAGTGAAGATCTGTTTTTAGCAACAAAGCTTCTGAAAATAGACATGACACTACTGTTTAGTTCATCAGGTTACAACTCTAATAGAGGGATCACTTTACTGCTATTTAATTTGATGCCGTAAGGGGAAAAGATAACTGCTGTTATGAACGTAGGACTACTTATCTACAGCAGCAATTGTCATAGCAAGTGTTTATTGTAGTGGAACATGTTATTCTTGTAAGTTATGGAGAGTACTTCAATCTAAGGATTCAGCTGCATGAGTTGCATTGCAGGTCCTGGTGCCGGTCCCAAACTCAAAGTAAGCATAATAATGCATGTATGCATATATATGTATAAAAACACCCAGTTCTATACACTTAATACTATAGTCATCATTTTGGTTGCAGTACATTTCAGGAACAGCCTGGTTTATCTGATGAGTGTGGGTAAATCTGAACCTTACCAGATTATTGACCAAAGATCTTGATGTCAGAAAAAACATCACTGCTGCTTCAGGGAAAGATCATGCTAGTCTTTAAACCCAAAGGGGTGCAGGAGGATAGCAGTTTGTTGGCAATGCAAGGCAGGAAACCAGGCTCCCAACCCCACCCTCCAACTCCGTGATGAAGATAGAAGATGGGAGGGTAACCAAACTGTAGAAGCAAAGAAGCAAATATTCCACTCTGGACCCTGTTCATGTACCTCAGTAAGGAGTCCATGGGGCCTCCAAATCAGATCATGCAAATCGCTCTGACCAACTCTGTTAATCTGTATCTGCACTTGGAAATGAAAGAGAGAAAATTCTGAAAATATGGGTCAAAAAACAGGAGCACCTGAAAGATGCTTACTGTTCCCCAGCATCCAGAAAACTGGAAATTTAAATGCAATTCCAGAAACATGAAGGGACACCTGCAGAACTTTATATTAGATACAGCTAGAAACAGTATTTTTTTATTTCATAGAATATACTGAGTTGAAAGGGACCCATCAGGATCACCGAGTCCAACTCGCTGAGTTGGACACTCACTTGAGCAACAATATCAGTGATATTTATTTAAGATATTTTGCTGATGAAATTTGTTTCATAAGAGGTGGTTTTCAAACAAATCAGTGAGGTTATGAAAAATAATTTCTCTCAGGAGAAAAAGTTACAAAGGTTTTGTGTATCAATAAAACCTCGGTCTTTTGATTTGCAGCCTAAGACTCAGTCCCAACCTTTTCTGCCTGATGAACCCCACACTATCCATCTTTAGATCTAGTTTGTTCTTGTCGTTCTTCACCGAGTAGATGAAGTACGTTAAGGTGTCCTTTTCATTCACTGGAATTGTCCTAAAATGGCAACCAATTATTTCAGCAATTTCAAAGAAATATGAAAGCACTGGGCATTTGTAGTACAGACAGAAGTGTTTTATGTATTGCAAAAAAGAATTATCCCAACACAAACTATATCACACAACAACACCTTGTAACTACGTATGGCTGGAATTTCCCTGGTGATGACCAAAATAAATGAGTGCTAAAATACATGGAAAACAAAAAATGAAGATCAAAAATATGGACATTGCTGATGCAGAAGTACATCTTTGAAAATGTTTACAAATAGACTTCCCTGACTAAAAAAAAAATCTTCCTATAGATGTCTCTACTGTAGGTTCCATAAATTAACACTAGTTTAGTGAGTGTGGATACAACTATTTTATTAATTCCTGACTGTTGGTTTTAATATGCAGTACAGGCTGTATTCAAAGCTCACCTCCTTCAAAATTTGACATGAGACAATTTGATCTTAGTCATAATTTGCTTCTTCAAGGGATGTAAATGCCTGATTTGAATCATACTGATTTACTATTCATTGGTGTGGTGTTAAAACTGGGCTCTCTGTAAGTGTGTAAATTCGGAGTGCTTGAGGAAAAATATCTTTGATTGAAAATTGGTGCACAAAAGAAAAACAGACAATATATTGCTCTTTGTAAGACACAAAAGCTACATCATGCAAGTCTTCTACATTACACCACCGCATTCAGGAAAGAAGATGGCGGAAACATCTTCAGACCAAGATCCCCACTGTTTTAATTACAGGTCTACTGCTCTTGCAGTGGGCCCAAGGCTGCTAAATTAGATCTCCAGCTTTACTCAGGGTAAGCAGAGAACATCATCTCAGAATGAAAAAGAAAAAAAAAGTAATAATTATAGTCCCACCTGTCTAGCACCATGAAATTGTAAATGCAGTAGCAAACACAGCAGGGGGTATCCTGAGCTGTGGTACCTTTCATCAAGGCAGTTTGGGATTCAAAGAACAAAATATTTTTCTGCAGTATAACTACACTTTCTTTAGAAAAAACAGACAGGAATCAACCCCTTTTTTGAAAGGAGGCTGCACAATCCCCTTTGTTAAACCCTAATGAATCCAGCATTAACAGAGAAACCTCCTCCTACAATTAAAAAAAAAATAAAAAGAGCATAGAAAAGAGAACATCTTCCATACACATTTCCCAAATTCACATTCCTCTCATAAACCCAAATATTTACCACTTCATAATTAAATGAAATTATGAAATACTCCTCCCAGTTGAAGAGAAATACTGACAGATGTGCAACTAATGCTACACTTCAAAGCAAGAACATAGTGTAAACTTGTGTGTTGTGAAAGAAAAAAAAAATGAATGAAAGTGACATTTCATTAGGTAATAGTCTGGTTTTGGTTTGTCTGGTTTACAACCATAACGTAACTCCTTTGCTTATTAAGTTGTCAGATGAACACAGATTACCACATAGATTAACAAGGAAAACATACACTACCTTTCTAAAGGAATTACCCATTTCAATTAATCACTGAAGTGTGAATGAAGTCACAGGGCATCTGCAAAGTATTTTCACATACTGTCTTTTGCTGCATGCACAGTGGCATTTATTAATTATTAATGTACACATTTGAAGAGCACCACTGATTTGACTCTTCTGCTAACTAAAAAGTACTAAATAAGATGTTATAATGCAAATAAAACACAAAGTTCTTTCTGAGTTTCTGCAAAGAACAAAAGGGAATCACCAATAGAACAAGTGAAAATACCTGCATAGGTATGAAAGAGTAGAACAGAATTGCAGGATTAGATCTGTCTCAGGTATTAGTGCTGCTACTCAAAGCTTTTTAGTGGAAATTAAGAGACTGATGTATATACAGATAGTTCCACAGCCGATAATTTGTTCCTGCTTGTATGCAATGGTTATGATACTCTATTTATACAGATCCATCATTAGCCTAAACTGTGTATTATACCACTGTATCAATATACATTACACTGTTAAACTTCCATTAGAAAGCTATTGTTAAAGAGAAAGAGCATGACACTGTAATGCCTCAGCCCTGATGCAAAAACGTAGTTCAGAATCAAGCAAGTGACTGTATCTCAGACCAAAATCAGGATGGCATGTCACTAATCCATTGTGATTTGTTATTCTCTAGGGTTGTAAGGCATTCTGTAAAAAAAGAAGCATTTTAAACAAACTTGTGGCTACTTAGCACTTCCCAAACAGGTTCTTGAAACCTCGTATTGCAACATATGTCCCTAGCACCTAAAATATAGACAACATCCAGCTGTTAACTACATAAACCTCTGCCACAAAGCTGAGTGCTTCATATCCCACCCAGCAGAGGACAGGGTACGTGCAAGCATTACAGCTGGCAGGGATGCTAAAGCAGACTGCTCACACCACCCTCTGGGAAAAGACCTGAAAGAAGAACCTACAGAACAAAGGATCTCAGTTATAGTTTATGTTTCTTTTTAGTCCAGAGCAAAAATGGAGAGTGAGAGAGAGATATTAGGTACACTTTTCATATTAAGGGGAGCATTCTGCACCTAAGGTCATCCACTCCATATTAAGCTTTCCATACTAATCACTGTGTGAGGATACTTTGGGAAAAAGCCTTTAAACATACACAATTTTTTATTTCACACTGGCATTTCAGTGAGAACAGCAACAGAAAGGTTAATGAATGCACATAAGAGTGTATTTTAAGTTTTGGCTCTGGACAATACAACTAAAATGCACATAACTCAGATTTTAAGGCATTGTGGGGTATGACATCAACCATTATTTCAATGTTTATCAGTGATGGGATGGTATCACTTAAAATGAAATAAGCAAAGCAATTACAGATTTTCTGCCATTTTAAAGAAAACAATAAATTTAAAAACATAAGACTGCATAATTGCCTATGGGTAATGCACAACTACATCTGGAAAAGTGAATGCCATTTTACAAGGCATTAGCATAAAGCAACACCTGCAAAGGGGCTCAATGTGAAAAATGTAATTCAGACTAATTAATGCAGTCATTCAGGCCAAACCTAAGTAAAATACAGACCAAAATTAAAACACAGACCAATAAATTTTAACGTTCTTGCACCATGTGATTTACCAGCCTTTGACTACTTCTACAGGACAATGCTTAACATAGGTTTAAATCTTTGTAGGACTGCAGCTGAAATCAGCTCTTTACTAGTTTCTTCTCTTGCCTCACCAGACATAAGCTATGACCATAAAATTTGTATGAAATACAGTATTTCTTATTACTACAGTTGTATACTGAGCTACATGTTTCTCTGAATCTGTCAAGTGATTTTTAAACATCTCCATAACTTGAGTGCCAATACTGTTAACCATGATATCTGTTTTGAATTTGAAATTGGAGGGGGGAGGGGAACAGGACAGGAGGGAGAGATAAATCCTGTATTTTTCTTTCTATTTTACAAATTTTATTACTTCAGTCAAAAAATGTGACTGAAACAATAAAATGTTACTGTTGCTCAGTGTAATGGTATGTGTTTGAAATACAACCCATTTGCTGTTCATTCACTTCATCAGAGTTTTGGCAATGCTAAAGGCTTCAAGTATGTGTGTAGAATATTCCTTATGTTATCAGATCCATATTATTTCTCCACTTACCATTTCTTACTGAGCTATTTTTAACAGTTGCCCACTTATCAGTTTTCTATTTATGGCTGTGTGCTTTCCTCTGTCTAAAAACATTTAATGAGATTTGTTTATGAAACCTGTTTGCAATGCTTTGAATGCTGGCACCAGCTACAAGAGGGAGATCAGAGACCATAGGTGCAGCTCTTCTTCCAAATCCCTGTCCTGACTACAAACTGGTGGCCACTGCCAACTCAAATGAAATATGGTCAACTATGCAATCCCAGCAATTATACAGATGACAGGACACAGCTTGAGTTTATACCATGACATTGCTCCATTGACTCTCTCTCTGACATTAGGGACAGCACCTCCAGGAACCATGGAAAGCAGTGGGAATGATGGGGAAGTAATATACTCCAAGTTCAGTTGGGTATTTGAGGAGTTCCTACAGTCAATGTGGCAAGCTGATACTTAGCTACCTTGTTTATCCCTTATTCTGGCTCCCTCGTGTTTATCTAGCTGTTTATGGACACCTAAAAGCTCAAAAAGCTGTTTTCTTTGGCTCTGAACTACAGACTATAATATACTGCTCAGTAAGGGGATCATGTTTGTGTCCTTTAATACCTAGCCAGGTGCTCTTCAGAGTTGGCAGCAGTGCCTTTACTGATAACTCTGACTGCATTTTATGTCTTTTCCTTTACTATTACAATGCAGTTCAGTTATTGCTCCCTCTAAATCATGCATGAATCTGGCTTGTGGTAAAAGTAATTCAAATATTATTTCCCCCAAGCAGTATGTCATAACTGTTAAAAGTAAATGAACAAAAAAGTGAGAGTACAGAAATTCCCATCTAATTAAAATGAGTTTGGGGGGGGTTTCCCTAACTTCTCAGATACCTAAAAGGCATGAATTACGTTCTGCCAAAGCTTAAAATGCCTCAATTTCTAAAACCAGCCGAACAAAGTCAATGCAGGAAACAATGCAGAGTGGTCCTATAAGAACACATTTGAGTGCAACAATCAGTTACATTACAATCTTTCTGCTACATTTGGATTCCTAATGACCATTACTGTAAAGGACTAATTGCTGATTTTGATATATTTTGCTTAGAGGATAAGATCAAAACAGTAATATTTCCCAAATTAAATCACCTCAGAACAATAGGGGGTGAATCTCTACCATAAAGTTCTGCAGATTTGTTTTCTGGCTGATTTTAGTGATTTTTTTATAATAAATTTCCTGCTCGCTGACAAAGTTCAGTGATGATCAGAGCTTCCTTCCTTCCCTCCTTCCCCACTTTGAGCTTATGAGAGTGCACATTTCAATTAGATTGAGTTATGGTGAATGAGTTACCAAAATTTTCTTATATAGTTCTAGTTTCCCCTTCTGCTTCATATGAACAGCTCAGTGGATACTTATGATTTGTGACAGCTGTCAAGAAGGGCCGTGTTCCTGGAATGCAGCACAGAATGCCATCCACAGCACAAGGATCATCTCTTCACATAGCCAGGAAGGGTACACAGACCTTGGCTCAGTTCTGAGATGAGAGCTGACACAACAGGTTATCTATTTGCCAGAGTCACCTAGGAAAACTTGCATACTATGACAAGGTCTCAGGAGGTCACTCATCGTGTTTCAGAGAAGCATAATAGGACATTAGTGCCTAGGAGCCACTGTAAAGGCATTTTAAATAATTTCCAACAACCTTAGAAGAAAACACTGGATCGGGTCTTCCAACACCTGCCTGGCTTTTTTTTTTAATTTTTTTTCTGCAAAGTTTGGCATAAAGCAAATGTAAAGTAGTGATGAGCAACTGAATTATACACAAAAAGTGAATAAATTCACAAGGGTGGTGCCTAAGGCCAAATAGAGAGAAAACTGAGTTCTGCTATTGCTTAAGAATGGCAGAAAAGTAGAAACTCTTCAATTTACTTAACAGCATATCAGTAACATGTAGTTTTTATTCCCCTGAATAACACCACATTTCACATAACTAGTACGGCATTCAGAAGGCACGTCTTGTGGCACTGAGTAAAATCTCCTATGTGGGCACATTTACATAAATGACAACTTATGTTCAAGAAGCAATGACAAACCTCACAAGAAGTGTGAAATTAACTGATTTTCCAAAAATGTTCACAATATTTCTTTTCCATAAAATAATCTGCTCCACAAAGAGTTCTGAACTGAAGAGAAAAAAGTAATTATAAGCAATACTCAAATTTACAGATCATCTCCTTCATAGTTAAGGATTTTTCATTAGAACAAAGCAGAACATGGATCATTAAACCCAGTATTATGGGGAAAGAACACTTTGCATGACAAGACTAGAATGCTATGCATGTTTGTAGCTATACAGGTGTAGATAAAAATGGCAAAATAGGTAATTTTGATGACATGTATACATGGACATTATCCCTTGATGACCTTGGCAATATTTCAAAGGGAAACTTTCAAGGATTAGCTGTTCAATCAAATGGATTTTATGACATATGCCAGCTGGCTTCACAAATATACTTGCAATCAAATTGCAGGAATAACAACAAAAAAATATTTAATCTATTGTTAGCTTTTACACCAGAACCCACAGAGAAAAGTTGCACACTTCGGCAGAAATAACCTCCACATTTTAGAAACTTCTCACTTGCTTCAGTCTGTAGCAAGGGTAGACTGTGAACAGCTCTTGCATAGGTGTTTGGAGGTATTTTTATACAGGAAAATACCTTTCTGTGCCTCACTCTCAGCACACTGAACTGATGAGAACAGACCCTTTTGCAGCCAGAGAAGAAAATTCTTCCCAAGTGCATATCTATGCCCACTGCTCCCTTCAAGCAGGACACATACATGCAAAAATTGGAGGTAGAGAGGACTTGCAGCCTGAAAGCATAACAGGGTCTATCTTATTCCTAGAATAACAAAATTGCATCAATGAGCCCTAATCAGGGCTGCATGTCCCTGGAGATTGTCGTTGTATGCACAGTCATGCTGTAAAAAAAAGACAGTACTGCCCCCAAAGAGCTTAAAACTGAGAGATAGTAGCAAACAGGTACAGATAAGCCAACAATCCCCCAAATCAATTCCCAAATAATGACGGTCCTGAGAGATGAAAATACAAGATGAAGGACATGATCTTCTAACTAGATCTACTTTTAACAAGTAATAATTTTAGCAGAAGAAGAGGGAGAAATCAATTATTAATTCTGCTCTACAGTGTTTCCTCAGTAAGAACAGAGCTGTCATGACTCAAAAAGGTGTGCATTATTTCACATGTATTTCCAGGTGACGTTAGCTTACTTCACATTAAGGAAATGTGTAAGTGCTTTGTTGAGTGAAAGCCAAACTGCACATATTTCATTACGAAACATTTGAGTGGGATCAGAACAATCATAGTCTTCTCATGCCCAGAGAATCCCACAGAAAGTCTCACCAAACCCAGTTATCCGATGGTAATAGCTACTCAACATCACAATTCAGCTATTTCTGGTGCTCTTTTTTACCTATAAAAATAAAAGCAGCTGACAGAGAGACAGGGAGATAGCTTATTTAAGGGCTGGAGGAGAGAGGTTTGGTGGGGGGGGAAAAAAAAAAAAAGGTAAGCATGAGACTAAGATGCTCTGGCCCCAGTGTGCTCTTCCTGTCTTAACCTTCTAGGTCATAGGCCAGATCATAGAATGATATCAGGATATATCCTGATATTTAGATATCAGGAGGAAGTTCTTCACAGAGAGGGTAACCAGGCACTGGAATGGGCTGCCCAGGGAGGTGGTGAATTCTCCGTCCCTGGAGGTGTTCAAGAAGAGACTGGATGTGGCACTTAGTGCCACCACTGCAGTGGTAGTGGATCAAGGGTTGGACTTGATGATCTCAGAGGTCCTTTCCAACCCATCTTATTCTATGATTCTATTAGCCTGGAAAAATCTTCCTACCGTTCTAATTGAGTCATACCAGGATATGGAGCTAATCTACTATATATAAAAAAATGAATCAAATACCCTTGTAACAAATACTATTAACATATGCAAATTATCCAATTTATTTTTCTTTAAAATATTAATATTAATATTTTAATTAAATGTTTAATTCATTCTAGCACTTTGTATCAAATACCTTGATTAAAATAGATTGGCGAAACTTGATATCTTTGTTTGATGTGCTTCCTTTCATTATGGCTCAGATTGTAGTCAGCACGGCCAAGAATCTGGATAGAAAACTTGAGCAGCAAGTGATCATTCACAGCCCATAGCTTGCCCTGAATGACAGCTGTGAAGTCACCTTGGACTGCAGAATGTCAGGTTTAGTTTAAGAGCTTTGGCCCCATATTCATTAAAAAAAGTTTTGAGGACCCTACTGCAGCCTCTACAGTTATAGCTTTCCCACAGTTTTCTGTGGGGTTTTCCACAGGTCTGAGTGGAGGAAGACAGGGAACTTTGAACAACAGAGCATCCTCCTCTCTGTAGCATTGAGGAGGAGAATATTAGACACAGTCAAGCACTGGGAACCAAAAGAAACTTTTTTACTAGATTATCTGTATATTTTTATTTCTACAGTTGATATATTCACATCAATTAAAATAATTGTAAACCTAAAAGGAAGAGATACTGAAGTTTATATGATTACACTACACAAAGAATTCTTTAGATGAAGATTTAGTTCATAAGCTTGTGTTGTTAGTAGGTGGAAGAACCATAGAATATATCAGGCTGGAAGGGGAAGCAAACTCCAGACTTGGCTAGCCAGATAAAATTCATGAAAAGTGAAAGGAAATTCAAATATTTAGTGATGCTACAAACCCTTTGATATCCAGGATTAAAAAAGAAACGCACCTCTTTGAAAAAGAGGTAAAGTAATAAACTAACACTTCTTATTTCTTCCTATTAGAACAATTTTTTATGTATGCTTCACAAGACGTTGCACAGACAAGCAGCAGAAATGTAGGATTTGCCCCAGGCTGCTTACAGTTTGGACTTAGGTAAAACTTAGGTGAAGTCATTGAAAAACTCTGAAGCAGACTTAATTTCTTTTTAAGAGAGAGCAGTTAAGACAGCCAGAAACAAAGTTCACATGTGCATATACACACGTAGACATACATACGTGAGGAATAAAACCCTTTTCCTCACCTCAATGTATCTTCCAGTAAAAATAGCAACTTGCTGTTGAGTGATTTGTTCAGAAGTTGTTCTGCATAACTGTATTTTAAAAAGTTAATGGGATAAGTTCATTCCTCTTGTAATTCTACTTACTTTTCAGTCTCTACAGTCCAAACACTTGGAACGGGGGAGAAGAACTAAAAAGAGGAGACAGAAATCAAGATTATTTCAAGCATACTCTTTGGCAAAAACTCTAGATTAAACTGATAAGCTTGCAGACTGCTGCGCATATTCCATCACAGTCTTTAAGAAGTGAAACAATAAGGTACTTCCAAAAATAATATTCAGAAAATAAGACTCAAGATAACAACCCAATTTTACAAGAGTCTTGATAGTTTAGTCAAAAATTAAAATTGCTGCCTTGTCTCCTCACTGTGCTTTTCTTGTCACCTTACCACATAAAGCCTTTGTCACTGGAAAGTAAATATTTTTAAGTTCTCACTATTATTTTAGACAAAACCATATTTCTTGATTCAGGAGAGCAGCTATCCCTCAGATATTCTCTAGTGCAAAAACACTGGAGTGGTACAAGCTGTAGCTCAGCTGAGAAAGTCGCTCACTAGGGTCAGAAATCCATTTCTCCAGGAACATGCAGACATCTTCTCCTGTGGCCCACCCTTGGTTTTCCTTATACATGCTCTTACACATATACCAATCTCTGCTTCACCCCCACTACCAGAGCTCAAGTATTGCAAAAGTAATCATTTTGCTCAATCATGATTAGGTTTTTCTTCATATACATGAAGAAAGGGAAGCACAAAAACATGGAGGCTAATTAATATGCTATGAGTAAAGAAGGAATGAAATTTACTTCCTGACTCCAGGCTTTCTTGAAGCTTCCTTCTATGATAATTTTTACCCTGAAGCTATTTTGGAAAGAAAGTAAACTGAAGAATATAATAAGCATAGTAGTTCAAAAAAGGAAGAAAAAAGGCTTGTACCTAAGTCAATGATCCTGCCAGAGCTTGCATTAAATCCTAAGAGGTCTGTCTCAGCAGCCCTGTGGCTTTAGAGATGAGCTACAACACCCATTTGCCAAGTGTACCTGATTTGGCTCTGTCAAGATTCCCATTCACAGTGACAGCTATCCACTGCTCCATTTACTCCAGTGGAAGAGTAGGAGGTGTGAAGATTTTGGCAGAGCAGGTAAAAACCAGAGGTGCCAAAAAGATATTCCTTGATAGAGCCTTGCTTGGCTTGCTTTGTTACAAAAAAAAAAAAATAATCTTACTAATCACATTTTGACCACATTAAAAATCACATTAAGTTGCACAGTCAAGCACTCAAAGATGCAGGAAAACACCAGAGTTAAGGTTTTATATGCAAATTAAATTAGTCTCGTAAGACATAGACATTACAGAGCTTATCTCTACTCTAAGGTGCAATCTTCCATTAGTTTATCATTTCCTTTTCCTCTCTCCTCCCCCCAGGTTAGACCAGATGCTGCCTGACAAATTTCAAGTGGAAAAGCATAGACATAGAAAGGTTGCTCCCCCTGCTCCCTCCTCCACAGTGAATCAAGATGCAGGACTATTTTCCCTGTGCAATATGAAAAAAACCCCGTCATTTTCTGTCAGCTCATTCTGAGAAGTACACCAATATAAGCTTGGCTGAAATCCCCTCCTCCCCACCTCTCCTGAATGAAGACACCCATCTGGAAAATCTCAGCCTAAACAATTTAAGCTTTGGCAGAGTTAACACAGACAGTTTAAAACATGACCTTCTGGCTGAAAGTGTTAAGCAACCTTAAGCATAGGTAGCGTTAGCAGCCCTGTCCATCTTACATAAACACAAACAAAAGAATGAGATCGTAATATTCTGAAGTTTTTAAAGTGGGAAGGAGATCCACTGTCAGAGCTGTGTGAGGAATATATTTAATGCCTCTTCTAGCCAATGCAATGGCATCCCTTCAGCAACAGGATTAACAATAGATATTTGCACGTTTTACTACAACATCTCTGCCAAAACAACTTAGTCCTGGCCTTACACATCTTTTGTCATACCCTCAATTACACTACCCCAGCACCAGGAAGACATAAATATTCATTTTCTCAATATATGCTGAGGAAAAGGTTTATAGTAGGGTTTTTCTTCTGCCTACATATGTGGTTTTCATTCTTACGGGAAGAATGTTTTTAGCAGTTCAATGTCCCTGAGATCCTCCTCTTCTCTCTTTCTTGCTTCCGTTTACTGTTTTGCTGACTACTATTCCACATCAGTTGCTGCTCTGCACTAGAACATACAACTACAGTAATCATTCCTCCTCTGATCAATAAAAGGAGATTCCTTCTATGTGTTCAAAATCCACACTCAGCTAATTCACTCACAAGTTACTTAACCAGCTGCAGGAACCACTAGGGAAATTCAGTGTCTTATGCAGAATGTGTAATTAATGGCCCCTTCTGCCCTCCAGAGCCATGAACCTCAGAATCTTTGTAATGAGCACATTATCCAGCAACTTGTTCTGAGGTTAGGGTTATTGAATTAAGACATATAAGATTATGAATACTAACAGGTGGTTTGGTTTCGGTACTGGTTTTTGTTTTGAGGAATTTTTGTTTACTTGTTTTAAGAGAGGGAGCAGTGCTACTTTAAAAGAGTTACATCTAAGTGAATGGTAGGAATATAATGGTAATGTTCACTGATCATCAAAATAGGATTCACACACAACATTTATGTCAACTGTAAGTACAACACCAAGGGAAGCTTTTCCATAGGGAAAAGCCATGTCCTTCCTCACTTCCACTCTCCTACTGCAGAATAAGTTCATACCAGCTGAAACTGGCAGTCAGGTGTTTGCTCCCTGCAGCTGGGGCACCCCAAAAGCTGCTCTGCACTGCCACTGCAGAGGAAAGACCACCAGCAGCTGCTAGAGCTCCACATGAGTGGCACCCACACACAGCTCAGCAGGTACAGGAGCACTGTGGAGCTGCTGATCTGGCCCTGCTCCTATATTTTCTTGCATTGGAAAGGAGTTGAGTAAATTCAGCAGTGAGCAGCGTTGAGTCATTTTTAAAACTTAAAGCTCACCATTCTTCATTGCTGATGCTACCCAGGCTGTGAAGCACACCACCACCATCCTTCTCTAAAATCTGCATAATTTATAATCATTCCCCACTTCAACATTATGATCAAAGTAGACAGGCTGATCTAGTTTGATCTAGTTTGGGGACAGCTTTACAGCCTAAAGTTCATTTCAAACTACTTCTCACCTCGAGGCTCTCCTGCTGTTTCCATCAGGATAGTTCAAGTTCATAGCCTAGATGACCCCCTTGACTGCCTGGGTTCTGTGTCTGCAAGCCACATCACCTGACTCAGGACATCAGCAGAGGCCCATGAAATCACCCTCCTGCCAGGATCAACACCTCCAAGCAGCCTCTGCGCTGTTTCATGTAACCACTTCTAGGCAGCCACAAGGTCATTTGGTTGAAGAGGGAAATGTTTGGTTTGTGTTAGCTAAAATTAGTCAGCGGGTGCAAAGTGTTCTTTTACTTTGCTGTTAGAAGCTTGAGAGTAGCTGGATGTTCTAAGTGGAAAAATTATTAATATAACAAGGAAATATCTTCCTTCTAGAAGTGCCATGCCCTCCATGTAGCACAGAGCTCTCAGTTGTCCTAGGTAGACTGGGGTTTTAAGCACAGAAGGAGGAAGACTCCAGTTTTTGATTGCTTTTTATTAATATACTGCATTTTTAACAAGCTACTGCATTGGGTTTTGAAACTATTGTCCAGATAAAAGCTAACTGGGAAAAGAACTCTTGGAAAGAAAATGTTAATGGACAAAAATGGATATATTCTGTTCTTTTTTTTCCCCTCTATGTCTTCCCCAACACTTATCCTTGAAGATAAGATTATCTTATCCTTGAAGAAATCAAATTATATAATAAACTGTTTGCACAAGTGAGGGAAAGAAATGCACTTACCATAAAACAGAAATAAGTAACAAGCATTTATTTTCTTTGTGGTATGATGATGTCACTTTGCCATCTTAAAAGTGACAGCTAGCTTAAAATCAGGGTTTCCATGGAATAACAGCCCAAACAGGACACTGCACATGCTGTTGCACTGGAAAGTTACTCTCTAGGCACATGTGCTCACAAGTCCCTGAGCAGCTTTTTTCCCACCAGTCTCCTGATAGGATGCCTTTCCCTACAAAACATGCCAGTGGGGCTCTCAGCAGAATAGGACTAGTACCCTTATACTCCTGTATATTTGATTATGCATTGATGTAAGCATAGGTTTTCAGATTTTCAGCACTCTGCTACCTAAATGTTCAATTATTAAGGGCAAAAAACAATCCATTGCAAGCAAAGTTTGACATTTAAAATAATAATTTCTTGTTATTTTACTCATCACAAAACCAGAACATAGATGGGCAAACAGGTTTCTGTTCCTGCAGTCAACCTTCTCTTTGAGTTGTGCTTTCTCCCACTTTTGTGCAGGCAGTTTCCCCTATCCTCTGCAAGTCCTGATCCTTTCACTTCCCTGAGTAGCTCACTGGAACATACAGCAAATTCACAGCAATTTCTGTGAGTTTTCCTTGGAGATTCCCTATTATTCCTTCAGATGCAGCTGATTTCCTCAGAGTTCTGTTCTAAGGCACTCCTATCCCAAATGGGAGACACAAAGAGTAAATAACAATTTAAGAGAGAAACTTAACCCCATTCTGTCAAATATCTAGGGATTACACTGATGATACTGCAACACCATACTTCTCAACAGGGATTGATAACGACCATGTGGACAGATTTTCTACATTATAACAGACGCAGGACAGATTTTGCACATGGGAAACAAGGGATGATTTTGTTTTCACTTACTAAAATATGAAGTACAACATTCAGCCCATCTGCAACTTGAGTTACTTCATTTCTCTGTGAATTTCATTATTCTCTCAGAGATATATTATTTAAATAATTCTGTTTAGGATAGTCCAATATTTGGGATTAGTAGTACTGAAACTTTTGAGAGCTAGAAAACCACTTTATGATGATGAAAGAAATGAAGAAATGCAAAAAAAAAAAAATCAGAGTTTGAGAGATTGACATTTGCACTCTGATACATTAGTACACAATATTGGTTTTGACATAACTTAGTACAACTTATGCAACATGAGAAATTAATGACTTTCTGTTTCTATTCCTTCCCCTTCACTTCAGAAATGGTTTCATCAAACAGACAGATACCTGACTTTTCTCTAATTCACCAAACCAAATTCACTTAAACAACAAAGGGATCAAACCAAGTCAATCTATTACCTATTATTTAATTCATTTCAGGAATTTGCTTGATCTTGCATATCACAAACACCCCAGGTATCAAAAGCTCTGGGCAAAGAAACTTCATCCCTCAGTCTTTCAATGTAAGCAGAGCAGAAAAGGTAAAGGTAAAGCCTCAGAGTAAAAGTTGCTGCAACATTGACACGATTTCAGCATTACATCAGTAGCATCAGTTTCTACAGCATGGAAAAAAATCAAGCCCTGGCACATCAGTCCACCTTTAGCAGCCAAGTTGCCTCCTCTGCTTTGCCCTTAGAATAAATCTTAAACCTCAAAATATAAAAATAAAGGTTCAGTCTTCCTTACAGAATCAACACAGAATTTGGCAAGACTTGGAAAGCCTTAAATGGTTAATTCCCCATCTGCTTTTGTTTGTTGGTATTTTTTCATTCTAATTGGAAAAATGAAAAGCTATAAACCGAATGACAACCATGGCCATCAACTACTAATGTTTCTGTTCATTTGCCATGCTAAACAAGAATTCCCATTTACTACTTTATTTTTAGATACTGCTTGCTCATGAGGAGCCTTGTATCTTCATCTGTCGATTTTGAGCATGAAAAAAGTTACAGTGCAGATTGTGTTTACACTTTGCAGCTGCTCTAGGTATAAATGTTTTCATGATCTTTACATTCTACCAGATGTGAAAAAGCAGAAGAATTGTGAATATTTTAAGGAGAAGTGTGTTAGGTTCTTTCTCTATATCACAGCTTTGCTCAGGAAAAAATAAATAAAAGAAATCATAACTATTAGAAACAGGGGAATGGAGAGATGACAGAGAAACATTGAAGTGTAGATGCTGCTCTTGTCATCTTTGAGGTTGCTAGATGGAGCTATAATGGACAGTTTGACATATGCTCTTAAATGTCAGCCTGCAGAAAAACAAACCTCTGGGTTCCTTTTAACATGTTAGGGGAGGTGTACTTGATTTTTCAAGGTTGGTAAAACTTCTGTTAAAATATTGTACATACAGGACAAGATCTCTAACAGGGCAGATTCCTCGAGAATGAACAATGGGGTGAGTGACTACAAGCTTTCTTTTTCCACTCTTGGAAAGTATTAAGAGTCCAAAATCAAACCACTGAAAAATACAATAGAAAACTACATCTGGATGCTGAAGGTAAAAAAATGGAAGTGAGGGCAAAGACATTTTTTTCAATAGAACTGGTAGTCAGCCAATAGCATCGTTACTTTTTGGCATCTTCCCACAGAGACTATATAACTTTTTTTTATACTCAAGTAGGCAACCTAGAAAGGTATGGAGCTCAATATACACAGAGTGAAGGGTCAAAACATATCAACCTATAACAGCTAGGAGCTCAAGGAATAGTCTCTTCTCAACTTCACAGTCTTTGAATGATCTCATCAAGTTCATAGAATGGAGTAAGAAAATGTTAAGGACAGCTGCTCCTCTACAAAACTATAACAATGAAGTTTATTTCCCTTTTTCTTTAAAAGATTTTATCCACAAAACATAAGTAAGTCTGGTCCATAACATCTAGCCATAAATACAATTCCTTGGGGTATAGAAGCAAAAAAAGTCAACTAAAAACTGAGAAGTATCATCCACACCACTCAAAACACAGTCTAAACATCTTCTCTAAGAATTTTTTTATGATTATTGTTTATGACCTAGTCTAATTATAACAACATTCTCTGCTGTTTTTTTCTGTGTCAGAATGTTTAATAAGTGTTGTGTATTCTCAAGCCATAGGTGCATGATGTCAACAAACCCCATTGATTGTAACCTTCTCTTCTATCCCAAGTTTCCAAATTACTTTGTAGGGTTTCACTAAACAGGTGAGAAATGCACAATCTGACACACAAGTAATGCAGCAATCAGACCCTCCAGCCTAGAATACAGCAGAGACTCAAATATATGCAAGAAGCTATTGTAGTTAGTTAAAATAATCCACTGAAGATAACTAACATTTCAAAAACATTTCATCTAAGAATGCACCTCATTTCAGCTCTGGGCAGGTTTTGGTTCAGAAGCTAGATTCTAAACTAACAAAGCAAATATATGAGCTAACAGAACAAATAATGAAATGCATCTAATTGAATCCCTCTTTGTTGAAACCAAATGAAATAATCTTAATCATGTTGATACCTATGATCATATCTACTTCAGCAACTTATGAGTCTAGAGTTCTTTTGTTAAATACCAGCAGCCAGCCACAGACAGCTCAACACATTATTAAAAAAAATTAGAATTTAATCAGAAAGCAAATACTCTGCTAGTAGTATCTCTGCAAAGCAAAATAATACTGAAGGGCCACAGCCTCCTCTCAAAACACACATGAAATTGCCACTGTTGGGACTCAGCGTGCAGCAAAAGAGCAGGATGTGGCCTCACAAAGCCAACTGCTTCAGAGTGGTTTACAAACAACATATCAACTTAGAGGCAAATCCTGCACCTCTTGCTCATACAGAACCCCCATGGGTAAGCAGGATAGTTTAGTCTATAAAAGGACTCCAGGAGACAGATTTTTATGTTATTAAAAGACAGATTAAAAGAGATGCAGTTTTATACTTTCATTTATTTAGATTAATTTCTGTTATGAAAAGCTTTCCTTAAACAAAATCTGTTAAATGTTATAGTACTGGGCTACATCTCCTTGTACTTCATACTTATTAAATGCTAAGTAATATGAACCTAACCGTAGCCTTTCCCTTAAAGCTAAAAAATTCTGGATATTCTCTCTATCAGCAAATAAAGATAAGAATAGCATGCTGAAAATGCCAATTTTACTGCATATCTCAAGAGGTGATAACGCATTTTTCATGGCAAATCCTCTTTTCTCCATCCAAAAATCAATAACTTAACTGTGTTCATTTCCTTGAAAAAAACTCTGGAATTTTATGAAAATATCAATTGCAAAGTCATCTTGGTATTCTTACAGATTTATGACATCAAGAGGACAAATAAGTTGTAATTACAGCATGGTGGGAAATGAGTAAATAGCCAACCATTTATAGTGGAACAGTCTTCAGAAAAACTTTACTTCTGCGAGTACACATGAAAATGCTGAAAACTAGTTGAAGAATGTGAAACAAGAGTGGTTTTGCACCTATGCAAAGGTTCATATTCAGTCTAGAATTCCACTTGAAGAGAAGCCTGCAACGGCTGAATGCATGACATTTACAAATAAAAGCAGCTGGCTATGAGAAGTCTCTTAAAACTAATCAATTTTCCAATACATTTTATTATGGTTGTCAAAAATCCAACGATGCAGGTTAGTAGCATGGAGCTATACAAAAACCCCCACACCATGGCAGTGGCATAATCTTTGCTTATTTGAAAGTCGGAGAGTTTCCCTTCGTTAAAATAAGGATACTTCATTACCAGAATTAAGCATTGCTTTATGAGTTATGTAAAGTTTATGCTTTTTCATTTATGCTTTAGAATCTTAACCACATTGTCTCACTTACGCATAATCCATCAACCCAGGTGACAAATAGTCTTCTATATTTACACACTAGAAGTATACAAGGAGCATACTGTATTAGCAGCTGAAACTACAAACGCCACTGTCAATCAAACTGGCTAGCATAGGACCATATTTCTTGTCACCAAGAGGCTTAAAGCAAAGAATCTGTGCCTAATTCTCTTAAACCTTACAGGTCAAAAGGTTTTAAAATTATTTTTGACACCATTTCTTTGCTTTGTCAACAGGCCTGAGCACTTTTTAACATGTAAAGGATATCAAAAAGCTGCTCATCAGAACAGTCTGGCATTAGCAATTTATGGTTCTAAAGTCTGGAGTGCATAGTAATTCCACTGGTATAACAGCATGCCTTTCTGGAACGAGAGGATGGAGATGGGGCTGTAGGACTAACTTTTATTAATGCAAAACCTCCAAACCAATCCCCTACACACCAGGCAACCAGCACTTGCTGAGTCAAAGCCACCACACAGCCTAAAGCTGCACCACAGTGCAAAATACCCTGCTGTCATGCACAAGCTGTCACAGAGACACTTTCCTGCCCAGTGGTTTGATGCCTGTTTCCAGGTCTTTCTTCCCCCACACACACTCCCAAACACACAAATGGGATCTCTAAATTGGCAGCAGTGATGTCCTTCTCACTTGTTGAAGTACTCTGTAGTTAGATGATAACTAACCTTGAAAAATCAGGGCTTTTTAAAATTTTCAAGAGCCCAACTGTTTGAGCCTTTGTTATTAAAGATGCTGTTTAGCAGCAGGTCCAGACCCCAGCTGAAGTTTTGGCCCTATCCTGACAGATTGACAGAAGATAAAAAGTTCCTTCCCAGTGAAGTTCAGAGTACAGAAATTCTGAAAATATTGAATGACTGAAAAGCAAACCCCACATACAAACTGCTGGCTGCAGCTCTCAGGAACTGTAGCCAGCATCTTCCACTCTCTGTCCAGTGCTTTCAGGACACAGTCCCTGTGATCTGGCAAGGAGCAGAGGAGACAAACCATGCAGCAGGCAGCACAGCCCTCTCACAGGCAAGAGCTCACAGGGACAGAGCACTGACCCACCACCTAGAAATTCCCAGTTTGTCCAATAAAGCAAGCCTGCTGCATCTTCCCAGCAGAGCAGAAAGCCTTTTGGCTGAAAACAAAGACAGCAGACCAAGCTGGGAGGTGTTATAAGCAATGCAAACACATGATGAAGAGAAATAAGGTGAAAGTCAAGTAACAATAAGGGGACCTTGAACTTGGTGAAGCAAATATAGATTTGAAGAAAAGGAAAAAAGGACAATAAAATAATGTGAAACGAAAGAGGACAGTGTGAAGTTAAAAAAAACAAGGAATCAAGTAGGGAAGAGATGGGAAGGATTCAGGGGGCAAAATAAGAATAAAGTGTATTGTATTTACAATGAAGAGATAATCAGGACTAGGGTTCAGTGACCCAAAATTACATTTAGACATCAGAATAGAAGGAAGATTAGGAATTCTGGAACAGGCATGCACATTTGCTTTGCCCAAAAGTAATAATGGAATCATACAATGATTTAGATTGGGAAAGACCTTTAAGATCATTGAGTCCGACCATTAACCCAGCACTGTCAGGGCCACTACTAAACCTCATCCCTAAGTACCACATCTACATATCTTTTAAACACCTCCAGGGATGGTGACTCCACCAGCTCCCTGAACAGCCTGTTCCAATGCTTGGCAGCCCTTTCTGTGAAGAAATTTTTCCTAATATCTAGTCTAAAACACCCCAGGCACAACTTGAGGCCATTTCCTCTTATCTTATTAGTTATTATTTAGGACAAGAGACCAACTCCCACTTCACTACATCCTCCTTCCAGGCAGCAGTAGAGACTGAGAAGGTCTCCCAAGCCTTCTTTTCTCCAGGCCAAACAATCCCTGCTCCCTCAGCCACGCCTCACAGGACTTATGCTTCAGACCCTTCACCAGCTCCATTGCCCTTCTCTGGACACACTCCAGCACCTCAATGTCCTTCCTGTAGTGTGGGGGTCCAGAAGTAAACGCAGTACCCAAGGTGCAGCCTCACTAGGGTCAAGTACAGGGAGACAATCACTGCCTTGGTTCTGCTGGCCACACTATTCTTCTTACCAGCCAGGATGCCACTGGCCTTTTTAATGCTTCCCAAATATTATTATTATTATGAGGACTCCTTCTCTTTTGTCCAGGGAACAGGTACTGGAGATCTTGTAACACTGGACATTACAAAACTATGAACACTATAAGAAAATCAAGTTCTTGCGCAGAACCGAAATGATGCCTTGGTGATAGAGAAATCAGTGGTGCTTTAAGTGGTAAAGGACACAGTGATGATGAGAACAGGTGCTGGTGTAAAAGTAACACTCTGCTTTAGTGCAAAGCTATCATTGCCAAAGACATTCTTCCTCTGTTTTCAAAAGACTGTGCAACACTAACACACAGTTGTCCACAGGCTTTCCCAAATGTTAAGCTTAAAAATAATTATTATTAACAGCAGGAATAATAATATGCAGCCTAGAAGACCCCAGTCTTGCTGGAGGAGGTTACCTCTACATACTTTCCCAGTCTCACAAGAGTTAATTCTCCTGTCTGCCAAACTGCTTAGTTCAGACACTGGAACAGAGAGAAGAGGAGGGGGAAAGAGGAGTAAAGAGGGGGAGTGTAGCCAAGAGGACAACTCTATGCAACCCCCAGAAGTGCTCTGGGGCTGAATTTTGGCCCACAGCCCAATGCTAGTGACTACCGCTGGATTCAACTATATTAGATGAAATATTATCATAAGGTTGTTTCCATTTTCCTCCCTTCACTATATGTGTGCACTGAGTCTGTTTTTTATTTTGGTTAAGGGCAAGGACACTGCATTCAACAACCCAAACCGACACTCCCTATTAAAACAGTGTATTTCATCACAACATATGCACTGGGACATAAATATCAAATCCATGTCTATTTAGATAAAAATTACCATGAACCAAACCAAAGGAGGTAGACAATGAACTACAGAACATTATCACACACAAGGATCACGGCTCAGCCTTCCTTAACCTTGCCCTGCCAGAGCTTTTCAACAGAACAACAGATTACTTACCCCTGTTACACCTCTCTTCTTTTGCCCCGGTGTTTTACTATGTCAGCTCACTGTGCTGAAATTCAGAAAGCAGAACAGCCACAAGCTTCTCAGATCTCTCTGAAGACAGCGATCGACACAAACCTCACCCCTAAGACTGACCTTTGTAAAGGTTGCAACCTGTCTGTCAGGTTAGGGTAACTGATAGATAACAGCCCATCATAAGGGTTGGGAAGAAAAGAGCATCTTCCATAGTGGGAAGCAAAAGAGATGAAAGCCAGAGATAGAGAACTCCCATCAAGAAGCGAGGTGAAAGAGATACATGTATCTTGAAAGCAGAGACTGCAAAGTTTGTGAAAAACAGGAGAAAAAGAGACCCTCAGTGAAAAGAGAAACAGAGCAGGAGAGACAGCAGCCATATGAACCCATTCCAACTTCAACAAAAGGAAGTATAGGAATTTGCACTGTTACTTGAGAACCCAAAAAATTTTAGATGTTTACAAGGTAAGTAAAACATCACTTTTGCTGGCAGATTACAAAATGTAGTTCAACTCAAATAACTTTTGAGCAATTTGAAGGTTTTACTCTTCTTCCTTCTAATACTTGTTTTCTTTACTATCTTTCTTTTCCTATTCCCAGACCAATTACATTTTCCTTTTTCTATAAAATTAAAGACCAGGTTATAAAAAAAGAATCATATCCCTTTCACTGAAAATGCAAAGGCCTTTGCAATCCCTACTTTTCTCTCTTTTTCCTCATTAACAACTCCTGTGAGTTCCAGTGGGCTCCTTTCATCCATATTGGGTGACATTACAGATGGTTCTACTTTAGCGTAATGAAAGAGTAAGCTTTTCTGCTGATTTATAGCTGTATAATACATATATTACTAACAATACTGCAGTTTTATGTGTGACGCAGAATTTCTTTTGGTTCCTAAGATGTGTGTTCAAAAAAAAAATGAACTAGAGCACATTTTCTATATTGAAGGAAAGGGTAACACTAAGAAAAACATACCGGCAGTCATGTTTAGAGCTGAGAGAAAACGCAGGGAAATTCCAAGAAACTGGGAGTAAGAAGAGCATGGGTAATGCAATGCCCTAGCTCAGCTTTAAGGAATTACAATTTCCTTCCTATTGTGGTTGTGTCATGCAATTGAATACGTCACACAAAGTTGCTGACTTTAACTGGTGCCTTCCAGGTCTCCCCTACCTGGGAAGACCTGGAATTTCTCTTGCTAGGGAGCTCTGACTGCTTTCAGCTCTTACCATTAAAATAGTTGGAGCCTAAGGTGCAAAATTCTTTGAAAAATATTTCCTTTTGTTAAGAAAGATACTAAGAAGTCTTACCTGCAAGAAAAACAAGTTACAAATTGGCAACATCAGGTTTCAGTAATAATCCCTTTTCCATTCTCATACTAATTCTGTCTAATTCTCAGGCTTTTTGCTTGCTTGAGTTTGAGGTGCTTCAAATAAAAATCACGCAGACGAAACTCCCAAAAACAGAAGACCTGAAGGTAGTAGGCAATGCAGAAAGGCTGTCAGACTTGTTAAGACAGATTCAACATTGATTCAGTGTGTACTCTGAGGAGGGCCCAAGAGCAGGCTTTCATCCAAACCTATTGAATTCTGGTTCAATTTGATGTTTAGGCTGAGGTTTGGACATGTTAATATTTTTTTGAGAGTGATTCATCCAAAACTTTAAGTTATCCAGGAAAAAATGTGGGATTAAATTAATCCTACATGTTAGTATTTAAAAAGGGAAAACCATATTTAATATGATCTGAATGGCAATAGAAACCTGAAGACACAGAAAAATGATACATCTATGGAACAATAGCATGAATTACTAAAATCAGGACATCTTAAATACCAAAATGTATTCAGAAACAGTGTTTGGGAGAGGGATCCTATATTGAGCAGAATTGGCTAAGAAAGTAACTCGGATATTGCCAGCACCAAGACAAAGCAAGAGGTGCTTCACCTCTTATAAATATATTAAGGTAAAAAATTAGGCCCCAGATCCAGTTAGGTACTCTGTAACAGCTGCTTTTGGCTGCACAGGCAATACAGGCAGGTGTGGAAACCCAGTTCCATTTTTCTCCCCTATGGCCACCCCCCAGTAACCCCCACCGTAAAAAAAAAAAAAAAAAATTATGCACTTTCTTGCCAAGATCCAAGACTCTGGGATTTTAATCTAGGAGGGTGGGAAGGAGGAGAAACAAAGTGAAGCCTGCAGCTGGTTTGGGTCTCGGGTGGGAAAAAAAATTGAGCAGCCATAAACTATTCTGCTCTTCAAGAGAAGATGGGCTCAGGAGTTTGGAAAGAAATTTCTGATTGCATTGGAATGATTAAAATGGAGATAACAAAATAAGTTTCAGAAATGGAAAATGGTCTGGAAAAGCAGTCTCCATATCTGCATATCTAATCTGCTTTTCTTCAGCTGTCTAACCAAATGGTGATTCTGCACTGCAGGTTCCCATTAGAAAATTCATATGGAAGGATCAGGTGCCAAAACATTTATTTGCACAGTGAAAGGCACATGAGGTGTTGAAAAAATCATCAGTTTTGTTGATGTTTACATTGTGAATAGTTAAGCTGTGGTAAAGTCTTAAGCGACATTTTTGTCATGAAAAGAAATGACATGACTGTCACAAAAAGAAGTGACAGGACATTTGTATTTTGAAAGCATATGAGTTTATCAGATTATGATTTTTAGCATATTTGTGGTCTTTCCCTAAAGCATATTGTTTGTGTGTGCATGTGGCAGCTCAACTGTTCCTATCCTGTTAGCCAGAGTGTGTATGGAAGGAGACACTTTTATTTTCTAACTGGAGCTATCCAGCTGTATATCATGAGCCTTCCTCTCTCTCCCTGGTCAAGCCCCCCAAGCCACAGGACTCTAAGCTGGAGCAGCGCTTCTCCTAACCCAGATGAGTGATAGAAGGGAGTCTTGAACTCCACCTTGAAAGAGTTCAAAACCAGTTTGGTTTACATTCCCACAAAGCCCTCCCCATCAGTTTGTCTGAATACTTGCTTCAATTCACTGTAACTTTCAGTGCTTTGAAGATACACAGGTTTAGGGAAAAAAAGCAAAAGACCTCTTCTCTGACCACACAAAAGCTTGTGAAAAGCATTCAAGGACTCAGCAAGTCAGTGCAGTATAGCCAAGCGTGCACTATGGAGTATTAAGAAGCCCTAAAGCACAAAGTCAACATCATCTTCTCTTCCAAATGCTGTCCCTTCCACTGACTGCCTGAAATGGGGGATTGACACTTGCCAGGCTCCAAATCCTGGTCCAATACGAGGCTGAGAAAGTCACTTCATGCTGCCATCATACGTGCACGTCTGAGAGGAGGAGGCTACCATCAGTTACCCGACAGGCGGAACCACCCAACCCCCAAGTTCAACTTGCCTCAAATCCCTTTTCCTCTCAAAGTAATACACCACTGTGATATGGGACTTTTACCCAGAAAAACTACTAAGCACTGCATGCTGCCAACACACAGGAACAAAGCCCAGCTGCTGTGCAAAGGAATGCACTTCCGTGAACATTTGTGTGCACATCCAGCATGTCTTAAAAGCAGAGGGGCATAACTAAAACAAGCCCCTTCTTCCAACCTATGAAGTCACACATATTCAATGTGTGATTCTCTGATCTGATTCAATCTTTGTGCTTCCCCCCACTGGCCTCAAATCTTACATATTTCTAGCCTACTGCCAGAAGTGATTTCTTCCCCACTGCAAACACACACATCAATAGAAACTGCCCGACAGATCCCAGAGTGCCCAGTATATCAAGTCACCTAGTAAGAAAGGCAAGACTTAAGCAGGACCCCAAATCCATGAGGATCTGGTTTTCTATTTTCTTGACAAATCAAAGTTGCTTTTCTCCTTTGTAATTTAGTCAGTGTTGTGTTGTATTCACCCCAATAATCAATGAACTGCTTTCTTCCAGCTTAATTGATTTTGACTTTCCCTGTCCCCATTTTTTTAAAGACTGGAATGAAAACACAATTTCCAAGTGTACTATTTCTATTAACCTAAGCTCCATTTGGCCTGTTTCTTCCTCACATAGACATACAATATTCTGAATTTACAATTAATTTACTATTTATTTACACACAATCTCTCTGTTTTTAAAAGATATTGCAAAATCAGAGGGTACAAAGACAAAGCTGATGAGCATGAGGAAATACAGGGGGGGAGGACCTTCCATAAGTTTGGAAGCTGAAGTAGTTGGACAAGAAGAAACTAAAGGCAGTGCACAGGAAAAAAGTTACGGAGTGAGGTATGCAGAAGATCATTACAGCTATTTTTCCTTATCTAAATTCAAAAAAAAGAGGATTATTCAAATTTCAGAGCTCCTGGAAAATTCAAAAAATTTCAAAACAGAAACACGGTCATGCACAATACCATTAGACCAAGGAATTATATGCTGCAGAAATTATTCCAATAGAATAAGGTAGCTGGATATATACAAGTGGATATACAGTTAGCACTGACAACTAATTTCAGAAAGTTATTAAATCACTCCCTATAAGGTTTAAGAAAAATTCCAGAAAAAAATTTGATGAAACAGATTTTTCCACAATCTGTCTCAAAGTTCTTCACCCAGAGGGTGGTTGGGTACTGGAACAGGCTCCCCAGAGAACTGGTCACAGCACCAAGCCTGACAGAGTTCAAGAAGCATTTGGACAGTGCTCTCTGCCACATGGTGTGACTCTTGGGAACGGTTCTGTGCGGGGTTGAGCTGGAATCAATGATCCTTGTGGGTCCCTTCCAACTCACCATGGACTGTGATTCTTGCTAAAGAAGTAATCAGCTATCCCAAATTGGAACAAAAATCAAAATATTTTGATAACTGAGAAGAAAAAAACGTGGACTGACAGGAAAAAATTTTGGGGTTTATGTCAAATTCAAGTCATAATCCTGTTGAGCCTTTCTTTATCTTGTATATCTCTGCTAATGACATTTTTTGCATTGCATCTCATCAAATGGAAAAGACTCCATTATGGAATGACACATTAAAGAACTTCATGGATTATGAAAGAGTTGGAGGGGAAAAACCAAGCCAAAATCCTGTCTAAGGAATGCTTCCCACTCCCCTGCAATGGGATGAACAGCACAGTTTGTGAAGCTGAAGGTTTTGGTAGCCTGGATCTTCACATCGCAGTCCTGTTGAAGAGATTATATGAATGGAAAATCCCATTTCTCATGGGTCATCTCTGTTGGAAACTTACTGAAGAATGTTAAGGCTGCAAGGCACATATGCAGAGAACATGCAGCATGGATCAGTGAAGAAAGTAAAATATGGAGAAAGGAATAAGAGAAGAACAGTCCTAACACTGAGCTTCAAAATGGTCAATTACCTGACAGAAGAAACTGTTAGATAACCTAACAGAAAGGAAAGATTTAGGTAGAAATTGCAACCGAAAATTGAAATTCCCAGAGACATCGTTTGCAAGTAAGTTTAATTGATTATGAGGACAACCACTTTGCCAATTCAGGAAGGGTTGGTGGATAGAGAGGAAGAGAAGGTAGAGAGGAAGAACGGGGGAAAAAAAGGTAGGTTTTTCTGGTTGAAGCCAAGGAATTAAAAATACTGTATAAAGATCTGGGATGCAGATTATTTTTTAAATTTGTTGGAAGTTTAAGTGGGTGCAGGAAATAGCCAAAGAAATATTTTAAGGACTGGAGAAAAGTCTCAGACTTTAATGGCCATATCTGTTTCATTTATTAAATCAGACTATACTGGTATCTTCCCATAAAACCTACTAAATCCTGATGGACTTCTTTGAACCAGTGTTAAAAGTTCCAATTTGTATCTTGCAAGGAAACCCAGCATATGCAGATAAACAAGATAGAATTGTGTTGGTTTTTGTACCATGATGTTGATTAACCATGGTAGCAACTAAAAATAGAAGCGGAAAAATTTTCATCATTTCAAATCAAGATAGTTTTGGGAATATGTGTTTCAACTAAAAACAAGCAATTGGGATCAATGCCTGTGTATTGTTTCTGTCGAGTTTTCTGTCCTAACAAACACAGACAATTAGACCAGATCATATCATAGTCTGTCCTGGCCCTTAGTCCTCTGCATCTTGTGCCTGCAGTTCTGGTTGCATGTCCCATAAGACTCCAAAACAGATATTTCACATACTCATACTTATGCTTAAGACAAATCTATTTTTTACTAAGCTTTCTTCTCCCTTTCTTGCAACTGGCAAATGAAATATTACCATTTTCCACTGTCCAATCAAACATCACTTTACTCTTTGTATTCAGCTCTTTATTGTGTAAATAGTACTAACCACATGTTTTACATCTTCTCCCTCTGGAAACAAAGATGATGTTAGCACAGAGTTACACCATCCTGCACCTATGCTCCGCTTGTATGTGGTTCAAACATTATTAGGAACCTAATATGGATCCAGCTCTTGAAGTTACAGTACACAGAAGCATAACATCAGGACTGCATTAAATCATCCTGGCAAACGCTTAATACTGAGGCAAGACTAAGTAGACCTAACTTGTTCTGTTTAAACCACTGTTAAGACCTACAAAGAGAAGGGACTCCTCAGCCTGCTAGGTAACCTAGTAAAGAAGAGTATTAAATTACTGTTGGGGGCTGGATTGCTAACTGGTGTAAATGAACACTAATCAGTACACCAAAGTAGTCACCTAACTACATGAAAAGGTCTGACACAGACCTTTTTTAAGAAGCCTACCATCTCAATAACTTCAGTGCCAGAAGACAATAGCAGCATAAGATATACTATTGCTGGAACTCTTAGTAGTAAGTGTGCTGTAGATGTGCTTCCCCACCAAGCAAACAATGAGGATGATGAGCTAGATGAGCAACAAACATCTCATCTGCACCTCCATCAGCATCTTTCAGGGCTAATATTTGCACAAGCTATTCCGAGCACTATTTGTTAAAATATGCTATTCACAGAGTTACCTCAGCATTTCCAGTTTTGCATTATAATTTTCTCTCTAAAACAGTAAGGCTCTAACGTTATGTTTTACAGGGTGTGCCATTTCAGTAAGCCTGATCAATGCTCAGCAGCACTTGAGAGAAGGCCAGCTATTCTTATCCAAGTTTATTCATTAGACTTTCGTCAGAAGGTCATGCTATTCAAAGGACAGCTATACCATACGAGTTACTTTTGCAGCTTACAGAGAGGTTTCACCAAGACCCATACTATCGTGTTGCCTACTGCCTGTTTTTCTCACTCTTACTCACCCTGTCAGTTGACACATCATTTCCATGCAACGTTTTCAACTGGTTTAATTTGTGCCCCCACAACGAATTAGAAACGCAAATCTGTATGCTCTTGTTCCCAATTATCCTGTCAGCACCAGCAGCCAAAGAATTATGGATTTAGGTGCTCAGATTTATGCCACAGTTGAAAGAAGCAAAATTTAGTGAATTGAATGAAACACCTTAGGAAAGTAACAAGTACCAAGCTGTGTAAAGTACGACTGGAGCCACCAATCTGCAGAAGTGCAGCAGAACAGCAGAGCCTCCGACCCATGTCAATAAGGGTATACAAGTGTCCTTCACAGGATTTACAATGTATATATTAAGAAGCTACAGGGATTTAACAAAATTGCTGTACTGACAACCTTAAAGCTAACTTCATGTGTCTTGACATCATATATGGTATGGGAGGATACCACCACAAAGAGGTGCATTCCACACAAGTCATGCCCATGTTTTGAATAAGATATGATTTATTTTTACTTTTGTTTTGTATATTTACTAGGGAATAAATAACAAAATAAAACATATCACATTTTGTTTATTCTTTTTTGGCCTTTCCAGCCAAGCATGCTCTCAGTCTGCAAACATTTAACATATTCAGCATAAGTGCTTTACCACAGAAGACATCTGAGGGTTATCCTCTTCCCTGTATTCCAATAAATTATATAACTCAGAGATTGATCAAAGAACTCTCTCAACTTGAGCAAAGTAATGAAAGAAAAGTTTAAATTAGAATCATTTAAATATCCTCAGTATTGAAAATGTGGCTATGCATGGCAGAGAGAGGAGGGAGTTGGTTTTTTGTCACTGATTTTTTTTTATTTTTGAACAGACATAATCAAATCTTCTTTTAAAGTTGCAATTAATTCCTAGCTGGGAGAGGGTGCAACACATATGGAATTAAATTTCTCTTTGAAAATCATGTGTTTGCATTTCTCCTATATGATGATTTTTACCACACAAGAAACTTCCTAATTAATTGCGACCTACTTCACTATACTGAAGCAGATGTAAGTAAGAATTTTTTCTACTCACTATAAAAATCCTCACCATGCATGTACATAAAGGAGGGCATTATTGCCTTTGTGCACCTACAGACTAAATCGCATTTCACCACAGACTGGGGGATGAACAGATGAAGAGCAGCCCTGCCGAGAAAGACTTGAGGTGCTGGTGGATGAGAGGCTGGGCATGACCCAGCAATGTGCGCTGGCAGCCCAGAAAGCCAGTTGTCTCCTGGGCTGCATCAAAAGCATCATGGCCAGCAGGTTGAGGAAGGTGATTCTGCCCCTCTGCTCCACCCTGCTGAGACCCCCACCTGAAGTACTATCCAGATCTATGGTCCTCAGCACAGGAAGGACACAGACATGTTGGAGCAAGTCCAAAGGAGGGCCAACAAGTTGATTAGAAGGATGGAGCACCTCTCCTATGAAGAAAGGTTGAGAGAATTGGGTTTGTTCAGCCTGGAAAAGAAAGGCTTCTAGGTGACCTAATTGTGGCCTTCTAGTAGGGAGCCTACAAGAAAGGTAGAGAGGGACTTTTACAGGAGTATGTAGTGACAGGACAAAGGGGAATCGGTTCAAACAGAAAGAGAGTAGGNGGTTCAAACAGAATGAGAGTAGGTTTTTATCAGATATAAGGAAGAAATTTTTAACTGTGAGGGTGGTCAGGCACTTGAACAAGTTGTCCAGAGAAGCTGTTGATGCCCTATCCCTGGAAGAATGAAAGGTCAAATTGGATAGACATCTAAGCAACCTGGTCTAGTGGAAAGTGTCCCTGTCCACAACAGGGTTGGAACTAGATGATCTTCAAGGTACCTTCCAACCCAAGCCATTCTATGTTTCTATGATCTCCTGCAGAATATCAGCAGCAGCCTTTTCCAGTGGAATGAGGGAGCTAAGTAAAATTTCCATAACATTTCATTCATCCCTACTCTCATTCTACTCCAAGGAAAGTCAATGCTTAGAGCAAGCTCTTTGAACAACCCACAACAACTGACTTGTAACAGAAAGTGATTCTAAGGGATGAAACATAAAACATGACTTGAAAAAGTCCCCCTCGATGTATTGTGCTTCAAGTTAGGGGGATATTATCATAACCTGGGCATTTGGGAAAACCTGCCAAGTGACTGAGCTTGGTTTTAAGTAGAAAAAGGCTGGCAGAATCACAGGAAAGATTAAATTATTGGATAACTTAAAAGTGAGAAAAAGCTAAAGCAGTAAAACCCAGTGAAAAAAATTAGTGGAGACTGAAACGTGCCCAGGAGAGGCAAGCATGGCCTAATGTCAATCACCATCATCTTGAAAGATGGTACTTATTAAGGAGAGAGCTTCATTCTCCAGAGACTGTTTTGGAGTAAGCTGTGGAATCAGGAAGAAGGTAGCTGAGATGATGGATACAACCAGTGAAATACTCACAATAGGCTTATGAAAAAAGACCTCTGAAAATATTAAAAGACTAAATGGGAATATGCAATATTCTTCCTGTCTAGATCTATTGTGGCATCAGGGTTTTTTTATTTAGACATCAGCAGTTGTAAACATTGCCTGAACTGGGCTTTCTTTGGGGGTTGAAAGTCTCCATAATGAAGCAGAGCAGGTGTTTTGAAGCCAAACAAGCACTACTTTCACTGAGGTAACACCCATAATTTATACAATACCATAAAAAGTGAACCATAACTTGCAATATCATAGACTTCAATTTAGAGCAACCCCAAAAGGAAAGACATTTCCTGTTACACAGCCTATAGCACTTCTGAAAGGACTGCTATTAGAGTAGGAAAATTCAGTCAATGTGATTGGTATGAATATCTGATTTCTAGATCACTTAAGGCACTGGATCAGCATTTGGGAAACCTGCGCTAAATTTTTGTCTATGCCAGAGACTTCCTGTGTAACTGTGGGAAGGTCACATTTTCTGGGGCCTCTTTGATTGCTCCTAAGAAAACACAGAGGACAGTTCTTCCCCTGCCATATCTATATCAACTGTACATTCATGCTGCAGCCACAGCATCTCACATCAAGTTGTCTCAGGCTCTGTGGTAAACACTAAAACTTGTTTCAACATCCATTGTTTAAAAAGCATTCTAGCCTTTTAGACCTCCATCGCTTCAGGAAGGGGATGTCTGCCCTGCACTGATTCAATAGCTTGCAAGGGAACGTGTCTCCCTGGGTTTTCAATGTTTTAAAAGGACAGGATGGCAGACCAAGGAAAGAGACCTTCTTTCATCACACCAAAACCACTTCACCATACAACATTTTCCTATTTCTCTCCTAAAAACTATTTTTGTTTGATCGTATGCAGGGGATGTCTAGGAACACAAACTAAAACTCCTTTTTATAATCAAACCATAAAAAGGTGGAAAACAGTTTTTTCAGTAGAATATCTTGCTTTGGCTTTTTTCCAGTCCTTCTCTCAGTGATTATATTCAGGACTCTTTAGGGCTACTCCAGTACCTTGGAATTCATACTTAACATGTCACCTTCTCACGATACAATAGGCTCTCACTTTCAACTGCCAACATATCCCATTCCTCATAATCTGTGTCAGGGGCTGTATGAGCCTCATAGCAGTATCTTCAAAAAAACAAAAACACAACCCCCTCCCCCCCCATATTTAAGAATATCCAACTGTTCCACATCTGCACTGTGCTTAGCCAGATTGAAAATGTGTTCTGAGTAAGTGATGGAAACAGGTCAGTGTAAATACTTGGCAACAACAACAGACATGGCAGTGTCCCACATTTTATTTCAAAAGCTATCACACATAGCCTGTGTAATGGAGAAAAAAATAAACTCATCACTGAGGACAAAGTCATTTGCTCCACATAGACATTCAACATGCCTGTTTTGATGTTCAGCCCTAGAAACCTTTTATTATATAAACACTCCTCTCTGGAGGTAGGATTTATATTTCTTCATTTATTTGATGATCAAAAGGTCAAATATACTTAATTTCTTCAAGTGACATTAGAACTAATGTCCTTTCATTAACATTTCAAGCCACTATCGCTAAAGTCAAGCATTCTAAAAGCACAATTATTCCTCTTTTCCCCATCCCTTTTCTTCTAGGATGCTCCCAAGAAAATTACATAGAGTAAAAAGTTATCAGTGTGATTATCTTTGAATTATACTTGGAAGGAACTTCAATTATTTTCACACATAAAACCTGCTTAGCTTGTTTAAGCATTCAGAACAGAGAGCAAAAGCAGATAGAGACATTTTGCTTTTGGAAGCAGCCTTAACAATGTATAACTTCATGGTAGTAGGGGGATATGGTTTCAATTCTAGCCTGGATCAGACTCTAAATATTCTGACATGGATCAAGCAGAATTGCCAAAAACATATTCTTCCCTTTCAAAACATTCCATTGGCTCTAGCTTCATTAAGCAGTTTAAATGCAATTTCATTTTAAAAAATTAAAAATACAATACTAAACAGTTACATTGAAAGAGTGAAATTATGTGGAACAGTATGACAGTGGCACTTGAATTATTCTTCTTTTGCAGGCTTTGGGGTACCATAGTGTTAGCTGTCAGATTAAGTTTAGGCATTGCCCACATGAATACCCTTTGCATTTACTAAGTTCATTTCTACCAGTTATTCTGGAATTACTAAAATTAAAAACATTGTTTTTCTCTTATGTGGCAGGTTAAGCAGCTTGCTATAAGCACAACTATGAGAAATGCTTCAAGAACCACAGTTGGCCCTGCTTCAGAGTAGGACTGTATCAAGTGACTTTCATAGATGCTTTTCAACCTAAATTGCTCTACAACATCCTTAAGTGTCTTTTTCCACTTATTTTTCAAATTAATTTCCCAGGCATTTTCTCGCTTGCACTAACAAACAGATTATATCATACACATTTTCTACTGGCCACACAAGTTGCTCAGCTACATTTTTCGTCAGCTCATTCAGTATTTAGCATCACCATGGAATTCCACTGTCACAAGTTACCTTTATATTTGGTTACTAAAGAAAGCAATCTAAGTGCTGTTAAAAAAAAAGAAAAAAATCAACAATAACAACAAACACAAAAAACATATTAAAAACAAAACAAAAACACTTGTCTATACTTCCTTTAAACAAAGGTGTTAGAGTGTTTTGGGATAATAATGCAACTTCTGTAAGTATCATCTTACCCACGCTGTCATCCACTTCCTTATAACAATTTTTTAGATTTACCAATTTCACATTTGCCTTTATGCAGAGCAAAAAAGGAAAATGGACCTTAAGGTCAATATCACCATGAATACGTCATATTACTAATGTCGTACACTCCCCCCCCATACAAAGGGACATTCAGAACAGTCTTGTCCTGAGTATCTTGGTACTCCATTGTTCTTAGGATTAAATCCTAAATTTACCTGTGTTTGCAATTTACCTGTGTTTGCAATTTACCTCAATGAGGACAGTAGTGCCACACTGAAGTTATTTAGACTGAAAGATGCACCTGAAAGAACACAGGTAAACTGAAACAAAGAAAAACACTCATCAGTGGTGGACTCACCTACTCACACATCTGCAGGTAAATTGCTCATAGAACTACATGCCACTCATGCCCCCAGTTGTAACATCTCTTAGGAAGCCACATTATTACAGAATTGGAGAGGTCCTCTTACAGTCTGGAAATTTTCACTTCTTTTTTTGAAGAAAATCTGGCTAAGTATATTACTAATCAGCTTTCACTGTGGAATCTTACAAGATTTTATAAAAAATGTTATGCACATCATATAAGTAAATAGCCCAGAAAACAGTGACAAAATAACATATCTACTTCAAGACAAGCTTCACATTCATTCTAATGATTCAGAAAGATCTTGGGGCACTTGTAGAACGTTCACCCAAACATCAGCTGAACATTGAGAGCATGAGCTGAACTTGAAAATTATTAGCAAATTACTAGCAAACAAACAGAAGACCATGGTATGAGCTCAAGGTACAGTTTCTGAGAAAGCAGGTGGGGTACATTTTCTATTTATACTGTTTCTTAGGATTTTGCTTATCTGCAGCTTAGCAAACTCTGAGACATCACAAGGTACCAAATGTATCTTTGCTCTAGGCCACAATGCCTATCCTCGGGTTAGCCTAGGTACCTGAAGAGTTCAAACACCAGAAGAATAAGATGTGTCTGTGACTTACTTTAGCCAGAACTTTTCATGCCACATTTTGGAAATTGGTATGACGACCTTGATATGCAGCATAAATTATGTTTCCTTGCAGTGCTTATAGCCCAACACTTGAAGATAATCCCATAGCTACATAACATTCAGTCACAACAAAAGACACAGTTGCATATTGAGAGATATTAAACTAACAGATTGAAAGCTGTAACAAAAAAGCCATCAAAATGTCACCCTTTTCATAACACAGGTTTAAAAAGAAAAAAAAAAAGAAAATGCAAACAAAAATTCTTAGCTTTGTTATAGTTTAAATGGTTATTACACCAGCTACAAAAAGAAAAAAAAGAGTACAGTAGCCTAGGCCAGAAGTATCAATTCATCTAGTTAAATGACACCAAGATATGCCATTCATACAACTAATGAGGATTAGCATGCTGATGATATTCTAAAGATAGTATTGTTAAATAAGCCAAATATACCTCAGGAATCAAGCTCAATATACAATGCCAATCTATGTCCATCAATTAGGATGACACAGAGTGCTAAAAATATACAAATTCATAACAACCCTTGGTCCTCTGAACACAGTCCAGCTCTCTAAACCTACAGGCTATGGATACAGGCTGATAGAGGTGGCCTGTAAAGTCCAATAGTATTTGTACTCAGCAGTGCTCAGTTAGCACAGTCTGCCCGGAGCATAATACTCTTTCATTATCTATATCTCTGTAAGGCACTTTGATCTACTAAACAGCTGTACATAACAAGTGTATTACTAGTTTTTCCAAAGGGAATGCTTTTACATAACTTAAAATTTGTAACGGCAAAACAATTAAATGTATCAACCCTCTAAATCAGCTTTTACAACAAAAAGAATTTCTGGGAAACTAGATAAACAAGCCTCTCCTGAGCAGCCATTTGCAATAGAATGTTTCCTACAAGGAAACACATCCTGAGCCTCACAGGCAGTACTGACATAGCTCAGAAAAGACCACTACAGCCTTGAACTGCACATTAGCAAAACTGTCTTTGTAAGGGATGCAACCTGGTGAATTCTCTGTCAAAAGATGAGGGAGGCATAGAGGAAAAGGAAACTATGGGAAAGGAGCCATCAAGCGAAACAACTTGGGAGAAAAGCAGCCCACATACTACTTCAATGCTTTCTAAAATATTTGGTCTTCAGTCATTATAACATGCAGGAGCAGGGTGGGGGCGGGAAGCAAACATAACACGCAATTTGTGTTTGTAGAGATCTGGCTGATTTAGTTTGTTAGTACCTGAATACCGACAGCGAACAGTAAGGATGGAAGCAAGCCGTTAAAAGAATCCCTCGTAAATGCTAGCAGTGCTGTTCTTCCCTCCAAAAACCAGCAGAGTGACCAGTTCTAGTCAGAATAGCATAAGAGAGACATAAACCATGAGACACAGCTGAGTAAGAATACCTGATGTGTTTCCATTGCTGGCATGGGAGGAATTTCCTTCTGGTTTCCATGAACTACAATGCTGCAACATTGACAACAGCATAAGTGACTGCAAATCAGTTTATTCTCCAGATCAGATTTTTCACTCTTGCCAGGTCTATCTCTAGGATATCCACTCTTTCTCTGACAGGCTGCAATAACTAACTTTGATCTGCCACTCTTGTTTGCAAAATAGAAGCACCTTTGGAAACTGCGTTCTCAGGAAATAAGCGAAAGTCTAAACACCCAAGTATACGTGTTTTTTTTCTCCTTTGCTGGCCTCATGAGCAAATACAGCCCCAATGAAATTGCTGCACAAAGGATAATTTGGTTCAAAGAACACTAACCCAGAGTTTCAGCTAAACAACTGATCACATCTTAGCTCGTCACATGCTCGATTTCACAGCACCCATCAATGAAAAAACAGCACCATGGTCACCCTTCCTAAGCAAATCAATAATACAGTTGTGTATATATCTATCAAGATTTAAGGTGATCTACAGTTCTAGGCACATATTTTGGACAGTAATTAAGTATGTAAATGTATCTTATTTTGTATCTTCTGTCTTTTTATCCCCTTATTTTCAGGTTTTTTCTCTAACATATCATTGGTTAAACCTGATGTCCTCAAATATATCTTATGCCTTACAATCTCTTGTTATAATAACAATGAAACAGAAGAAAAAGCCTGATTTTTGTGGCTTCAGCCATCTGTAGAGCCAGCACTAGTCTTTTATCCAAGCCAGTTATAAGCATGTCAATACAAGCCTGAAAAACTAAGAGCAGCTAGACCAATCTGAATAATGATCTAGGCAAGGCTAGAATGCACTTATGAAGTGAATGACCAAGTAAAAAAGATGTAATAAATAGAAGGTTGAAGAGAGAAACCTTTGCCCAGTGTCTTCAATGTTTCCAGAAATACACAATATTTTTCATTCCAGCCACTGCATCTAATAGTTACCCATATCTCTACTTTTTACTGGTGCACCAAGTGTCTCTGAAAGCATCCTTTGCAAAGTCCTATGACACGGAACTCCACAACTAAGTCATGTACTGCCTTGCAGAACTGATCCCTTCTGTTGGCCTTTCAATTTTACTGTTTTCCAGTAATTCTACATGTAAACACTTTGAAGATTTCACAGCCAGAACCAGAAGCTTACATGTTAAAGAACACTTTCAGAAAAAAGTAGTTGCAAACACAAGGTATAAACTTGCTTTAATATATCTGTATTTCCAAATCATTGAGGAAATTTTTATAAGTTATTTTTACATGTACAGAGCATCACTAAGTAGAGTTCTCAAAAATCCAAATAATTCTAAATGCCTTGTGAAGTGATAGACAGGAGATGTCATACCTGAAACAGTCCTATATTTCCAATTAGTGAGAGTCTTTGCTATGACAAGTATATACTCAATTTAGCTTATGCTTCCAGGCATGTTTCCTTGCATATAATGCAAGAATGAAATCTTGACCACCTGGGTTTACTTTAACCTAAAAGAAGCACTTCTAAAGAAAGCATGACCCCAGCACCCTACCAGAACACACTCCTGTTACAGTTATAGTCTGTAAAATCTCCAAAGAACAAGGTGTATTACTCCTTGAGTGTTATGTAAACACTCCGATACTCAAAAGGCGAGGAGGAAACAGACACCTCATGATGGGGGGGGAAGGTCACCTGCATTTTGACATTACTTTGAGAAATCACGCTTTGCATCTGCTTTGTCTTGCAGAAATTTTATTGGTTGTCTGCAAGTATTCAGATGCACACCATTGCAACCCTGTAGCAGGGATTATGTTTGATATTTTAAAATGGAAATCTAAAAACAAACCAAGATGCTTTATCTTCAAGTTCTGGAGACAAGCACATGATTCAATAATTTTTTGTCATCTGAAAGAGATCTTTCCTTCCTGCTAGGAAAGAATAGGAGACTGCATACATTTTCATTTGACTTAATTCCTCAGATCCTGCTCACTTTTTCTTTTGTAAAATATAAATGGTGAAGCTGCCCCACTAGCAAATTTCAGGTTTGCTCACTAATGCTCAGTGGAAAGATCCTCTATGGAGAGCACCTAATACTTCTGTATCAGGCTGCATGGACACCATGGGAGCTGAGATTCTTTTATTTGGAAAGCCAGAATGACCATTGCCTCAAGCCATGGCCAAAAAATGCAGAATACTTTCAGCAGTAGAATTTTACTTCTAAGACAGGTTATTTTGAAATTAACGAGTTACAATGTTGGATTTTAAGCGCTTGGAAAAGTAACTCAGCTGCATAAGAGAAAGATTTCAGGTTGGAAGAATTAAGTAATTTTCCTCAATGTGCAGATCTGAGAAGTCACATGTGGCAGAACAAATTTTTAAGAACTGGTAGAGATGTTCTGAGAAAACCTCAAAACCAAGAAAAACCTTAGCTTTATTAGGATACAACCTAATGTCTAGTAAACAAGCAGAGACAATTCTTGAACAACGGTTTCAAAGGTAGGATGCCACTTTGCAGCTGTTAAGAGGTGAAGTAGTCACACAGTTCTGTGTGAGTGTTTAATTAACTTAGAGCCTGAGAAAAAAAGATTTGAGACCATACCATAAGGCTCATGAAACTGCACATTAGAGAAGATATGGTAAAAACACAGTACTTTTGGAACATTTGCTGCAAATGTGTATCAGATTTAAAACAAGCAATCCATTTCTGGTTCTTAGTGGTGTATAGCATTGCTGTGGACTGCTGAGTAGCTGTCATGCTATGCAGCCTGGCTGCTTTCCAGTCCTGGGTGAAGCAATCCCCACAGCATTTGCATGAAAGAAATGATGGGTTCCTTTGATGTGAATGATCTTGAGTGAATAAAAGGTAGGTTTGGGTTTTTCTGGCATTTATAAGAATTCTTTGTCAATGTCTCTTGCTCACAAGTAAAAACCTATGCCAGGTGTCCCAGAAAGTCATGTAAATGTTTAAGTATTCTCTCTGAAGCCCCACGTAGAAAATATCCATTCCTCACATCTTATGTTATAACTAGCCTTTACAGATGGGATTGCCTTCAGCTTTTTCAATAGCTGCATATTCAGGAATTGTCAGCTGCAAGTATGCTGTGAAAAAGACAATTCCTTTGATAGAATCCAAGTGTTTTTTATCAGAATGCATTTGTTGGTTTAACTTTACAGCTTTAGACAGTTTCTGCAAATAATTTTTGATAATTACTTAAATGTTATTTCATATGAAAGTCATTACTACTAAAACTACAGTGTCCCACCAGCAAGAAAGAAAAAAGTAATGGGCAAAGTTGCAAGCACAGCTCATCTATTGTTTCTGACTCAAGCAGGGTTGCAAATGCTGGAGACTGTTGGCACTTTGAAATGTCTGGAGACTCCTGCATATTTCTAGAATTACATGGTGTGGCTCTTGGTGCTCTACAAACACCGCAGCTGATTTACTGAAAACACTAAAGATGCATTTCTCAAAAATGTGTGTAGTATGCTCCATGCCTGACTGAAAACAGGAAAACCATACACCCATGGCTTCACAGTCAAGCATGCAGAGCCACATGGTCACAGTGGATTTAGAACAGGTATAAATTTTGCACCATAAACAACGTATCAGAGAGGGTGTGATGAATGATGTGCTCCAAATATTAATTGCTCTACTCAAGTCCATCTCCACTCTGAAGTTTACTCTTTTGTGACAGAAGTCCACTAGCATTAGAGGTTTACAGAAGGAAAGGAATAGCATGTCTTTCATTACGAAGAAGAACAGAATTCAAACCAAACTAACACAATAATCTAGGAAATCGTTAACTTGATTGTGTCCCCTTGCAATTTACTCCTGGCTATAAGCAACACTGGCAAACCCATGCATAAGCTTTTGGAAACAGAAGGACCATACAGCATTCTCTGTAGAAGTGGGTTGGAAGGAAATTAGTAAAGATTTTTAGTATCTGCACAAGGCTCTTGACCTTCACCAGTGAGGAACAGGGTAGTGGCATCCTCATCTCTCTTTCATGCTGACCAATGATTGTACCAGCCTGTCCACATCCTGACAGCAGTGGAACTGCTTTGGGATTTGAAGACTCTCTCAAGAACAAGTTAAATATGCTTTCAGCCTCCTCACCCTTCATCTCCTTTTCCACAGCTTGGGTTTTTCCTCCATCGCATTTTTGTTTTTGTTCCACTTCCATCTGCACCCATGTTGTGTCAAGATGTGCACCACAGCACCTGCCCAAATGGAAGGGATAACAACAACTGAAGTTTGCTGAAAGCTAGCTCTACTTCTGTGTAGAGACCAAACAGTCCAAGAGTTGTGCAACCTTTAAAGGAAAACCGGGGGGGGGGAGGGGGGGGGTCAATTTTTCTAAAGTACTTTTCTAATTTGTTTTGCAGTGAGGTTGAAAAATAACCAGCCTAACTAGAAAGTGAGCATGAACTCAAAATATTAGAAAAGTCTAGAAAAGGCGTTTCTCCCGGTTTTGAAGCATGTGATTATTTCAAAGGATGAAAGAAAAATGTTAGTTCCTAAGGCTTTCTCAGAAGTTTAGATCCAAATTCAGTGAAATATTTTGTCTAAGAACAAACCATTGCTTTAGTAAAAGGAGTCTTCTGGTAGATGCAGTAATTTCCTAAGGTACAAAAATTGGAACAGGTCTAATATTTTATGTCTTCCAGTGGCTGAAAGCATACAGGATGGAAAACACATTACATCTTTTTTTTTTTTTTACAGTATGTAATTGCAAAGCTTAAAAGTACTAGAGCTTTATATAAGCATGAAGATTAAGATAAACTTTTCTTTAGGGCAGCCACTAAAACCTAGGAAAATTTAGTCTCCCAGCTCTGTAACCAACACAAATATCTATCTCTGCAGCAGGATCTACACAGAAAACAGCACTGGTTACTCAGGCACTGTAACAATTTTGGTTGTCGCCAAAATTAGTGCCAAGACTCTATTGTGGTTTTACCAAACTAATTTTAGTACAGGTTAAATCAATTAAGTTAAACTTAACTGCTGGAATATTATGAACAGGATGTCCAAACAGAGCTTGCCTCAACTAATTTGCTTCTCGACCAACTTTAAATTTAACCAGGACACCTTTTTGTTTAGACAAGACATACACACATTTCTGGGATAGCTTAAACATTCTCCAGTATGTAGTATTTATTTTTTCAAAAGCTGCAGTATAAAAAGTCTTCTTAAAATACACTGGGGATGTTAAGTTCCTGTCAAGTGTTTGCAGTATCTTTGCTCTTCTTTATTCAAATTAGAAAAGGCAAAAAAACATTGGGAGGGTTTTTTTGGGGGATAGTGTTATTGATTTTTTTCACATTTTAAATATATTCTTACATAGCCTTATACTAGTACTCTGAGTCATTTTGTATAGTATCTCTAATATTCAGGCGCAAAAGAAGTTCCAGTGCAGAAAAAAATTACTACATATAAATGCATTTCTGAAGCAAGCAAATAGAAAAAAAAAGCAACCAAACAAAACCAAAACAATAAAAATTGTTTCCTAGACTTGTACCTCCACAGTGTTTGTTTCCCCAGCATTTTGACGCTCAAAACATTTAAACTGACTTCTTTTTGGTTTGTGGATAAGGAGACCATGACTACAGCACATCTTGAAGAAAAAACAAAAAAAAAAAAAGAATAAAACAGTCAGAGTTGAATACCTGCATTACTCTTCTGAGGTGCTACTAAGAACACAGAAGTTCTGTTAAATGAAAGTTACCTTTAACCATTCTTGAAGCTCTACAATTTTCCCCTCCAAAACCCTTTCTAAGTCTCTCCTCTACCAAAACCATTTAAAAAAAAAGAATCAATTTTGAGGCCTCTGGAAGTGCAAATTTTATATCTGTGTCTACTGCTGGCATTCACTGTACTTTCCTTGCAACCACTAAGACTTGTTGTACTTTTTTTTAAAACTATTTTCATGAATTACTCTATTGTGTAATGGATTCCTAGGCTTCATAAAGTGCCATCATTCAGATGAATAATATATTTAACCAATGACACTGAAACAAATAGGAAATAATTTAGAAATGGGGAAAACAAAGAGGGCTAGGGGTGAAAAGTCAGCCAGATACTTCCACGAGAGGCTGGGAAGGTTAAAGGATTTTGTGCACCAAGACTTCTTTCTAAGTGCTATTTCAGTGCTGAAGTCATCAGAAAGATTTATCTTAATAAGCATGGGTTTAATAGACCAAGATATACCCTGGTCTTGAAATTAATAAATTCAGTCCAGTTTAATACTTCATACAATGTATTCAATTTAATTACTGGATAAAGAATGTGCTCTTTTATTATGTACAGAGACAGCCTGGGTTTAACAAAAAATAAAGTGTAATCCAGAAACTGGAAATTGTAGGTGACTAATAGCATTTACATTTCCAATAATCATGGTCAAGTTTTCTTTGTGTAGAGCTCTAGGATAAACTCAGGAGATGATTACTGTAATTAAGGAACTTACAAATCTCTTTCTTTAGAGACAACCTATTTGGCAGAGATTTGCTGTCTCTTGAATAAACTCCTTCCAATCCTCTGAAGTCACTATCTTCTGATTAGGTTCAAAACTAGCATACACATGCTGCTACTACCGGTATCAGTCAGAGCCCTATCCCAATCAAATGGTTCTTGCAAGCAGAGATATTTTCCAGCATCTGACTTCTCAAGGAACACGAGGGCATTTCCAGTCCTGGGGGAAGGCAAACTCCAGCAAGCTCCAACCCACTAGACACTCACTCTAACAGCATGGAGCCAACCACCCCAGTTACAGTCCCAGCTACATCCAGGGCAATAGAAGTAATTTCTTTGAGAACAGAGGAGAAAAATCTAGACTTACACAAACGTAACTGAAATCAGACTATTACTTCTCTCCAAGGAAGTTCCATCGCTCCAATCAAAGCCATTAATGGTTTGTATGACACAACTTGGTATATCACAGATATACAAAAGCATGTTATCCCCTTCTAGAAAAGATAGGTTAGAGACAGCACACAAGCCTTCATTATGAAGTATCTTCCTTACTGACAACTATGTCTAAGATTTCACCTGGAAATAAGAGCATCCAGTGACATGCCCTAGACACTGAAGTGACAGGATACGTCTTCAGATATGGCCCACTTATCAATCCATGCCTTATCCAAATAAGTAGTGAAAACACCTCTTTTAACTGTAATATAGCATCCAAGTCTAAAATAACCTGAGATCCTAATTAGGCAAATACTCACCAGAGAAGTCACAGGATCAATGGAAGTTTATAAAGAAATGATTTGGGGTGCCCAATTTGAAAAACCCAAGAAGCGGGATTTTGAGAGCAGAGATGTGGGGAAGGTTCTGAACCTCTCAAACTGTATATACAAACAGTAGTTAGGTTATCACCACAGTTAGACTGTGCTCAGTGAGAAAACATGAAGAGAGTAGCTGTTTTCTACATTTTTATTACTCTGTGAAACACCACATTTGCAATACACTTGAGAAGACTGACTCAAAAGCAAAGGGGACATGCAATTACATTTAGAAAATTTTATACTGAGTTTATCATCATTCATGCAATAGACTCTAAAAGTCATTGCTACAAGTTTAAAAAAAAAAAAAAAATACTACTACTTCATCCAAAGGCAGATCAAATCTGGAAACAGATAAGAATATTCAGAGGAGTTAGAGTCACCAGCCTAAGAACACTGCTGGAAAGGATAAAAGCTCCTGCTTCAACTTTAGTTCAATTTCTCATTAGAAGGGATTAGAATGAAATTTTCATAGAAGCCTCTAATTCCTATGGGGTCTACCATCCTCATCTCAAGCATCTGGTATGGTCATCAGAGAAATGATAGTACATTAGACAGACCACAAGCACAATCCAATATGGCAATTACTACATGTTTTCTTCTGCTTGATAAAAAGTTAAACAGTGCATCTGATGCCGCTGTCAAAATGCAATCTTGGAACAAAGCACCAAATGAACATTTGTTTATGGACAAAAAAAAGACTAAATATGTTCACTATCAATTTAAATTCACTTCCAGAGATGCAAGATTACCTACCCAGACCACAGTCTATCCCAGTCTAACACCAAACCCTATGGGTGTTCTTTTTTGAAAAGCTGCTATGTGAAATATTTCTTTAGATGGCAGAGAAAACTGGTGTCATCACTGGGCTGTATAGCTGGGTTAGGAGAAGGTGGAGTTCACTGTTTTATTTTTTTAGATCAATGTGGGCATTTCAGTAGGATTTTGCTGTTCAGTGAGAAAGGGCAAAGGAACAGGGAGATGATTCTCTTCTAAATATCTTTTCTGTTCCTTGTGGAGCAGGCAGTACAGCAATTATGTCTCAGAACCAAATGAAAGAGAGAACAAGGAATATTTATATCTTGAAGTTCCTTTTAGCCAAATGTGAAAAAATAAAAGAGAGAGAGGGGAAGAAAATGCTATTTCTCACTGCTTTTTCCAAAGCAATCACTTTTAGTAATATGCTAAAAAAAAGTGACAAAGACTACTCACATGACCTCTTTAATTTCTCTTCCTGCCAGCACAACTGCGTATGGACTACATATTTTATTACCTGTTGTATTTTTTTATATATAGTTTAGCAGAAATACAATATGGGTCAAATACATTGCTCTTAGAACTGAAGTGTAAATTCATGCTCAGACCCGGAGAAACATAGCCCAGCATCCTGTACCTACCCTCAGCAAATTCTTTCTTAAGTGCAGATACTTAAGTATCTGCCAATCACAGAAGACACCCTCCATGTCAGTGATGGATCTGCTCTCAAGCACTTCAGCAGGTAAAACGAGTATCACATGTTAACCAGTGTTAATACATGATACTATGTTATTGCCACAGCAATAAACCAATTTCACAAACAAAATTTAAAAGAGAGCCTCTACACATACTCATTGTACTTCATTCCTGCCACTGTACTTTGAGATTGAAGCGAAATCACTTAAATGGAAAAAAGAAAGAATGGGGTAAAATCCTATCAGTTGTCTCAGACAAGAAAGGCATGAGAGAGTTTTCTAGCCTCTTCTCCCCCAAGAACGTGTTAAACCATGAACAATGTAATGGCAGGAGGAACAGTGGGAAGACTATTTTTCAAGCAGAAGAAATAATATTACTGGTTTAAACTGTGCAACTCAGTACATTCAATTTTAAAGTCTCTCTTGCTTTGGACATGTATTTCTATAAGAAAAGAGGGACTGGCTGACTTTTCACCCCTAGCCNAATATTACTGGTTTAAACTGTGCAACTCAGTACATTCAATTTTAAAGTCTCTCTTGCTTCGGACATGTATAGAACAGGGACGATCATGCAAGAAAACATTCATAAAGATACTTAAAAATTTCAATCAGTAAGAAGCAATAAAAAAGAAAATTAGTAAAATACAGTCTTTCACAACATCTTCTATGTCCTCTAATCAGAACCTAGAGAATGGGATTCCACAATGAGAGCTCTGAAATGGTCAGTTAAGTTTTATGCCTTCACTCCCCAGCCTAGGTGAGAAAATTATACTTTCCCACTCTTAGGAAGTGCTCTGCAATATACAGGTAGGAGGTGACTTTGAAATGTTATACAAGAACGGCCTTATTAGATATAATACCTACAGAATTAACAAAAGATGTTGTTTTCTCTCACTTGGAAGTTTTCCCTGATTTCTCTGTTGATTCAGTGACCAAAAATATTTCACATCAGTTTGCCTGTGTCTTATTTCTGGTAGTTGGCAAGAAGAAAGTCTTGCTTTCCTGGCTCTTACTTCTTCTCCTTTCTAAAGTTTCCAGAGTTCAGTGCTTAGTAGAAGGGAGACCTCAGCAGTGTTACAAAGTCAGCATAAACTAAAGCAGAAACTTCCCCAACCCTGAAGATACTCAAAAAGCAATGTCTACGCTGTTGACACCATGCACTTCAGCAGGTGATAACTCTGATGATAATGAAGGCACTTCAAAAACACTAATCCCATTAATGGTTTTACTGATAAGCAAAACAAGCAGGTAAGCTTGAAGACAATCTAAGGCTATGAAAAATGTATTCATATTTATTCCAGCCACAGGAACCTCTCAGCTAATCTAGACTAATTGGCTAAATGTTGTGGTGTTAGCCTGTATGAAAAACTGAGGAAGGTCTGAAACCTATTTAGCGTAGTCTGGAGCTGAAAACATGCATAGACACACTGGATATTTGCTTATTCTTCTCTACAACAGATTTATTTTTGCATCTGTCTGAAGCACTCTTGGAAAAAAACAAATAAAAAAAACTGTCTGGACAAGTTAGAAAGACATTCCTGCACTCCAGAAAGCATTCAGCTCTGAGAAGGAGAGGAGCCAGGAGAAACTAAAAATGGAGAGCCTTCAGAAAGATACAGTGGAGCTGGAAGGCATATGATTAGTTCCATTTCTTGAAGAAAGGATTCAGCTTTCTCACATATGGGGATAAGTGGCTCATGTCAGGGGAGGGAAAGGAGTAGAAATCAGAGCTTCAGTCAACAGTCTGATTCTTACCCTAAGACTACCTTTTATGTGCATATTCTGTGGTAATCACCTAAAACTTTAATGTAACAGACTTTACAAACCTAAAATGTAATTTATGTTTTTTATCTAGGATGATCCATAGGAATGAAATTGATGGCTAACACCATTATTTTTGATATCCATGAAATACTCCAACTGAAAGAAGTGAAAAGGGAGATTTTGTACCCACTAAGCTGATGGAGTTTCACTGAGAAATGTGAAATTATGCAAATGTGGACTTTAAGAGCAACAGAGGAACTTTATTCTATTATGCAGACATAAGTAGGAACAAAAGGTCACTCAGTGGTTAGCTAAGCTTCACAGCAAACACAGCCTACTTAGGATCCATGCATAGGTATATAAAAACTTGGCATGAGTCATCGACAGCTACATCAGTGATGTATATTTGTTACTTCTAGAATGACTGTCAATTGTAGCTGATCTAAACAGGAGTGGGTTGCTGTGTTGCCTAAACTCAGATGAGATAGGAAATACCAGCACACCTTGTGCAAACCATGTTTGCTGTAAAAAGAAGACCGTTTGTTTCTCAAGTCAAAAGCAAGCATAAACATGGCACACCCTAATTAAGGTATCTTTCTCCATGTTTAGTCAGTTATACCCATAGCTTTTATTAGCATCTATATATTTTTCTTATTTTTAATCACGTTTTTCTGATGAACAACACATGCAGCTTCAGGGCCATGCATATTGAAAGGTTTTTTTATTAACCATTTGCTCACAATATGAGTTAGAGAACAGTGAAATTCTACTAATTCTAGTTACAAAATCTGGGAAGCAAACAGCTAAAAAAACCCAATCAAGATGAGGGGCAGTAGTTCAATGCTCATGGGAAAAAAATTTACATTCTTCTTACATGCTTCTGAAGCATAGCTTTGCATTTTACTAGTATTTATTAATAGAATAAGCCACAAAATTTCTCTCTGCTGATGTCCATCATAATGCCACATGAAAATATCAGCAGGTAATAATTTCCAGGGGAATCCCTCAAGAAATTTAAAGTTAATATTAGCATGACATGCCAATTTCACATCTACCCATATGCACTTGAGATCACTGAATCTAGTTACAGTTTTGCAAAGAAACTTCTTTTGCATTGCATTATATCACACTTTTGGTACAGAGGCTTTACTCCACACGGGGTAGATATCTAGAATCACTACATTCCTTTTTTTTTTCCTCCTCTTTTTAAGGACTCACAGAACTTTATGTACTTATAATTGTGGATTTCGTGTGCGCCTAAAGATGCAAACATAGTATCTTATTAAGTGTTCCAAGATCACTACTTCTCATTACTTTCAAACACAGTCTAGTGCTGGTAGCATATTGACCTTTACAAGTGCCTTGAAATCACAGAATTTTACTGTATTTAAATTATTACCAAGATGCATTTCATTTGCAAGAAATCCCAGACTTCATGCTGAAGAGCAAAAATAACATGATCTCTGGTGGAGAGATGCTGCCCTTAAAAGTGCACTATACCTCACCATACTGGAGTCTATTGTGGGATTTATTCAACCAAGTGATTAAGCATGAGGAAGAATGTTTGAGCCAAATGTACAAAAAAATAAAACAACTAGTTTTAAAAGTCTAATGGTTAGACTTTGTAAAATCTCTGAGCTTCAGCTCCATTAAAAAAAGTTAAAGCCATCTCTGCTGAACAGCTTGCTGTGGCAACCCATCTGAAGAGGAAAAAATGCTGCATCTGATGTTCTTTATTTAAAGAATACATTTAAAAATATTTTTGGTAAATAAAGGATAAATTTTCCAAATCACATGATACAGCGACTTTCTAGGCTTTGACTAGAGATAGTTGGAAGTTTTTCCCACAAAGTCATTATCTTCTTTCTACCACTGCAATAACAACCAAATACGCAGTATTGGGACATAAGGGAAGATGGAAGGACAAAGGGAAAGTTCATTTACACTGCTAGTTCATCACATCTTACATGTCAGTCTACAATATAATATGTACTAGTAACATTTTTACCCAATGATAGCTAAATCTGATGGAGCTTTGTGATAATCTGATTTATGCCCTAAATCACAAAGTAGATTAAGTAACTGAAATACCTTACATTATCTTTCATTAATATATACAACGAGCTACCATAACAAAATAAATTAACCAGAGTATTTCTCAGCCATGTAACTCCAGTCATTTGGATAATTCCGTTGCCAGTTACAAATATTTACAAAAAGCTTCCCAAACAGACATAGTTTAAAGACTAGAATAACAGATTTATTGATGTTCTCAAAGCATCAGCAGGTAGATAGGATGCAGAAATAGGAATTAAATCAGAAATTCTTAAGCCTTAGCACTACCATTGTAGCTTGTCAAGGAGTACAGTGTCTTTCTTGCTTGCTTTCCTTTGAACACTCTCCTGTCTTTCACCAGCACTTTGCAATATCACATATGTCCTATGGATTTTGCCCACTAAACTGAAGTAATCTGCAGCAAGCTGCCAGATCACAGTCATCCCCTACCCTTTCTGAATAGCTGGATTTTATCACTATTGTACCTTCTAATAGGTAAAATGATTCAAGCTAGTTTCCTGCTAGGCAATACATTATGTCCAAACATATAAAGTGATTTAACACAGGAAATACCAACATGCAGAGGCAGCTCCCCTGTGCTATCCACATGCACAACTGTCAGTTTACTGCGGAAATTACACTTCAGTGCATTGAGCTGGTTACATTTGCTTTGATTTTGCCTAACTGCAATTACATCTCCAATTCAGAGAAACTTTACCCACTGGATAAAATCTGAATTTCCCTTTGGGATTGCATCCACACCTAAGCTTTAATGAAAGCTTTTACTAAACCTAAGACTAATTTTTAGGTTTGGTAATGTTCTTAAAAGTTACAAGATCAAATCCCTGTAAATTCACCTCAGTAGCCTGTCTTATTTCAGTGGCTGCAGAACTGACTTTTCAATGATCATACACAGATGGGACTCCAGAACAGTTTGCAAAATTGGTGTCATTGGTACATGTATACCAATACCCAAGTTCCAGCTTTTCCTTCATATCTTTGCAACCAGTTCAGGCCCAGTAGACTTCTACACTGGGACAACTAGCTGGATAGACAAAGGGAGAGCAGTGACTGTTGTCTACCTGAACTTCCACAAGGCTTTTGGCACTGTTTCTTATGATATCCTTATAGGCAAGCTCAAGAACTGCAAGTTGGACAAGTGGACAGTGAGGTGGATTAACAACTGGCTGAATGGCAGGTCTCAGGGTTTTTATTGGCAGCACAAAGTCTAGTTGGAGGCCTGTAACTAGGGATGTTCCCCAAGGGAACATCAGTGATGGAGCCAGTATTGTTTAAATTGGATAGAGTGCCTTATCTACCGGTCTGATGAGGATATAAAGCTGGGAGGAGTGGCTGATACCCCAGAGTGCTGCACAGCCTTTCAGAAGGATCTCACCAGTGGAGAATGGGCAGAGCGGAACTTTTTGAAATTCAGCTAAGACCTGTGCAGGGTCCTGCACATGGGAAGGAAGAACCTGGTCCACCAGTACAGGCTGAGGACCAATCTTCTGGAAAGCAGGTCTGCAGAGAAGTACCTGGTAGACAACAAGCTGTCCATGAGTCAGCAGTGTTCCCTTGTGGTCAAGAAGGGCAGGGGGATATCCTGAGGTACATTAGGAAAAGCATTGCCAGCAGGTTGAGGGAGATGATCTCACCCCAGTGAGGTTACATTTGGAATATCCAGTTCTGGGCTCCTCAGTACAGAGATACCTGGAGCTCCTGGAGCTAGACCAGCAGAGACTTATCAAGAGGATTAAGGGGATGGAGCATCTCATTTACAAGGAAAGACTGAGAGAACTGGGTATGTTCAGCCTTGAGAAGAGATGACAGAGGGGATATCGTATCAATGTCTATAAGTATTTGAAGAAAGGGTGGCAAGAGGACGAAACCAGGTGGTTCTTGGTGGTGCCAAGCAATAGGACAAGAGGTAACAGGTAGAAAAAAACCCACAGAAGTTCCACCTGAATATAAGGTAGAACTTCTTTACTATAAGGGTGACTAAGCACTGGAACAGGGAACCCTGCTTGAGCAGGGAGGTCTGACTAAATAATCTCCAGTGGTTCCTTCCAGACTTACCACTCTGTGATCCTGTGAAGCCTTTCTTGGAATGTAATGCTCAAAATGAGACACAGTGTTTCAGCTGCAGTCTTACAGTGACAAGAGGGGAGAAAAATAAATAGTGTCCTTACTATCATAGTCCATAGTTCAAAGCTTTATCAATAAATAACGCAGCTAAGTCATGTTTCTCTTGTACCCTAGAACTGGATCTTTTTCCATGGGATCTCTGCTTACCCCATTGCTTCTCATCCATACTTATGCAGGCAATTACTACCACCAAATAATCATTCAACCCCACTGAGTTTCACCCTATGCTTTTCAGAACATTTCACTTTTGACTTACAAGAATAATATGAATTCTAATCCCACCTTAAAACAAGAACTGCAGCTTACCCTATATTTCATTTATTACAGTCTTTAGTAAAACAGGCAAGTCATCAATGAAATATTCTAACAGAATCAGGCTCCAAAAAGACCTTAAAAATTCTGCTTGGTTGAGCCTTTTATTTTAGCCACAAATAATTCCTGTATGGTACAATTGCCCAACTGATTTGGAGCCTACCTTACAATAGTTTCACCTAGCTCACATGTCTTGAACTCATTACAAAAGTGTTGTGTAAGACTGTTTTAAAAGCTTTTCTGAAGCTAGGATAGAGAGGGATTTATTGCTTTGCCTCTATACACAGACATTTTGACCTGCCATAGAAGGGGGTTATATTAGTTAAATATGATTTCATATTGAGGTATTCTTGGCTGCTCTTCACCCTCTATTTCCTAGATATTTCTAAACTGTACATTAATTTGTTACAGAATTTTGTCAAAGACTAAAATCAGTCTGACTGGTTTAGAAGGCCCCCTGTTCTTTCCCTTTCATCAACCGCTCTCTATTTTAAAATACAAATAAGCACTGTCACTTTCCTCAGCTTTTTAGTACCTCATCCACTTTCCACAAATTCTAGAGGTGCTTATTGAACAACTGAAAAAATCACTATAGTCAAGGACAGATTCAAATAACATGGGAAAAATCCAAAGTTTACTTTCCTAGCCATGCAGAAACATCACCTCTTTTTAAGAGGTATTAACTGCACTGGCCAGCAGCATGTAATTGTCCCATTGAGTGACACTGGATACAAAACAGTTAAAAATTTGGCCTTCTCAGCATCCATCCTCAGCATCCATCCTCAGAGGCACAAGACCAACTTGGGGTATTACATCTCAGAAACTTACTTTCCTAAACCAGAGGCAGAACAATTGCTTTCAACCAGCAAAATAGAGGAAGAAATCCTTCAAGCTTTCAGACCAGATTGATCACTCAAGAGACACAACTCGGGTAAATGTCCAAAGCCAAGGTTGCTTTTTGAATTGATGCTCTTGAGGTTTGTTCATACCAATCATTAGTCACTACCATTTATTAGCTTGCAGATAAACTGAAATACATCCTGGGAAAGAGAGAAAAGTATTCTCCCAGGACCTTGGTTATTGATTTTATTTATTAACTAAACTTAAGCTAAGGCAAAATTAATAACCTTCTACATGTGTAGCAGAAACTTGGAGAAGAGACTGTGTGAAAGCAGACTTCCCCCATTTGTATACCTCTGAAGATGTCAGCCTCTACCATAGGCCTCACAAATTTAGGACCATAAAGATGAGTGAGCATTAAACACCAGTAGACAGAAGTGAGGCACGCACCAGGTTGTTCGAGAAGCATACCAAAGGACTCCACCAGCATAGCCCTCAGAAGTGACCCCTGCCACACTGATTCTTAGACCCTAAACAAACAGGCATGCACAAAAAGACATTGAATTTCTCATGTCTGACAGATGGGAAATTTGGAGCTGACTAAACACATGCCCAACCCTACATCCTTAGCCCAGATAGCACTTCATTGACCCCTGGCTGATGGAAATGCCAGAAGAGTATCATCTGAATGTGACCCCTTAATGTAGTCCATGTGTGAAAACCTTAAGAAACAGTTCTCTTTCCAGTGGAGGCCAGGAAACGAATGAAAAACGTTCACTGAAGTCAAGGGATTTACATTGGCATAAATCTGACACACAGAAAAATTAGGGATCCAAACTGTACACTCCAAACTGAGGCCAAAAGATCCCAAGCAAAGATCTTCTACAGCAGTTTCCATATCCATAGCCACATTATTCCATCCAGAAATGTAAAATAGCTAGTGTCACATTCTGTAGAACTAACAAATACAAAGTATTGTCCTGAGACAAGAAAAAGATTCCTATGAAGAATGTTGGTTTTTTTTTTTTGTGTAGACCTAAGAACCTTTCCAATTTAAGTTTACCAAAAGAGCTTAGGGGCATAAGGTACTGAAATTTATTGAAATTCAATAGAAAACTGGCCACTAAATCTTATTTCAAAAATTCTAGTGTAAACTAATTATTTGAAAAGAGTGGCTTTTCAGAAACATTTACTTCTCTAAATTGATATTCCCCATATGTATGATCTCTGCCTAAACAAATTTGTATTTCCTTCAGCACAAACATATTTTCACACCAGTATTTATAGATTACACCACTGTGATTTATTATCAAATAAAGTCCAATTTCTGTGCACACAGATGCATTAAAGAATATTAAAATAAATTCTAACTTCCTTGTTGGTGATGGAAGGACATCCTTTTACTGACATCTTTATTTTGCAAAAATGCTCCAAGACATGTGTTCAGCAAATAATATTGCTCTTGCAGAGCTCACTGCTTCAGAAACATGACTTCTCTGAGGAAACTCTAGATCTTGTAACAGAAATATCTTTAAATCTTTTAGATAGCCAGTCCACAGGGAAAGGTTTAAGAAAGGATCAAAGCTTGTCCTTTCAGCTTGAATTATTCCATTACAGCTGAATGTGACATAATTACAAAAGATGTTGGATGTGGAATCTCATCAGGATTATCTGACACTCATCTTTGTTGAAAAAGTCTCCCCAGCTGTTGCTCTGATAGCACAAATGTGACAGGAGTGCAGAACACAAAAGTAGTTGCAAGTGACTGTTGCTTTGAGCCTGGTTTAGTCTCCGTGCAGTACACTGTGACTTTTCAGCCACCACAAATATTGAGGCTGTTTAGAACTGACTTGCAGGTGAGAAGGAATAGCAAGTACACTATTGAATTCCTAAATAAGAGAATTAATTTGAAGCAGGCCATAGATGAATATGGGCTCTATGTTACATAGCTGACAGACATAAGCAATTAATCTTCTTTCTTATGCAAGGTCAACATAATTCAGTGAGTAGCTGCTCGATTGCCTCCCCCCTTTAAAAAGCCTGCTATATTGTCCAAGTTTGATTCCGTTGAGGTCAGAACACAGCACTGCTCACAACATGTAAGATAAAAGCACACTCTTTACAATCTACATTTCTCTCTGCAGTTGATGTATTCTAAATCAGTACACGCAATCTCAAACAGCAAGGAGCACATTTCCTATAGTTCCACTATATTTGTGTCTATGTATAATTTTTATTTTTGTTTTTATTCTATGAAAAGGGCTCAATTGTAAACTATAACATCAAACATCAAATCTTGAATAATTATCCATTCCAGAGGATTTGGTAGCTGTAAAAATACTTTTCTTTCCTTCCTTGTCATGGATTACATTTCCTTCATACATTATTAATGAAGTTAAACTACTAGTAACATGCCAAATGTGCTGCATAGGAGATTTGTGCCTAATCCAGCACAAAACAGGCCCAGTCACATAATGATAGAAAAAAAAAGAACAAATGTCAACAGTTTCACACTGGGACTAGATTAAGCAGACCATACTTACTGATTCCTTACACAGGGATTATCTCACTTTTAGTGCTATGAGAAGACAAGCCACACTTCTATATTATTAACACAGAACTGTACCTCAAAAAGATACAGAGTCCCCAAATCTGCTTACAGATACACACATAGAAACTGCTGTTTATCAAACATCACAAACTCTTTTAGATGACAGATGCCAACCAAGATATTAATAGTAATATCTATCAAAAAAAAAAAAAAGCCCTCTTACTGCTTTAGGTCTCAATCCAACTTTCAATGGAATTTGTGGATAACCCTTAAGAGGATATTACATCCAATTAGAGTCCAGCTGAATCCCAATTAAATGAAAATAACTGGTGTCTATGCTGTTTACCTTGCTACCATGGAAAACCTCCTTTGGCTTAGGATCCAGATCATATCAACAGCTAACATGTATTAGCCTGATAACCAAGGTGCTCACTGAGGGCAACAAAACTATACTAACCCTTAAGTATTTACAGGACCAAGCATTTGGCACAAAACTGCCTGACAACTAAGCAATAATAATGTCCAAACAGAACAGAATTTGTGGGCTTTGATCTATCTATAAGGTATATTCACTAAACTCCCTAGGTCACAGGCAGATGTTTACTCAGATAACATAGGTAGGGTTTTGTAAGATGAAGAATATTGCTCTAAGATGCATACTGCTCTTTCAGGAATCCTGAAGCCATGACAGACTGCAGAGCCAGTAAAAACTTGCTTTGTCATTTCAGATTTGTTAAAAATGTTCAAGGAGTAGCTGCCCCAGCAGACTAGGCAAGATCAGGTGTCATCTGTCTGCACCACGCTTCACTTTATGCTGGATCAGGTATCGTCTCTGCTACCGCAGCTGGCATTGGGCTGGTAGCAACAGCACAGCTTGTGCCGCGCCTGGCTCAACACAGCACAACTGAGCGCACATGCTGATCCAGACCTAATTAGCATTAGCAAAGATCTGGCAGGAAGGATTGTTGAATCACAAACTAAATTTGCAGCTCCAAGTTGCTCTTTTACAGGTAAACAGGCTTTAAAAACAGCTCTCTCTTCCAGCTTTAGCCCTGTTCAGTCAGATCTATCTAATCTCTAGAAGTTACCTTTATCAAAAGTCAAAACATTACATACATGCTGTATGCAGGTTTTCCAACCTGGGTCACTTCAGAAATCTAGACAGGAACCTATAGCTCAGTGACAGCACAAGGGCAACTTATTACCAATAAAGGCATGCTTTAAGCCAATTTCAACAGCACTTACAGATAGACATCCTATAATTGGCCTGCCATCTATCCAGGGGAAAAAAAGACCAGTCTGCTTAGGGTTCAACGAAATGCACTGGAATATATAGTTCAAATAATTAAAAGCAAAAGAGAACTTATTCATCACACTGTACATTCATTCTGAACACTTTTCCATAAGCAGAGAAAATCCAGTGAGCAAAAAGAAACTAGGAGGTTATCATGCATAAGCTCCAAAGCATTAGTAAATCCAAATAATTATATAGTCACTAGCACATAAAAACTAATTTGCTCACTAAGAGCCTGGATTTATACTCCCTTACCAACAGCATGAATCATTGCAGTCATGAGAACCCATGCCTTTAGTTCCTTAGGGCCTTCCACCAAAACCCATGAAGAAAACAATACGTTGTGTCTGTCAGACCTTCCTGTGTTTCTTCTGCACGCACACACACACAACCCCCACGGCAGAAACTGAATGGGAAATGCTGGAGGCAGAAATAACCAAAGTATATGTTCGGGAGAGATGGCTGGGATATGTCAATCTCTTCTTTGTAAAGAAATAATCCACAGACAGCTAGGAAGTGCAGCAGACTATCTCCATGGAGCTCCTCCAATCCATACCAGGCTTAACATTTGTTGCTCTCACAGCACTGTAGACTGTGTAGTTGTGGAGCTGTTCTGCTGGAGCTTTCTGCAAATACCCCGTGAAATGCAGTTTCTCACTGCAGAAGGGGGCCCACGAGCAAAATTTTAGTCAGCATCAAGTTCTTTCCACAGCCTATGGATATGTATTAGTTCAGCCCTTTTCCTCTCTAGTCTGGGGCCTTGGATTTCCCTAAGCTCTGTTTGGACCCCACAGGCAGCAAGAAATTATGCTTCTGAAGAGGCTGAATGTGAAGGTTAGGGAACATTCTAGCATAAAGGTTTCCTGCTTTGCAAATCTCATTGAACTACATGACTCCATGGTGTTGTCTAAAGAGGACATCAAACAAAAAATTTCAAGTTCACATGACTTTTCTGGCACACTTTCAGTTACTAAAATACTCATTTTTGATCCCATGAAATGTGTTATGTATGAAATGTTGGGCTTCAAAGCAATATAACACTATGAATTGCATGCTCAGCTTCAGTAAATACTAATTCATAATTGCAGCCTATGCTTTACCCAGTTTCAAAGTAGTTATCAAGTCAGAAAACAATCATTACATTTCATTCAGTAAAGAGAACACATCCCAAATGAGGTGTCTTTAAAGAAAAGAAACAGGACAACTTGCACTGACAACATTTATCCTTTGTACTGTGCAAAGCTCTCCTGATTCATCACCTATTCATCTGCCGCAGCCACATTACTGGCCTACATCTGTTCACATCTTAAATCACAGCCTTACTGCAAACTCTCACCAGTTATGTTCCCTTGGTAAAGTACAAGTCCCGTTCCAAAATGGTCTACTGGAGGGAGATCTAGGAAATACTGGAGGATTAGAGTATAAAAACTCCTTTACTTTTTCTGTTTTAACTATAATTAGGGAAATAGCAATTATTTCTTTAATTTGTTGTATTTAATTTTTTGTTTATTTGTTTTAGGCACTTCAGATCAGAAAGGCCCAAGAGCAGTATTCTGTTTTAAAGCGGAGAGAGGCAGTTTCTAGTATTACTCCATTCTGGAGGAAAACAGCTGAAGTTCAGGACACTGGCCTTAATTCATACTTCTTTTTTAAAAAAAAAAACCTCTGGCTTTCTCCTGCATATATCTAGGTCTGCTCCAGGCATCATGCAAAAATCTTGTAAGCAAATACCTGTCAGTCATGACAGCAATCATTATCTGTAATAAAGGTAGAATATTATGAGTAAAACAAGTTTTATCTGCTAATATGGAAAACAAACTAAATGGCTACTTACTGAAACACATGGGTGGAGGGAGCTAATAGATGTAGGAAATAGATGAACAACAATATCTTCTGAGCTTTGTAGGCTTGTAGAATTTCACTACCATTCAATTTTTAGGCCTTTAATCAGTAATTTTGACATGTGTACACAAGGTTTTTGGCAACTTAACTCTTGAAAAGAATATATACATATACTTAGTGATGTACAAAGATTTTCCCAAGGAGAACAATAGGGAACACAGGATCCTAAAATCAGAGTACTTAATATTATCAGCCTATATATTTGTGTCCCAGAGTTACAATGCCTTGACCCAAAAGCTTTCCTGAGGAATTCTCATTGTACCACATATTTGAACCATTCTCTGTTTAAGTAAGTCATTCCAGAAGAAAGAGGGAGCTGTTTCATTTTTCCTGGTTCGCTCCATTCTCCCTAAGACACAAATAACAGAGGCAGAGGCAATCTTCACACTTTCCTCAAAAGCAACAAGCAAGACCACATGTGCAAATAGACCAGAACAGGTTCTTTGCTTGAAGGGCTGCTAACAGTTCCATAAGGGGCAGGAAGAGCCCCATGAGTCTTGTAGGAGAATAGGTTTTCACTTGTGTTCCAGGTAACATTTCCATATCAAAAGAAAAAACAGGAGGTTTGCAACATTAGAAACCTACAAGAAAAGAATGTCTATTTGTTGATGTCTGGTTTATGTTTTACACAGACCAATAAATTAAGCCAATGAATGTTTTACAAGTGTGATGTTAGTATTCTGTAAAGGATGTTTCTCCATTAGAAAACCCTGATACTTAAAATGGATTCAGAGGGACTAATAAATTGGTCCAGGAGGTGTTAATCAATAATATAAATGAATAACCAATGAAAAACTGCCACTAGTATGCCAAAGGGGAAATCATCCAAGAATGAAATCGGTGTAATAATACAAGCGCATTGTATCCTTCAACAAATACATATAAAGCATACTGGATAGAGACCAATTCCCAGTACAAAACCATGGGCTCCCTTAGACAGCTTTAAAACACCTAATTCTATAAGGAATGTTTTCCTGATTGTAAGCACTTATAAGTTGAATTCAAAGATGCACATATGCTGTGCTTGTGCACTAGATATTTTGTTTAAATTTTGTAGGATTCCCCCCCCCCCGCCATGTTTAATTATTCCTGCAGACAGCTTTTTGCCAGAGCTCTGAACCCTAGAGGAAAATCCCTGGAGATTTACATGAAAAAAGCTGGCGTTCCCTCTTATTTGCCTATTGAACACACGCACAGTGACAGATTGTTTGGATGGGCAAAGCCTGTCCTGTTTTAACATCTGAAACATCTGTCCAAGATCCTCAGACGGTCTGCATGCATTTACAAAGCTCTGACTTTAGTCAGGTTTATAATACTCATTTTAGCTTTCTACCTCTTACAGTGCTGCCCATAGCTTCTGCAAGAGTTGAGCTTGCTGTTTTTGCAACTCAAAATTCCCTCTCAGGCATGAGCCACTACTCTCTGAAGATCATTTGGTTGTCTGTTTCAGACTTCTGGTAAAAACCCACAGAACACCTGGCACAAATTTTTGTTATATTTGAAATCAAAGAAGATGCAAAATCTATATATGAATATATATACGCTTGAAGTTATTTGAATTGCTTCTTTTGATGACAGAAGAAGCTGAACTACATCCATCATATTCTAAGAGGAAGGAAACAAATGAGCTAACATCATCTAGGATTATTTTTGTTCTTTGTATTAATCCTTTCCCAGCACCACCACCAAACAATCACTGGCTCATTTGGCCAATCACATCTTCACATTCTTCCATCCAACAATGCTAAAGGAATTACCGTCATGAAACTGACTGCAGGAGTTTTGACTCCAAATTGGCAATACTGACGCTGAATATTTGGATTATCAGGAAAACACGGGTCAAAAATGCTTGAGATGTCCAGAAAAATTTTACACCTTGCAAGAGCTGAGGACTGCCATACTTGAAAGTTTTATCTTCCATGAAACCTCAATGGCTACTTTTTGCCAACGCTTGGGCAATAAAACCCACAGCAAACATGATCTTTTTCAGCAAACTTGATCCTTTAAAGCTTCACACAAGAATGTTATAGCCCAAGTTGTCAAAACTCACTTTCCTTGTCTTGAAAATCACTGAGAAGCAGCTTGTCTAAAAAGGGACTGCTGGTATACAAAGCTCTAAAGACGGTCTCATGTCTAAAGCTGCTAATCTTCTCGTGAGGGACAAATATCTTTCAGAGCAGCACTGTAGTTCTGCAGGTACTGATATGCAATACTTATCTCAGCACCATAAAACCATATCACTGCTGAAGTCAGTGAAGATTCAAATCTCAGATTTTTTCAGAGAATTTGTGCCTGTACTGTTCATTCAGCAACGGACATCACCTCTCTTCGTAACGGATCTGACAGCTTCTCTGCCTTATACTAACACATTTCTTTTTAAATCTGATATTCCTTTGGGTCACATAGGTGTGGTAGACTATCTAAGAACAGGGAGCAAATAATAAGAAAACCAAAATGATAGAAACAAGTCCCTTACGCATCTAAACTAGGTATACCAGGCTGTTGATCTAAACTCCCCCTGCCTTACCCTGTCACCCTGTTTTGTGTTGTTTCCCACTCATACCCAACACATCAAATTATGTGGCAAGATCCCCACTGGAGAGAGCTTGGCCTTAAGTCTAAGCTGTCTTTTCATTGTGCCTGCTCAGAGGAGAAAGGTTGTAGCAGCAGCAGTTTTATCCTGTATTCACGTTTGCTCTCCTTTATCCCTGGGCTAGTCCCATGCACAGTAGTTCACACCTAGGTTCATATGGACTCAGAGTGCCCTTCTGGCAGCCAGGAGTTCCTATTGCATTGAAATGTTGCAGCCTACTCACTTTTGCTCAGGAAAGGGTGCTTATGCAGCACAGCAAAGCAGAAGCCTTCTGAGACAGTAGGAGTGCCATCCTGGTGACCTTCTGTCAACAGAGGGGTCTTCCAGCCATGGGTTAAGCCAACATTACAGTTACTTCACACTACCAGGTAGCTGAGCTGGAGACCTGCCTACCCATCTTTTCTGCAGTCTAGGAAAAAAACCAATAATAATAAACAGGAGGCCTTTGACAGGCAGCACAAACAGAGTATGTTTTGTCAGTAACGCCATGTAAATCTAGCAACAGATATGATATGTTGACAGATATAATAATGTGCAGCAGGAGCACAAGTGTGTCTAGCCCTCCCACAGGTATCCAGCAAGCTTTTCATACTCAGATCTGCAGCAACTGGACTCATGTGGCAGGTGCAGGAGGTTTTAAGATTGCTCCTGCATCCCTGCTGCTCACAGTGATTTGCTGGCTTTATTTCAGGCATTTACCAGACTCTGAGCCCTTCTAGGCTTGGAATTGATAACTGCTAGATTGTACACAAGAAGATGCTCATTAGGGTTGATACTACAGGAACATTGGCACTCCATGTTCTTAAAACTCTGTTCTTTCCCCATTTCTGGATTTAGAAATAAAGTTTAAAGCACATATTTCTACAAACATTGGTTATTATGGCTTCAAAATAAAACATAGTATAACAACGCACACAGGACACTCAAAATGGTGGATAAAATTCTCCAAGTCACAGGCTGAAAAAGGTATTCTATAATAATCATTATTTCAGTTGGATTTACATTCTTAGCTACTCATCTATCATTATAAAACAAAACCCAGTAGTGCTGTTTTTTTAACATCAATTATATTCAACATCAGTTATACAAATGCTCACTCAGAATTCCTGTTCTTACCAGGAAAAGTAATCATAGCCTTGCTTCAAGTCCTTTTTAGCAAATCTTTTAAGTCCTCTTCAATTCAAATTATTTTGCTCAACCACATACAGTATCTCAAAATCTGTATTAGTAAATTTGATTAGTGTCAATTCCGGCCTTCCTCAAAATTTTGAGGACTTCAGTGACTTGTACCTATTCAGAAATGTTTTCAGCCTTTATTAGAAAATTTAGCACAACATCATGGTTTACAGAATGAGTTTCTGCACTTATTTAGAGATGCCTCAGTAAGTGATAAGAAATCATCAGTTTGTATCATTCAGGAAATGAGAAAATTCACAGTTAGAATAAAGCAGTCCTCCCCAAGACCTCTAGGATGGCTGTTCTGTAGTATCCCATTACTCATTATTTGAGCCTACAATAGATAAATAACAGACCATGAACTCCAACTCCAACCTCTGCACAATTCAACACATACCTTTTCTGGGATCCCCATATAAAGCTGATTCACATTCTAGGTTTTAAAGACAGTATTTGACATAACATTACCATCACCTCCCTGCTTCCATTTTTACTAATTAACGTGGCTTCTTAAGGGTAATAAATGAAGCACATCCATTATTTGGGATGTGACTCTATATACCTTTCTGAATATGTATTTGTCTGAAGTGCCCACCTGCACATATATTCTTCAAAAGGCATTCACATGTCTAACTGCTATCTTGATTGCTCTTTCATCACCTTTGCAAGCCTTTGCCACCATTTTTATTTGACACTTGCAATTCAGGTTTCAACTGCACCTGATCTGCAGTTTGCCCCCCAAAAAATGCAAGGGAAACCAGTGTGAAACAATCAGCCAAATAGTCAACACATTATCTACAGCTGAAGCCTATTAAACTGGTAAAGTCAGCATGAATAAGGACCTCCAAAATTTGAACACCTTTATCTTGTAGCTCTGCCATAGAGACCTCCATCAGAGTCTTAAGCAAAATAGACTATCACACCCATTATCTGCAAAAGTACAATAATAAAGCTACTCCTACCTCTCAGCCTACAAGCAGCTTGGCAGCTCCTACATGAGGCAACATAACAACATTCTCAGGCAGCATTTGGGCAAGTTCTGAGAGCAACAAAGCTCGACACATCATGTGATACAGGAACTCACAGCACTACAGCACCACCTCAGCATGGTGCTGGACCCACACTTATGTGGTCCCATACCTCACTGATACAAAGAAGCTGCTCCCAGACTCAGCTCATTTAGTTCTTGCTCAAGTTGGACAGCTGGAAAGTTTACCTATTTACAAGAATTGAGCAGATGCAAACTTCTAAAAGTTGCATGTAATAAATAACTAAGCATGCAACTTTTAGCCTTGAAATTAGGGGATTTTCTGAACGAACTTGATACACTGTTACAAGTTCTAGCAGATTTTTCTTGATAGAAAGGCAGAAAAATTAACAAGGAAGTTTGTTGATGCTGTTTTGTTTATATTTAACGTTAAGAAGCAGTTAGACCATCTATTAAGGGCGACCAGTTTCTTCCAGTCCTTCTACTTGCATACTTACCTACCACAGACAGGCAGGTAATTCCTTCAGCTACTGCTTGTTTGCTGTCATGGGAGAAGTAGTGATATAACCAACTCTTCTTACAATCCCTCCCTAATTTGGTAAGTGATTAATCACCAACAAGAATGATGTCAATGCCCAGCTCTTCAGTGGATTACGTTATCACTACAATACTTTACACAGCTAAATTCATGTGTGGTTCAACTCACACTTCACTTAAATATTCAGCTAATGAGAGCTTTCCTTTGGATACTCCTTGCTGTAACAGCAGTCTTTCCAGATCACAGGAAACATCTACAATCACTTTTTAACTCTACAGTAGACTAAGTGATTGAAGTTTTTCAACCACCTACATTATCCCAACTGTAAGCAGTTACTTCCAAAGCAACAACTAAAAAGAAGTAAAAATAAGGTAAAATTTGGACATACATCAAGACCCTTGCAAGATCACCCATATCTCTCTCCCTGCCAAGTCCCCCACTGCACACGTGTTGAACTGAACTTTGCTCCGAAAAGTAAGGTTCATGTAATGACACTTGTTAATTAAGTCTGTAGTAAGAGCATCTGTCTGAAAAATTCAGACCATCTCAGCACAGCTAGAAACATTTGGGGCCTACACTTGGTGTGCAGTCTTTGTCACACTCTGTGGTGGTACAACCACAGCTACCCCAGTACACATACCCCTTTCCCTCCCCATCCCCAGCCACATTACGATTCTTTGAGCAACCTAAAATACTCATTCATTATACACTCTTTGAAAATGAATCCCAATGAGATTATTTGACTGATTCAGTCACATTAAGTTCATGCTCAGAGGCCTAACATGCTATCCATTCTCCATCATTTAGAGCAACCAAAGGGAAGCATTTCAATATCTTTTCTTCAAAAGACATTGTCCACATTATTGAGGAACAAGATTATCCCTCAAAAATAGCACTTCTTGAAGTCAAATTTGAAAAAAAAAAAAATTCACTGCTCTACATGGCAGAACTTTGGTCACTACAAAACATCCAAGCAACATAGAATTGACCCCTAAAAGCCAGCATGACATTCTGACAGTGATGCATTGCTGTTCCTTATGTCAAGGGAGAGCGCACATCTCAACAGCTGGCTGATGCAGGAATTGGACACACATCCTTTTGCTGGAATACAACCTTCTTACAGCCATTGCCTTCATTCCAGCCTGTCAGGAGAATTTCATCCACTGCACCCAAACATATTGCAAGTGTTTTGCCTGTTTGGGGAAACAGCAAGTTTTCGTTTCCTCACAGAGTGCAAGATGCAGCCCCAGAGAATCTTCCTCACACATGAAGCATTCATAGACAAAAACATAATAATAAGCAAAGCAACAAAAGAGTAAATAGATGTGGTTTTTAAAAAGCTGACTTAACTTTATGGGACACTTTCTCCCTTAAATATTCAGAATTAAGATTCTATGTAGAATTTTTCATAAATTTAGTTTGATATGTTTAAAACACATAATTTATGACAACTATATTATGAAAATGCAGAAAGCATTTAAAAGTTGTTGAATATTGAAATGTAAATCTCAGAGTTCCTCATCTTACAAAGTTAGTCTTTTTATGTCCATAAAATATAGTTCACTGTTAAATATTTTTTAGAAAACAGAGGACAAATCCCAGTGTAATCTTTAGACAATGTTATTTCAGATGTTTAATGCCTGTAAAATTATAGTTGTGCCTGGTCCTAAACTTGAGGGTCTTTCAACATTTCCATTATAAGAGCAGTTTTTCAGGGGCTTATAACAACCAGAAAAATTTGATTCAAGATGCATTTGGCATAAGAATGTTCAGACTGAAATACACCAAAAAGTTGTGCGAACAGATATGGGAAAGTGCATTTTCCTCTGAGCATGGGGTCCAGGATTGATCTCCCTCTAAAAAGATGCTATTTGCACTTTCAAAATTCATATCCATATCATTCACATATGTAGGATCAGTTTCAAGAGAATAGCAAGCAACCTGCATTTCTACCTGTCTGCCCTGTAAGTCTGCACTGGGCAACCAAAGAAAAGCCCTTGCTTCCTACATTCAAGACATAGTCCTGGAGAAACTCAAACAATATTTTAACACGTCTAAAAGAATAACAATAAAAATGAGCTCCTAAAAAGCANGGAAGAAAAAAAGGTGGAGTGGGGAGAGGGGGGGGGGGGGGGGGGGGGGGCGGATAGGCAGAACAAACAACAAAAAACACACACCTCCTAAAGCCTGTTCCTAAAAGGTTTTCCTAATACATAATACTATTTTAAGGTAAAAATAAAAACTATTTACATACTACATACTGAATTACTATTTTTTAATCCGCTATGGAAAAGAATAAGAGGATAGGCCACCCTGATGAGGCCTTCCTGCTGGTCTTGGGCAAAGGAATAAGGTAAATTGAGAAGCCGGATCCGATCCTAAAAACTCTTTTCAACAACATGAGACTTTGGCAAGAGCAAAGGGAGAGGCTGGCTGGTTATTTTAGCCAATGCACATGTGCTACTGCCTGCAGCTCACAGCTGCTGAATTAGGCAGTGGGAGCAAAAAGACACACAGGCAGGCATCTTTAAGCAGAAAAAGATAGAAGCAGCAACGTTTGGATTCGTATTTCAAATGCACCAATATCCAGCAGCTCTCCAATCCAGCGTTCCAGCAAGCAAGTACCACTCTGCTTTCACTGTGCCCAGTCACAAATTAAACAACAGAGAAGTGTTTGCCCACTTCACAGTATGGCACCCTAGAAGACTGCCAGCTAGGTTAGGATTAGGGCTGCCGCTGGCTCTGAAAGTCTAGGGCAAAGAGAAGCAGCTGTGGGTGAGAAGAACATGGGTGCCCAAAACCAGACATCCTCGTTCATCCTCTCTTGTATGTTTTGAGTACAGTGAAAACCTACCTTCCAAATATTAGACCTATAGCATGGTGGAGAGAAAGTTAATCCTCCTCACCCCGCGCCATTCAGAGTTTACAACAGAACTGAAGAGGTAAAATGCACAGAAGTGTGACCAAAAAGTCCACAAAGAAAAGAAACAGCAGGGATAATTATAAATACCCGCCTGTAATCTGACTATAAGAACAACTTGAGTACCAACCAAATCATACTAAAATCAGCAGGAGACCAGGACAAGAAGGTGGGGCTCAGCTCAATTATTTTGTGCTGTTTAACTTTTACCAGTTTCAAGCACCCTTTACAAACATCCATCTTTCCTTCCCCAACAACAGCCCAATTATATTATACTTGTGGGTTCTGCTAAAGAGAAGCAGTGGGTCTGCCAAGAAGATCCTGATCAGCGCTATGTGAGAAACACAAGTCATAAACAAAATTATCTTTTTCCACTATTTCTGGACCTGTGCTCTAGACAGCAACAGTCATCCAACTAATGCTCACATACCTCAACAACAATCACATATGACATGACTTTTCTTTCCCTCTGTCTCTGCCAGGAGGTTTCCATGGCATGAGATATACTTGGGACATAAGCAGGTAGCTCATCTCCCACCCTTTTATCTGAAGCCAGCAAAGGTATTTTAACAAAACGTACAGACTCTCTACTATTCACAGCTAGCATTTAGATCTCTGCCTTTTTGAGATACATATCAATACCAAGACACCTACTCAGCAAGAAGTTCCTAGTCTTTTCCACAAATTAGTATGCTGTCACAGAAGGAAAAAAAATGAGAATGACTATTTGAAAAAGCAACTCTAAATTTTGCCATTTAGAATGAGATGCAAATCCAATTCAAAACAGCCACTGAACTGTCTGAAATGAAGTCAAATGAAAACATAGCCCCAGATTTTGCTATGTTGTTTGGAGTTTTGAGGGCTTTCTTGTTGTTTGGTGTTTTTTTAGGGGGTGAAGTATGTGTTAATTTTTAGTAATATAATCAAAATGCTTCTTTTACACTTGTGAACAACTTAAAACCTAGTGGGCAGTCAAGATTCCTTTTGTTTCAGTAGATAGCTGTCCAAATTCTGTTTTCCTCTTCCTCCCCCTGGTCCTTTTCATCATCAGATTATTATGCTTTATCAGACATAAATAGCAGTACAGTAGCTAAGTCTCCAGTTATTTATCATATTTCTCAGTAGCGAGAAACTTAAGATGGCGTATATTTCACTAACAACAAATTTAAAATACTATCTCTGTCATTTTATACAGTTAAATGCATATTTTATATGAAAAAGCCTACATCCCTGCTGTACAAGAGTACTGTAACAGACCCCTATGTCTACAGGATCTTGTAATCACGTACTGCACATAGTCAAGCATGAAGAAAGGCTTATGTGCCTGAAAGCTTGTCTGTTTTATCCTTCTATCCCAACTCAGCTGCCTGACTGGCAGTAAAGGTACATTTGTTTAGGAGAGACAGCATACCACCACTATATATAATCAAGTATAACTACCAGCTCCTTGCTTCTCTATGCCTTTTTTTTAACAGCTGATTTTTTTTTTTTAAGGTGTAAAGTTCCTTCTTTAATTGAGAAATGCCTTTCTATTGCAAAAACAAACCATCTGGAGGTCTCCGTATCTCTTGAAGCATCCTCTACACCTTCTCCATTAACTGACCTCAATTAATCAATACTCAATTTACAATTTTTTTTCTTTTTGAGACAAGCATGGGTACGTACTACACTTCTGCACAGTAGCAGCTGAATAAAACACAGGAGCATACTGAATCTACAGAGTCTTGAATTCTGTGAATCTTCAGAAATACAAGTAGAATCATGACAGCCCATGCTCAAAGAAGCTAGAACCTGAATATGAATGTATCTTCTGTGTGATTAAATACATCTGTACTTGTAAAAGTAGCATCCTGAAAATACAATGGAATGATATCAAAGAAAACATGGAGGATGAACAGGAAAAGGATTAATAAGTATGGAGTCTACAGAGAATAAATGCCAGCAACAAGTTAATCACAGAAATATGATGTCCTTAGAACTCTTAGAGGAATCACTGCATCAGCTTCACGTTGAAAACCAGACTTGAACACAAACACACACACTCCCCAAGACAGACTCCATCAAGAAACAGAACAGGAGGGAGCAAGGAAAACAGTTATTCTGGGTTCACTCCGCTTGGAGCAACAAAATGACTTGTTTCTCTGAAACTGTTTATGCATTACAAAAAAAAAAAATACATTCTTCTGTGGTACAGGGCTACAAAGCACTTGACTTCAAGTGTCAAATTATAGAAGTTTGAAGGAAAAAATAGCCTCAAAAATCACCATGGACAAAGATGCTTGAGGACGGAACATATGTGACAGCCTCACTGATCAAGAAGTGCCTCAGGATGTTCTGTGACAGGAAGTACAGAAGTCCAAGTATCAAGGTTATCCAAGAAGTGTTCAATTCCATGTTTTGCAAAGTACAACACGTAATTCACTGTAAATTACACATCCTTTCAGCATATTTTTACTTGAGATGCTGCTACATTCACAACTGATTTCACCATTACAGTTTGCGTGGATACCCTTTGGGGATTGTTTTGGTCAAAAGATGTCAGTCACCTTCTGGTTAACACTGCTCTATCCAAAGCTTCCAGGACATTTGCAAATAATATATATATACACACACTCTAAAATGTTTTTATTTTGTACCTGGTGTCTGATAGGGATACTGTACTTGGAAACAAATATTTACATCACAGTGCCTACTCAAACTAAAAAGGGATAACTGGCTTTTACATAACATTTAGGTAGCATATGATAAAGTCAAATGCTCAGTCTCCCATGCAAGTCCACAAGAAAATTTTAAGAACTCAGATTTGAGGTATATATACCTGTGCTAAAGAAACCTTAAGGGCTTAAGTAAAGCATTACAATCTGCAAAATTGAAGCGTTCCTGAAAACCTTCATCTTTACCCAGAAACAAAAGTTTAGTAGAAGATAGTTTTAATGCAGTCAGTACACATTCACCTACTATGTTAAGATACACAGTTGTATAGAACACCACCAAAATTAAAACAGGACAGAAGAGACAGGTACCAAGACATTACACTGTGTAGTTTGGCCAACTTTGATTTTAGTATGCAGTAGATGCTAACTACGAGAACAAATCAAAATTGAAAACCAAAACTATTTTTCAAGTAAAGCCACAGTAATTTTTTTTCAGAATATTCCAAGTATTCTTGGCTGCAAAATCTCTTCTGGCCAAAAGACTGAGTAAAAGTGAACCAGAAAAGCAAATTATAAGTATGCCTGGTAGGATACCAGATTAAAGGAACTGCACTTTCTGTTGCTGGGAATTACCTAGAGAAGCACGCATCCTTGTTTTACTTTTGGCCTGAGTGCCTCCAGTAGCCTGTATTGCAAACCCTTTTTCATTCAGCAATCTTAACACATTTTAAACAGATGTATCATCAAATGTATTACATGCCAATCTGTTTATCATTAAAATGAAAAATCAATATGTCCAATTCAAGCATAAACAGGAGTTGAATGTTCAAGCTGTCATTGAAGATGACATAATTATAGAATATGATTTGTACTTGGCAAATCATTATATCCTGAAAATGACAACAAACAGTAGCAAAAAACACTTTTCACAGAAAATCAGTATAGTGCCACTTATAGCCAGGGAATTATTTTTATGAATGCAGAAAGATACCAATACAGCCAAAAAGAGCAATGAGAAAACAATCACTGTTTAATTTAATCATTATGTCTGTTTAGCTGATGAGAGAACATGTAGCTTTATGTTACTGGGCTGAGTCCAGATTTTTATTTAAAACAGGAGTACTGAAAATAAGAACTTTGAAAAATACTATGAGGTTTCTGTTTTGAAAAATACTATGAGGTTTCTGTTCTGGACCATTAATTTTTCAGTCAAATCAAACTATCATTTAACTGAATCCTGATGCTAGAACTTGGATTCTACATGAAAAATTTGAAACTAGAGCACATAGAATAATTTGTTATGTTGAGCTGTTCAGTCCAATATGTCTAGGAAAAAAAAGTAAGCAAACTCAAAATAAAATAAGTCTACTTTCTGTGATGACACAGAACTAATAACAAAAGGAAACAAAACTTTTTCCTGGCCAAGAAGCTAAGTCATTAACTACTATTTCTTTCTAGCAGATGGTTAATTTAAAAACACACTTGTAAAATGACAGAAAATACTCAGGAGGAACACAACATCTATCCATACTACTTGCAAGAAAAGAAGTTTCAAAGGCAACTAGCAATTTTAGGAATCCTCTTCAAGCCAGTACAAAAAAAGCTTGGCTCTCAGGAGAACCAGAGAACAATTTCCGAAAGAAGAAATCTATCTCTAAAACTGTCAAATCAAATATTTTAAAAGTATGGGGATAGAGCAGAGGCCCACTTCACTGCCATACTCTTAACTTGATACCAAAAGGAGAATTTCACTTCAGAAAAAGAAACAGTAGTTATTCACCTCTGGTTTTGAATTACAAGTTTCAGAACCCTCCAAGCCTGGCACTTTTGGGGCTTCAATTAATGTTTTGCTCCTTCTTGTGCATCTCATGATTCTGATTCTGTCCCACTACTGAGGCACCAGTTAACACCAGCTGCAAAATGAAAGATAAATAGTCCCTCCATGTCATTCAGCTAATCAGCTGTGAACTTTTTCAGACAGACAAGAACATGCTGAAAGTGCATGGCAGGCTTCAGCTGGGGAGCTGAAAGTATCCTGGTTCTGCTGAACAGTTGACAGCTTCTATTTGCACGTGAACCAAAGCATCTCAGTCTTAAAATAGCCTTGGTACACCAGAAACCATCTAAGATTTCAAACAACGATAGAGAAGTCAGTATGCTGCTAGGTCATAAACATTAACAAAAACCCCAAATCCCCATTTATTTTTCCTAATATTAGTCCTATAGAGTAGGAAAAAAGGTAAGTGGGTGCAGGTTGAGGGGAGAGAGTGAGAGTGAAGAAGGAAAAAACCCCATTATTCTAATTACAGTTTAATCATTTGTGTTCTTCTCCAGTTAGAGAGTTCACAGCTGCAAGCCATCAAAAAAATTGGCATTTTTATTTTACATGTAGAAGAAAATATTAGGCTCCTTCCCATGTAGTGGTCAGCTAGGATAACAAATTAAAAGTAACACTGTTATCCTAATTAGATGTTCAGGAAGAGTAATTTTTATAATGGTACCACTCCACAGTATCTTTATTTCATCGACACTAATAAGAATATTAAACACCACATCTACAGATTATACCAGAAATATCAGATGTTAAGCACTTAAGCACTAATTTTGACATGTCTAAACCTACTCTTACTATTACATGTCCCTCCTTCTCCTCAGGTCTTTTACAGACCTGAAGGGTGCATTCTAATATCTAAATTACACATACATTTAACAAACCCTAATCAAAGATACAACAGTAGATACTCAATTAATATTCTAACCTATAAGCCAAACAAAATTATATCCAAACAGTATGTGTTTCTTTTATCTAGTAAGAACATGTAAACATACTTTAACCTCAAAAAGCACTTTTGCATACTTGAACAGAAGTTATTGTATAATATAACTGCTCAATGATTTAGAACTCCAAGGTTTGTTAATAACCTTTTAAATACAAACCAGCTAATATAAATTTAAAGTTTCCTAATACACTAAAATTCATATGCACTTTGTTAAAAAACACTATCTCCCATGTTACTGCTAAAACTAGTTCTGTCTAGCCTTTAGGAAGAGAACAGTGATGAGTTCGACATATTTAAGACAGGGAAAAAAAATAAGAAGGGATAAAGCTATTTTTTCTGTTACTTCCTTCGTTATAAAAATACAGCATAATTCTCTTGTGTATGCATTTACACATATGCAACATCTTAACGCTATTAAGTGGGAAATGTAGCAAGCTGAACGCACTTAGTACCATGACAGAGAATCCAATAATAATTGGGGGGGAAAAGAAAAAAAAANTGCACTTAGTACCATGGCAGAGAATCCAATAATAAAGCCAGAAAGGAGGAAAGAAGACCTAGTTTACCTTTCTTTCTTGGGGGGAAAAAGAAAAAAAAAAATAAAGAAGAACAAAGAGTTATTGTACCAATGAGCAGAACAAAAGACACCCTAAAACCCCCAGGCACTACCTTCCCTTGAAAATTTTGTGCCAACTAGAGAGCTACAGAAACAATAGCACAAAACAGGAAACTCAGCATCTCAGATCTACAAAAAATTGTCAAAACTAGGACTAAAAGAAGTCACGAGAAGTTTTACACTCAGTAGGAATATTTGTTAGCTAAGACCAGTCCACAGGCTTTTTTACCTACCACATCAACCTAGTCTGCTCCTTAAACACACGTGTACTTCCTAGCTCCCATTCTTTCATTATTAGCCAGTCAGAAAACATAGTTAATATCCCACCAGCAAGGACAGGCTGGTCTTCTTCAGCTTGTACAATGCAGTTTCTAGAAAATGTGACCTAACGACCAGTCACACAGTAAAGCCATCTGAGAGAGAGAAAAATAGGCTAAGACATCAGCTCTATGGATTTAAGGTATCCACAGCATACCTTCTTGAACTGAGTTACTTGTCTTTAAAGACCCTTTCTGGATATGAACTTAAAGCCTAATTCAGCTCATTATTAGGAACTACTTAGAATTGTAAGTAACTAAACATTACCTCACTGGAAGAGAAAAAATTTGCAGCAAATATCAAATCCATCAAAAGAGAGAGCAGCATCAGATTTTTCTAGCAAACATATTCCACGCCCATATGTGTGCACACTTAGGCTAACATTAGGGACAGAAAAGAGACAGGGGGTGAAGAGGAATTGTTAAAACCAACTCTACCTCTGCAATATATTTTTGGGATGGAGCAAAGATTCTCTAAGCCTTCAGCTTCCCAAGACAAACAGACTCTAAACTCCCACAGAAATAGTCCTCCCAGAGCTGGTATTTAAAGTGCCAACACCTGATTGGGGTTAACAGGTGTTAGGAGTTATGGAAATGGTGCTGTTGATTACTGCTGTGTGTGTTTTCCTCTTGCACTCACACTTTCCTCTCACTGTCTATCATAAGACCAGTATTTTTGATTGTCTGTAACAATGCTAAATTTTAACTGGTAAGGTAGTAGTTTTCTCTGTTGAAGAAGCATTCTAGAAAAAAAGTCAACCTTTGGTTAGCCAGTAACTTATCAAAACAAGAGAAAGAGAAAAGGTTTTTCTCTCTTTTAAAAAAATTACATGTTAAAAAAAAAGTCCCTAAGCAGCAACATCTAGCATATGGGGGAAGGCATGGAGGTCAGTTTTCTGTATCTCTAGGAAAATGCATAAGGATGAATAGTAATCCTTATGTAAACATCTCCAGAATGGGAACTGCTGTAAATGTGAAAGACCAAAAATCTGTAAAGCTGGTATAAGAGAGACAGACCAAAGAAACAAGGAGAGAATCTCAAAAAGTGAGTCCACTGGCAGAGTGATGGGATAGGAAGATCACAATCAACTCTGTAGTTCATTCTTCCAAGGACAAAAAATACCCTTCAGGAATACCTAAATGATATGAGGATGCCTTCCTCTCGTATTATCATATCACCTGCAAATGGAGGATTACTTATTGCTTGTACCTTAGCTAAGCAGGCATGACAAACAGCCTGAAAGTGGAACACGTTGTGTTTCATTGTGCTTCAGCAGATTAGGAAAACCCATAGACAAGTTTCCTAAAGAAACAGCCTGTCATTTGATACAGACTGGGCAGCTGCAGCCTCTGCTGCATGTGAACTGACATTGACTGGCATTCTTGGGTACCAGGCAGGGATGGAGTTTGGTAGACAGTGATGCTGCTGCCTATCATACCCATATCTGTGCCCACTGCTGAAATTTTAGCCTTTCCAGGCACTACAAATATCCCTACCTGCTTGTTCACAGGAAAACTTCTGCCATAGCAGCAGCTGTGAGTCGGCTTTAGTATCTGGAAATCTTTTTCTCTCACCCCCCTGTTTGTGAAGTGCTAAGAAGGAGCCCAGCTGTTCAGCATTTCATTGCTGATTTCTTTGGAAAGACCCGGAGAAGTAACAAGTGGGCTGCCTTCCTTCTCTGTTGGAGAAGAGGAGCCTTCATAACTGCAAAAAAAAAAAAATGAAAATCGGCTCAAGACTTTTCATTGATCCCTTGCCCTGTGTGAACTGAAGAATCTTAAATTCTTCACACTCACCGTATTTTGAGCCTCTCTCTTCTGTCTTGCAGGTCACAGATCTGCAGAGGGAGTGTCTCTGCCTATTACTCATCGCAGGGCTATACATAAGGCAAAGCCCATATTTCAGGCTTCTCATCTTTTTGCAGAGACAGTGCAGTCTGCTACTGAGCACACTCAGAAGAGATCTTATCATGCCTTTTAAAAAGATTTTCTCCCAAACCAAGCAAAGTGGGAGTGGCCAATGTCATCTATTTTCATGCCATGTTTTATAGCTCAAACATCAGATCACTCCTGCTGTAATGCAGTGTAAAGTGTGTTTGGAGGGAATGAGAACAAAGCAAAAAATTTGGTGAGGGTTTTTTTTCCTGCTTGCATATCAAAACCTTACATGCCATACTTTTGCCACAAAGCAAATGTTTGTGCTAAGTAAACTCCCAGCAATTGAGATTATAATGAAAGCACTAACAGCAATTTTTGTTGACCTACCACTCACTTATAAGCACAGGTATATTCAGTAGCTTTTAAAATCTGAGAAGGCAGAAATAACTCTCTGGCTGTTCTTATAATGCTGTGTTTCCTGAACCTCCCTTCTTTAATTTGGGCTTTCATTTCATGGCGAAGTAAGCGCCACAAAGTGTTTGTGGCCACTTGTGTTCCCACTGCTCTGAGGCAAAAAGAAAAATTAATTAAAATTAATTAAAAAAATTAATTAAATAGGCTGTGTGAAAATGTGTGGTCTCAAAAATCAGGAGGGAAAAACAATACCCAAAATGTGCTATAGCTGCTCAGTAACAGGCAGAGACAGAGAAATCAGCTACAGAAAGGTCCGTCTTCAGCAGTTTTTTGTCTGCCAAATTTAAAAGGTCTTTTTCTTTTCTCCCTGAAGTTTATATGGGGAATACATTCTTTTAAATAGCATGATGCTAAACAGAGAAAGGCAATATGATTCTTATCCCCAGAAACAGGGACATAAGTAAACCTCAGCCAGGATGATGAAAACCTCCAGAAAAAGGCCAGTAGAGAGCAGACAGGGAAAAAGTGAGACAGGAAGGTGCAGAAAGAGTTTGGTCATGAAATCAATGACTGTAGATACCACGAGCAACTCCTTAAATAGTTCATGGAGCATTACTACTTAGGCTCAACGGTGCAGGGATGACCCAGCAGAATGGAGAACTGGTTTATGTGGCATGCTGTCCTCACAGGTTTGTATCAACACCATCAGCAAAAGCAGCTGGAAAGGAGATTGCCTCTCACTGCACCAAGTTGTCCCCATGCTCAGCAGTGTGGTATAATGCTGGCAGAACAAGCAGGCACACTGTTTTCCTGTGAAGCAAGATTTCTGAAAACAAGGAAATGTGGAAGAGAAACTTGCTGGCAGGCCCTCCTGTTCTGCTTTCTTGCCTACTGGAGTGATTTGAGCACACTCATTATTCCCAAAATGAAATATTAAGATCTTACCTTTTCTTTTCAAGTCTGACCTCAAAGCCAGTGTTTCTTTTACCTGGGGGAAATTAAGACACTCCTACAGTGTACCTATAAACTTGTCTTTTAGTTTAGGGTTTGGACTCTGTGGGGTTTTTTAACCTGGCAATCTTTCCAACTATTCTACATTTTATTATACCCACATTCTGTTTCCAAACACTTTTTGGTAAGCTGTCCAAACATGCCTGAAAATATGGCTTTAGGTGATTGCCACCATGTCATCAAGAGACATTTTATCTAGCCTACCCCATTAAGCCAACTATAAATTTGAATAGCAGATCACATCATAAATTCCATTAGAACAAATATTTTTCTGAAAGCATTCAACATCTTCTCTGATGGAAAGTAGTGAAAGGGGAAAAAAAAAAAAGTAGGGAAGCAGCCCTCAGCTGGTGAAGAAAATTTAGCATTACGTTTCCAAGTGAAATACTTTTTAAATGCAGTGTCTAATAAGGAGCCAACACTTGGACACAGTGTATTACAGTGAGTAAGAGAGCTTGGCCACACTCCCAGACAGAGAGCGACCCACCGGGTGTTCCTGTCTTTGCCCTTTCTTGAGCGATTTCCCCAAATGCCGCTTAATACTTTAACCTTTCTAAAGCATGGAGACTTTCCAAAGGCTGGGACATGGCCTCACCTGCCACTCCAGCAGTGGGTTGGTAGGAGTGCTGCCAAGGGCTGCAGCCAGAGACCCCCAGTGGATCCGGGGGACTAGGGCTGGAGCGTTCCCTCCCTGCGATAGGGGCTACCAGGCTGTCCCAACTAAGCAGCTGGGCTGCTGTTAAGCTGTGTTTCTTTTGCTTTCAGCCAGCTCCTTGGGCACTGAACCCTGTCTTGACTCTGGCCACATCCCATCTCCTCACACCATAGAGGAAGGCAGTGGCAGGTGTCCCTTCCAACACAGGAGTGGGGCTCCACTAGGCTGGGCAAGATTTTCCCCTCCTCTCCCCACCCCACTGCCAGCAGGGGACTTTTGATACCCTTCATTGCTGGATGGGTGTGCATATGTCCCAGCCAAGGGCCAGGAGGCACAGTAGTGACAACCACAAGCCTCCAGGGCAGTGGGCCTGCTCCAGATGGCTCAAAAAGCCAGGTAGAGCAACAGTCATGCCACGTCCCATAACCTGACTGTTCCATCACAAAATGTCACATCAGAACTTCAAAGTACACTCAACATCACTTCCCAAACATTCTTACCAAAAAAATTTGGCAGGCAGGATGGAAGATATGCTCCAGGGTCATCCATGGCGAGGGAGGCAAGTACCCTGAGGGACTGCAGCCATGGGTGACTTGCACCAGGACAGTGACAGACCAGAGAAAGCAGAAAGGAGATAGAATAGTTTGCTGTAAGGAATGATATGAGATCAGACACAGGCAGATACTTTCACTGTGCATCTACCTTTCCAGCCACATGTAGTTCAGCAAAGATACCGAAACCCAGGAATGGATCAACTGTAAGTCATCACACTGAATGACCATGAAATCGTGTGAGAGGAGAGCAAAGCCCTGTTTACCTCATCTGCTTCAATAATCTTCATCACAACTACGTCATGCCCAAAGTAAGAAAAAGTACTGTTTCGTAACAAAACCCACAATATACAGACAATTTAGGATCAGCATTTCTCCCCCTTCTCCTTCAGAAACATTCAAAGTCCACAGCCAGAGAGCATGCATTTTAAGTGGAGCACTTTGTAGCTTGAGGAATGGACTGGCAGCAACAAAGGTAAGTGAGACATGGGAGAAGCAGTCGCTTGATGAGCATGACAGAGGCTCCCTGAAGAGGGTGAGCACAAACACTACCAGCAGTCATGGCATGAGGGATGGGTCCCTATATGCTGTGACAGACAGGAGGTGTGACATACCTTGCCTGCTTTCCAGATGAAAGCAGCAAGGAGGCTGTGACACTCCAACACTGGCAGCACTGTTGTGCTGTAGTACCGGGTTTTTGAAAAATGTGACATCCCCTTCAGCCTACACCTGCAGCATTTACCAGAAGGTCTAATTTTACCAAGTATGGATGAAAATTAATTAGGCAACTACACAAAGATCCTGGGTTTCCGTAAGCTTTGGAAAAGATTTCCAAAACAACATAGAGAGCCATGTCAAAAAAACCTCCAAGCAGCTCCTCTTCTAGGATTTCTCTACTAAAGCCCTAATCTTCCAAATTTGACTCCAGCTCCTATAAGACAACAAGGGGTGGTTTCATTCATTCCCTCTGCTACAACATGACACTGCTGAGAAGGAAGTTCAATGACAGTTTTGCAAAGCATCAGGCATGTAGGGAGAAGATAGACATGTTAAGTATACTGTACTGGACATGGGATGTGAGCAAGATATGGGTGCAAAAGTTCTATCACAAATAACTGAAGCCATACAATGAGGCTTGAAAATGAATGTTAGGCTGTCTAATCCATACTAATAGGTGGTGCCACTCTGCAAACCAGACTCGTAAGGAACTGAGGCTCAACAGACAGTATAAAACCCAGGTATAACTAGACAGTCCTGGTTGCCATAGCTGAGCAGCTGACCCACGGGAAATAGGAAAGGGATGGCACACGCAGAAAACAGGAATGTCATCAGCCCTGTTTAATGGGGAGATGTGATCTGGTGGAACTGGCATTTGCTTGGAAAGGAGAATGCCCCTTCAAAGCTAACAAGAGTACAAAATACTAAGTGAAAACCTGCTGAGCTTTCACAGGCTGGATCCAGCCATTGCTGGGAGGTGGACAGAATAAGAGATGCCAAAATAGCTGCCAATACCATTCCTCAGCTTTCTGATACTAAAATAAAGAGCAACTACATATGTAAGAGTGGGATGTGTGTGTAAAAAAAAAAATGAAAAGAAAAAAGTGCGATGGGGAAGATGATGCTTATAAAATATGGGGTCTGCTTTGTCCTGCAGAAACAGAAGCCAGTGCAGGAAGAAGGAATGTGCATGTGTGTGCACACCATGTGGGACAAAGGCAGTGTATTTCTCTTCAGCCAAGTGCACTGCTGTCATCTGTCAGCATTGTATGCCTGTGTACAAGAAACACCAAACACTATTTGCCTTTCAGTGCCTTCGACAATACGTCTTTCATATTGATTTCCTCATCTGAATTTTTGTTTTGGTTCCCCTGCTCAACGTGTATATATCTAGTTTTGATGACACTCAAACAGCTGGCTGCAGACAAGTCACAGGCTTGCATGTCTGGCCGAGTGTAACACACGCACATGCACACACGCCCCCCTTGTCCTGACCTCTCTCCCCTTCTCCTCTGAGATCTGCTGCATTTGAAGTGTTTTCTTTAGCAACTCCCTTCCCAGGCTCGTCTCCCCGACCCGTGGAGGGCTGCTCCCCAGACTTGCTTTCGGTCCGGGCTAAGGAAAGGGGGGCTTCGGTTCAGACTTGGCCGTCGGGCGGGAGCGTGGTTTCGCGGCGCTGGCCCTTGCGTAGCGCCCCGCGGCTGCTCCGCGCCCGGGAGCTCGCCGGGTCGGTGCGCCGGGGGACCGAGAGCTCGGGGCTGAGGGGAGCGGAGGCTGGGGCGAGCGGGGATGGCGCTGTCTGGGTGCGGGGCTGCGGTTACAGTGGTGGGAGAGCTTCTGAGTGGTTAAAAAAGTTCGGATAAGCAAACTCTGTCGCTGTTAAATATTCCTCCTCCCCTCACCCCCTTTTCCCCCCCAGCTTTCCCCCTCCCTTTTTTTTTTTATTTTATTTTATTTTATTTTTAAGGCAGTTGATGTGGTAATTAAGAATTTGGCGAGAGCCCGGTCAGGTCACTTCATTTCTCAGATCAGAGCCCCATCAGAAATTCTTTCAAGTGTCCTTCTGCGTCGCCAAAGATGACAACAGCAAATCAATAAGTGCTTGAAATGAAAGGGGTTGCTGGCTAGCCCCCGAGGCTACAGATTTTCGCACCGCCGGTCTTTTTTTTCTTTCTTTCTTTCTTTTTTTTTTTTTTCCCCCTGTACTTCTCGCATTCCTTTGCACTGCCTCTCCTAAGAAGAGCTACCTTTTTATCCCTAGTCTCATGACGAAGGTAAGTGCCCTGTTAGCATCTCTTTGGCAGGACGGGCTCCGCCGTTTCTGGCTGCGCTTCCCTGCTCCCAGAAGCCTTTCGATGCCGGGAAGGTGGGAGCCGAGAGCGGCCCTGGCCATAAACTCCCCGGCCCGCCCGGGGAGAGGCAACCGCAGGCTCGGAGCAAAGCGGCAGATATTTGCGCTGATTCTTCTTTTTATTTCCTTTTAAAATAAATTAGAAAAAGAGAGAGAAAAAAAGAGACAGAAAATTTTAAAACATAGTAATAATAAGAGAGGAGTAAGGGATCAAAGCAATGGAAAATAAATACGGGAATCACTGTGTGAAGCTTATGTTATTCTGTGTTAACAGAGGTTGCTTCGTTCCGTTTCGCACCGTCATCCCCACCCCCAGTGTGCCCCGATTTAACAATCTTCCTAACGAACGACGTACTCGGGACGTTTTAATTAGGCAATTCATTAGTAAGTCAATACAGACATTTATATTTTCTTTCAGATCAAGTGGTTAAGCGCTGATTTCTAAATGATTATAAAACACTGGAATTCGCGAGGCATAATAATTTTAATTTATATGCAAATCAAATGGTCCATTTGAAATGCTTAATTTTTTTAACAATTACTGTGTTGTAGCATCGGGGACTAACCGCCTGAATGAGCAATTTGAAACCAGATCTGGACAGGAAGAAAATATTCGAGCAGCCCAACAAATCAATAATGTTTGAGTGTGTTAAACATAGGCAGCTATAGGTATTTACATACTCGTTTGCTGACAGATAAGGAGCTCAGAGAGGTGGGAGGAGAAGCTGGGGGGAGACGAGAGGGTTTGCTTGCGAGGGCTGAGATCATAATCCGTGAATGAAGAAGGTAAATGGTCGTGAATGGCCCCACCGCGCACTTTGCAGGATAACTCCCTTTTCCGCCGGTCCCCCAACGCTGGCGGCCTGTGCCAGACGCTGAGGGCTGCCCGGAACACGGCTGGGCTCTGCCTTCAGTGATCCCTACATAAGCTTTGGGGGGGATTTTTGTCCTTTTTTTTTTTTTTTTTTTTATCCCGTCCCTGGCCAAAAACTTTCCCGGCCGGCAGCGGTGAAGCAGCCCGGGCCCTCCTTCTCTTCACCCACACTGTGACCCGGGATCACCTGGTGAGAAGCCCTGCGGTTCCCGCCGCCGTCGGGAGCACCGCTGGCTGCGCCAAGTGCCTGCAAACGGATAGTCGCGATAAGCTTTTAATAAAACAGCTTTTCCGTCCTTCAGGGCGATGAATAACCCCGAGCCTCTTTGCAAGTGGTTCGGAAAGCCGGCGTGCCTGCCGGGGGCCGGGACGGAGGGCTCTTCGCACACCACTTCACGTCCCAGCCTGGCTGCGGGTAGGCTGCGAGCCCCCCGCCTCAGCCAGCCGAGGAAGGGCTCCCGAGCCTCCTCGGGGGGGTTTAAAGCTGTTGTCACTGCGCTGGAGGAAGGGGGGAGATAGACTATTAATGCAGCCGCCGCGGCCTTTGCTCGCCCTGAAATCTATTATTACATTTATTGCTTTGACAGAAGGAGAAAAAAAAAATTGAAATCCGCGTATTAAGCCGGCTCCACAGTTTCCAGACACCCTGGAACCCCTCTTCCACCGCAGCATGTCTAATGTATTCCCTAGTGATTCTAGGCATTAATTAGTTGTTTAATAGGAGTATGACTAAAAATGTAAAAGAAGGATTAGGAGCGTGAAACGTATGTCCAGCTCCTTCCACACACTCGAGGAGGGAATGAAAATCATCCAGTATCTTATGTTTCTCCAGGAGCCATTTGCATTTCCCACCAGCTGCTCACTTTAGCCGCTCCGGCTCCGGCGCGGACGGAGCCCGCTGCCGCCCGGCGCGGAGGCGGACTATGAGCCGCGGACGGTCCCGCTCCGCTGCCGCGCTGCCAAGGCGGGCTCCCCAATCTGCCTTGCCTTGCCTTCCCTTCCCAAAGCACAACGGGGCTGGGCGTATGGGGAAGATGCACATCGGCGCAAACAGTTTGCTTTTCCCGGGTAAACACAACTGAGAGGTGGGAGCTGGGAGTCCTCACTCCCGCTCTTTTTCGGATGCGCGGAGAAACTGGATTTCACCTGGCAGAGCGCTCCCAGGGACAGAAACGCAGGTAGCCAAGGACTCAATTAATTAATCTATTTCTCCCTAGATTTTCCCACATGATTTAATTTCTTCCGAGAGGAAGACACCCCCTCCGCTTGGCGCGGCAGCCGCTGTGGCGTCGCATTCAAAGGGCTTTTCTGAGCACTCCGGGGAACAGCGGTGCTGCTGGGTGCATCTGGACTTCCGCAGGAGCCGCTGACTTAACGACCCGCAGAAAACTTGGCTTCTTCCAAGAGTTCGCTTTTCCCTCCAGCAATAATTGCCTATCCCCCCGCCCACAACTATAAATAACTAAAATTCCCTCCAGGCTGAAATAATTTAAAAATAGCCACAAAGAGATCAGGTGTAGCCTCCGAGTTAGGAAAGTGCCTATTTTATTTTCGCGTCGTTCCTCTATAAACAAAGCCGCGGAAATGCTGAGAGATTTAGTTGCTTTAGTTTGATAGGAATAAAGAAATCCGACTTCGATATTTTCTTAAACACGGAAAACACCGCATAATCGAAAATAAATTTCCCCCTCGAGCCAGTTAGGCGTCGTTTGGGGAAAGGGGAGAGATTGTAGCGTTTTCTCGCTATCGTGAAAAGATGATGCAGGGCGAAAAACAGAGAGGCGCGGCGGGATTTCGGCTACCCCGGCACTGCGCTATGGATATGGACACGAAAAAGAACAGTCTAAATTTAAAAAAAAAAAAAAAAA